>VZTE01003658.1:421713-543326 GCA_013397775.1 Eulacestoma nigropectus | reverse complement strand
TCTTTGCCTGAAAGCCCCGTAATTTCAAAGTTATAATAATTTGGAGGGGAAGGGGTCATATTTTTTATTCCAAGGGAGGTTCCCGACTCCCTTGGCAGACACCTGTCTTTCAAACCAAGACAGGTGCAAAGTCTGGTTACCTGATCTGAAAGTCTTATTCCTTCCTCCCTTTCATTTAAACTAAAGCCATACTTCGCACTGAACCATATCCGTGTGTCTCTATCACTTCTGCCGGGGAGACAGTGGGCAACTTCAAGGAGACAGACATCTTGAGACCCTGAAGCTGTTTGTCTTTTGATTGACAGACTACATCCTAATAATCCTGGGCATGCCCTCAGCAATCTCACCACAGCTGCACTGACTTGGAGAAAGAGAAAAAGCTTCAGCAAGCTCCAAGCCAAAACAAACAAGATATATTTGAATCCATTTCTTCCTCAGATAGGTCTTCCAAATTAAATCATCAGTCCCTGGAACATATATCCCAGTTTTTCCATAGGATATTGACATGCTTTACATAACAAGCATCCTAAACACCACACAAACACCTGCCTAGAGATAAGCAGAGCCCTCAGAGTTACCTCCTGTTAGTAGAACTGTGTTCTTGACGCAGACACTGACTGCAGCACATATGACTTTTGGTAAGTCCAAAAGCATCACATCAATCCTTATTAAAGCAACGAGACTGCACTTAAGTTAGTCTTTATATTTGTGATCCAGACTACCTGAAATTACAGCTTGGAGAATTTCCTTTATCTTCTGTTTCTAGGATTACATAAAAACTTACTCTTCTGAATTTCCAGAAGTTTTTACAGTGGTTACCAGTATGTGAATGAAGTAGGAATTAGCTGGAGAAGTTCTTGAAAAAAAAAATTTTCTACTAGAGCAGCTTTGAGAATACTGTTATGTTTTCTGATGAAGGAAAGTTAACTCTTTAGTTCTGTGAGTAAGGAAACATTAATGTCTGTAGCAGAAAGACTGCAATCATACTCGGTACAAAACTGTTTACAGTGCTGAAACAAACTCACTTCACATGTGATATGAAAACACTTGAAGAAGTCATTAGATAAAGGGTATACATGGACTGTGTGAGGGCACAGAGGCTATACACGAGATAAAAACTATTCCCATGCACTGAAGACAAACAATAGGTGAGCAAAAAAAGGCTGGACTTCATGTCTTCCTGCTGGAGTCTGGGATTTTCAGCCTGGCTTATAACATAAGTGAAATGAGTTAAGTGAGCTGGTGGATGTTTACTTCCAGTACTGAATCATTACACAAACTGGTATAATCTGGGATGATCTTACAAGCTGAAATTGCAGATACCTATTGCAGGGAAATGGTGGACCTGAGAGCAGCTGAGTTTTGCAGAGCTGCCTGTGCACAACACAGTCCTGCTGTGGCTGTCTTTTTGCTCTGTATCCCCACATTTTGAAGAAGGAAAGCGAGAGAGAGAAAATCATAAAGATCAAAAATTTCAGACAAGTGACTGAATTTTCAGATAAAAGCTTTCTCTTCATGAGGGTTTGTGAGGGTTTCTTTTCACATCAAAGAACAGAACTACTGATCTTGTTTCCGTGAAAACGAGCATGGCAGGCAGAGGGTTGGCTCTGTGCAGCCTGCCCTCCCTCCTTTTCTGTCTCTCCTTGTTTACCAGACCTGACCAGGAATATACTGTTTTTCTGACAGCCCATGAGACCCAGCCAAGGAACACTGCATAAAATGCCGTTTCAGCTGAGAGTACACTTTCCCCCCATGGTAATGTGATCTATAAGAATAGTTTTTCTGAAGGACATAATCTAGATTCATTTGGGAATATGAAACAAGATTTTTTTCCTGCCTAACACAAAGATGCTCTGTCGCTCTCTGAGTATCTCTGTCAGGGGTTTATTTGCACAATAATGTTACTCTCATTATATAGGGCAGAGGTGAGCCAAAGATCAAACCAACCCAAGTTTATGGATGCATGTTACCAGCGCTACAAGGTATGACAGACAGTGCAGTCACACAGTGGGGGCCAAAACAAACTTTGTCAGGTTGACAAGTAAAATAAGCAATACTCAGGAATTACAAGAAAACCAAACCATGCAGCCAAAAAAAAAAAAAAAAAAAAAAAAAAAAAAAAAAAAAAAAAAAAGAAAAAGATGAAGAAAGAAGAAAACAAAACAGAGACAAAGGAAGCAACGAGTTTAAATGTCTATTAAAAACATGTACATGCTTGCCACACCATCATGGTAGAGCGTATACACTTTGTGTCCCTAGACATATGAATGAGAGGGTCGGTGGACGAAGGCAGCCGAGAATGGGTTAAATATATTGTCTTTCCAGACACATCCCAGCCTAGTTAGCATTACATCTGCTGTTGCAATTGCCCTGGAAATGTGGATTCAGTCTGATTTTTCCTATTAGGAACCATTAAGCCAGGATAGGCACAAACATTACAGGGAAATGTGTTTGTGCAACAGATTTCCATTACAGTGGTTTCACCTTCTTCCTTTCTGATTTGGGAAAATATCCTGTCCTCTCAGATTATAACCACAACAGATCTTGATGCTCCTCAGCCCTGTACTCCAAGCTGTCTGAGCACTTCAGTGCTCTCCCCTTCCTGCCTTCCCTGCTTTTCTTCAAGGCTGGGTCTAATTGCGATAGAACAAAGGGAAACAGACTTTATTCTTTTTTGTATTTGTCACAGTTTTTTTATTTAAGACTCCTACCTGCCATAAGGGTCTAGTCCCTAGTAAATATTGTTTATTTCTTTATCTCAGTTATGATTAAACACCAGCTTTTGAATTCAGAAGGTGATCCTAAAAAGTTATCATTGTGCGCCAGCCAAAATCAAAGTTACATAAGAAAAACTCAAGCCTGCTTTATTTAAAATTAATGTTCCTGAATGTAAAAACAAATTAACTCTGCCCTATAATCCCCACAGCACAATAAGCTTCTACAACATCTCCTTTACTACTGCTGTCCTTTGAGGAGAAATCCAATTTTCACATTTAATAATGCAGTTGAAACATATTTTCCTCCTCGCAGAGATCTAACCTAATCTTTTTAGACACATTTGCAGTGTCTTCATTCCTTCTTAAGGCTTTGCAGCCCTGATGCCTGTCCTTAAGACATTAGTGCCCACTCCTTGAAAAGCATAATAAACCTCAGCAGAACTGACTCCCAAGTACATCTGCTCACCCATTTGCTTTAGGAGATCTCTGTACTATAGAGCAGGGTGGAGGATAGTCCACCTCCACCTGAGTGTCCTGGTCCCTAGAGAAAATTTTTGTGACAGGGATTAGTAGGAACCCATTGTGCAGCTGATTACATTTCAGGGTTCAAACTAAATTACTGTGTTTGAACACATTTACTGACTTAGGTGTCTCATAGTGCTCAGCCTCACCACTGTAATTAGGAGTGGCTACCCCCTACTTAACAAGACCAAAACATTTCAAAATCAACACTGATGTAACTGAGTATCAGGTTATTATGGCCTTAGCTCAGATACAGACCTTCCCCTTTATCCTCTTCCTCAACTGTAGTGAGTTTTCAGCGCTGCTAGAGGGACAACATGGAAGTTCTTTGATTGAATGATTTGTCTTCAGCTCTTTAGCTCAGATGACCATGCAATCTTACTTTGTCACAAAACCAGGTAACAATACTCCTCCCTCTGCCAAGAAGCTGATGTCTTTTCCTAACCGATCAGAGACCGGTCTGCCAGAGCAGGGTTCACACACACGAAGGACACCATGTTACATGGAATGAGCTCAGTGACAGCACCGATGATAAACTCTCCTTTTGTCAGCTGAGGAGAGTGAACAAGCGAACGCAGCAGCCTGTCCCCATCCCAAAAAGCCACTACCAACACTGAAACCCAAGCTAATGGAACAGAAACCATTCACACAAACGCTTCTCAACATATCCGCAGCTTCCACTGGTGCAGGAATGAAATAGCGAGCTACCCTCTGTGCTGCCAATGTACGGGGCTGTGTTCTCCTGGGAGGAAACAGAGATGCTCTTGGGACTAATAACAACTCTTCAGCCTCAAGAGGATGGGTTGAGAGGTGGGAGCACAGCAGCAGGGCAAAGGAGAATGATTAACACGACTGATCTGGGTGTTAGAGGTGTAGCCTTCCCTTCTAAGCTCAATCCTGACCCATTTGTGTTTGTTCCCCCGTCTATGGGTAATGGGGAACAGCTAGACCTGAACTCCAGCACTAACAGAGCCATTTTAGATATGTATTTACGGCGTCCACCTGCAAGATTTCTAAGTTGTCATTTGAGAATTGAAAATGCTTCGCAAAAATAATGAGAATGATTGTAAAGCACCCACAAACACTATATTCCGCAGGACTTACCATAATTAGTTTTATCAGTGAATGGTAAAGAACTCAGCTAGATATTGTGTCTTTTGTGGTGACAGCATTGTGAGATGAATGACAAAACAGATGTCTCCATTCTACATAAGCCTCCAAACTAATGCTTATAACAGGATACATCTTTCTCATGCCTTTCAAGCAATTGTTAAGGGGAAAACCCCAAGGCCAGCTTGCTGCTTCATTCACTACAGCTTTTTCTTTCCCCTTCTCCTTAGCCTTCTCAAAGTTATTGGCAATCAAAGCTGAAAACTGAAGGTGGGTTGCTACACCTGACTTGCAGGCCTGAGTATTGGTGAGCCACAAGAGACAGAGATGGAGAGAGTGACAAAAGGTGAGGGGAAGAGACAGAAGGTTGGAAACAGCTCGTTTCCCAGCACACACACTGACAGACAGGTAGTGTTAACACTGTACCTAGAGAGGCTGCCCTCAGTGGCCAGGCTCGGGGAGTCATCGAGGACATTAGGTTCACTGCAGGAGGGGCAGGGAGATTAAGAATTTAGGGAAAGAAAATGCAAAAGGCATGCGCTTGTCTCTGTTTTCAAGGGAAGAAAATATCAACGGAATAAAAAAGTAAAAAAAGGACGGTAACATTAATTGGTCTCACATGCTCAACAACACATATATGACTCAGGGGAGCTGAAAGAACATCTGATAACAAGAGCAGTCTTTAGAGGGAGTTTACATTGCATGAAGCCTTCTACATCTCTGCTGAGATTTGGAGAGCTGAGAAGTTCAACAGGATGTGTTTCTAAAGGAAATAAGGCAGGGAACTGTTTTCAAAGCTATTTTCCTGGAGCATTTTGATTTATTTCAATTCTATTTACTTTCAGCTCCATAGAAAGCTTTTTTCCTTCCCCATGAGCCACTTCTTCCTTGAGGGAGGGAGGGCTGATCTATCTCCCATGAGCCGTAGACCACTCTCCTTCTGGTGCAACTCTGAGGACAAACAGCTGGAAAACAAGGTCTCATAGTGCAATGAAGCTGTAAATAAAAAGCTGGCAAGGGTCTTGGCAAAGGAGTACACAATTCCAATGCTTTTCTGCAATGCAGCCATCAGACAGGAGCAGCCTGCTCAGGCCATAGGAAAAACATGAAAGAAAGAAAGAAAGAAAGAAAGAAAGAAAGAAAGAAAGAAAGTCTGCTGGGCTACCAGCAGGAAAGCAGTAATCATATTACTTAGCATTAATTAGTTTACATTTGTGAGGCAGTCTGAAAGCCCAGAGACCATCCATAACCCAAAGGGCATGACATCGAGGACTACAATTATGCTTGCTGAGCTGGTCCTTCCCCATCCCAGATGAAAAGTGATTCTCCTGCTATACTATGTACTTAAAAAGTAGAGAGTGAAGGTCTGCGGTACTTAAAGTCTTTTTTTCTCAGCATCACCATGATTTGGGATTGCACAAAGCAAACATTGCTCTCAGTCAGCTGTGACTCTTATGAAGTTTATGCATTGAAGATGTAAGATTGAGGAAAATGGAGGCTTGCATATTAATTTTTCAAGAAAAAAGGGACTGAGTTCAAATGAGTTCCTGTAAGTCCTTTTGTGAAAACTCACAGATAAAATCTGTGTAACTTGTCTCTTGTAACTCACTTCTCCTATCTCTGCTGGTAGATACCACAGCTGTTAATTTTCCTTTATCTATCAAGGTTATTTCTTTAATTCCAAGCAAGAATGGGGAGGGAACAATGTTGTTTGATTTTCCAGAAGTGGTCAAGACCATTTGTAGAATATATTCTTTAAAGGTTCAAAGGAGATAACTTAAATTAATCTGTCCATTGTCAGATATCCTTGGATAACTATGTCACGGACAAATAAAACAATAAACATTGTTTACTTGGAAAAAAAAAATCACATTTAAATGCAAAACTTCTCTTCCCATCTTCTAAAGATGTACATTTCCCAACAAGCTCTTTCTCACCACTCCATATCAACCAGGAATAAGGCATTCAAAGTTATTTGTATCAACAAGTATTTCAGGTTTAAAACCGTATTACATCCCATCTTTGAACATAGCGTTTAGTTTCTGTGATGAGCTAGTTACTGTTCTAGGAAGGACAAAGAACACACAGAAGAAAACAAAGTAAATCAAACTGCCTCTGTCCCCCTTTCCCAGCTTCTCAAGATTCCTCCCCACTCCCCTACACAGACTGGCTATGGTGCCCCAGTTTAATGAATACCCCAAAACCATGTTTCCTTTTGCTATTCAGTAGTAGCAGAGAAAAATAATAATGCTGAGTGTTTCTGAAACTGCTTAAGAGGAAGGTTGCCGTGGATGACAGCTCGTTCTTATGGTCCCTATGCAATGCAGATAATCCTAGAAAATCATTATTTCCAACTCTGCACCCTTGGTCCAACACTGTTCCAGGATGAATAAATTTAGCATCACTATGTTGGCACCAGTTCCACTATCCCACATCTCTGATGTACCTGTGCTATTTCTGCTCTTGTTAATGTAATGGGAAAGGTGAAAAGCCCATGTTGTTACCTTTGGCTGGGTAACATGCCCACCTCAGCCTGAGGTGCAGACATGCTGGAGAGATGGCTGGAGAACCGCCTCCTCCCAATGGCACCCATAAGGTATGTTTCTTGTTCACTTACCACACTGGGCATGCTCAAGGAGTCATCTAGAAAGAGAGAAAAAACAGGAAAGGAGAGGAAACAACCACCCACACCCCACCTGCATCTCGACAGTTGTCAAGAGATAACAGGATGCCAAAGGTGTACCCAGCATTCACTTACCAAGAGCCCAAGCCTGCAAATTGGAATATTCCATTAGATTTTAGAGCCACAGTGCAGAAAAACATACACATAAACCCCTGCAGGATGAGGAACCTGACAAACATGGGGCAGGGATTTATGTATTCTTTCAGCTTAAATGGCTCTCAGGAAAACATGTTTGGGGAATTCAGCTCCCACTAGGGCTTAATTCCTGTGATTAATAAATTGTTTGTTAATATACAGTGTTTCCAGCATAAAAGTTGTAACTGGACCTTTTCCTGGTGTGAAATAAACTGCTGCTATGATCTAGCAAAGCACTGTGACAAAAGAGCCAAAATACATGACAGCAAAATGCAGAACTGACACCCTTCAACACCCTTCAGGACATGCATTTTAAAATGTCACCAAAAATTTTGATAAATTGACTCAAATACATCATACTGCAACAGAACTATGCAGACAGCTGGATTGCCATCAGGACTGCTTGAAATTTTCAGTGCTGTTTCAAATTTTATCAAGTGTCCAGAAAGAAATTACTTTATTGTGGTTTTTGCCACAACAACTTTTAATTACAAATAAAGAAAACAAAGGGGTGGGTTTGTGTAGTTTTCTCTCCTCTTTTTGACCTTTTCCAATTCTGATATACTGAAATACTTTACGGCAGTGTTTATCCAGGACAGGGCTGAGGAAATAATGCCACAGTTCAGATAGGAAGATGGCACTTACCATTTTACTTACCAGTGGCTCAGAATTAATCTGAGGCTGAAACCACAGTTTGCCACAGTGAGTAAATACCTGAACAATGTATAAGCAGTACAGCTCTGCGTGGATTGTACAAAGTTTAGTGGTGAACTCGGCTAAAATAAAGTTGGGCTGAGCCTGCAAAGTTTCAGGCTAATTGTTCTTTCCCAAAAGGCAATTCTGATGTAACTGCATGGGCCTTTCTTTTGAGCCCCCCATTTTCACTCCTTCTGTTTGATGCTTTTGGGGATCCTGCAGGAACAGGATCCTAACTACAGAGTCACAGCCCCTGCCCACTGTCATGATGGCCAAAGAGAGGCCTGGCTGCCAAATGCCGTGTCAGAACTGCGATGATTGCACATCAGCCCGCGTCTCAGGCACTAAAAACCTCCGTGTGCCCTTCCCTTTGCCCTGCCACAGCTCAGAAGGCAATGAGGAGGTATGTTACAACTCAGACTTTAACACCATGTACCAGCCACACCAGCTGCTCAACCTCATGCTCCTGTGGGCCTTTCATTTACACTGGGATGGGGCAACTGTGTTCCCCTCCTAGCCAGCCTCTGGGCATCAAGAAAACATCTTCAGTGTTTGGGGCTTAGTACCAGTGGCCACGTACTTTCTTCATCCTCCTCATCTGTGCGGCTCAGCGTGTCCTGCGAGGCCTGCTGGGAAGGCTCGCTGTCCTGCTCCCAGACCGTGCCAGTGCCGGTGTTGGAGCGGGACATGGTGGCCAGGCTCAGGCGGTAAGCAGAGGTGGAGGTGCCCACAGTGCTGACAGATGTCTTCCCTTGGTAAGCTGCGCAAGAGGGGGAAAACCAAACCCAAGTCACTGATGGCACTGGAAATCAACAGCAAGCCAAGCATTCTTGTCACACTGGGCACCTCATTATGCCTGGACTAGTGGGGCAGGGGGATCTTCTCCCTCTCTGCAACTCCCGGACAAGAGGGTGGACCCAGGCTGGAGTTGGCCTCTCCCCCCCTGCCACCAGCGACAGGACAAGAGGAAATGGCCTGAAGCTGCACCAGGGGAGGCTCAGGCTGGACAAGAGGAATTTCTTAATGGAAAGGGTTGCTAAGCATTAGAATGGGCTGCCCAGGGAGGTGGTGGAGTCACCATCCCTGGAGGTGTTCAAGAAATGACTGGACGTGGGACTTGGTGCCTAGTTGACAAGGTAGTGATCACTCAAAGGTTGAACTTGATGCTCTCAGAAGTCTTTTCCAACCTTAACGATTCTATAATACTGTGACAGGGGTGGCAGAGGTGATAAAACACAAACAGCTGCCTTGCTCGCCTCACATTTCCAAAATCTCTGTTTTACTTATGCAGTCTGATTTTTACAACCTGTATTTTACAGATCAGCTTCAACATTTAGAAACAAGGCAAATTATTGCCAAGGAAAAAAGACTGAAGCATTTCCTTCTGAATTTGTTTTCCTAAGAAAAAAGCACATAAACTTCTTGCCATGTATGAGCAGCAGCAGCCATATCGTGGCAACTGGGGTGGCTGTCATTGGAGAAAAGTCTCCCCATGCGCAGGAGAGAATTCAGTGCCCCCATCAGCTCAGGGATGCTGATCTGGATGTCACAGTAGGGAAAAATGAAAGAGACCAGGAGAAAGGAGGAGGATATGCTGCTGCTGAACAGCCAGACCTTTCTGCACAAGGAGCTTTGGCTTTACAGTGGCATGGAGGGGCTCACTGCACTGGGGTTGGGGCTGCACAAGCCAGCTGAGACAGCAAGAGCCAGCTGCTGGGGAATAGGACTCAGACTTGGAGGAAAAACAGGTGCATTTCACAACTAACCTGGACTTCTGTTGGCTGTTTAGTGGCAAGGCTGGGTATAAGCTCCAGGGGCAGGCTGGCAGGGTGTGTGTGGATTGCCCCATTCCCCTTTGAGGCAGAGGCCAGGTCTGCTTCACAAGTTACTTTAGGGGCAGGCAGCTCTCTGGCCTGGGTTGATGGCCCTGAGCTCTCCCCGCCTTCCTTACCAGACCCGCTGTGCACGGCCTCCTTCAGGATTTTCAGCTCGTTGTTGAACTCGGCGATGAGGGAGCTCTTGCAGAGTGGGCGTGGGATGAACCGTCTCTCCAGCTGGTCGGAGATGTGCTGTCGGGCAGTCAGCTCCTCATGGTTCTCAGCTGGCTGGGCCAGCAGCTGCAAAATTGGGATGCATTAGCATTGCAGGGAGATGGTGCCCAGGGAGTAGTCTCCAGACTAGTATGAGCCTGCAGCCAGCAGGCTTTGTAGTAAAAACATTTTGACTCCATCTATGAGGTTTCCACCTGTCTTTCAGGGACAACCTTGTATTTGACTGAACAGAGATCAAAACCTAAGTGGCACTGGGTACATGGAGAGGAGGGCTTCCTTATGCTGTGCTCTATCCTCATGATCCTGTCATGAGACAGCTTCTTCCTCCACGATGATTTAGTCTGTCCAAGAGACAAAGTAGGCTAAATAAGGTAGAGTACCATCTGCTAGTCTACCTGGTAACCGGCGAGGAGCTGTGATTAATTTAAACCCCAGATGCCTCAGCCTAGCAGCTGTCTGTCCATCCACAAAAGTCCTGTCAGAACCTTCATCCAAGAGATGGAAAGGGGAGTGGTCCTTCCTGGCTGTTAGCTGTATTGCCCAGCTCTATGCAGAAGAGAGATTACTAGAAGATTTCTGCCAACACTCTCCCAGGTCCAGCACATCCACACTCCTTCCAAGTGTTTTGAATGTCTTCATTGTAGAATTAAGTCCTTCCTTAAGTCCTTCCATGCCCTTCCCTATCCAGAGGAACTAAGACTAGCTGTACTCCATGGATCAGAGCACCTGGATGACTGACATACTCTTTAGTTTTGGCTAGGAAAAAGCTCTGTGATTTAGTTTCAAAGGGTTCTTAGGCCTACTAACTTCTGAAAGGTCACTCCCTACATATAATTCTTCCAGAAGTGCTGTTCCTCTGTTCTCAGCTGGGGAATAAGGGCTATCTTGCCTTCAGGGAGTGAAATATCAGGAGCCAAAGCAACTGTTACCTTGCACTGGATGAAGGGCCGAAGGAGCACAAAGATAGGGATCCGTGTTCGTACGATAAAGTCGAGGAAATCCCACAGGGCCAGCACTCCCACCTTCCGCAGTGCCATCTCTTTGACTTGCAGGCTCAGCCAGTACCACTGGCTGTCCAGTTGGCGTTCAAAGCAAACAAGGATCACCTTCAGGGCTACAGGGGAACACACATCAGCAAAGGGCAGTCAGAGATGTTACCAGGGTCGCTCACAAGCACTGGGGGAAGAATGAGGGGGACACAGTGAGCACAAACCTACACAGGTATGCTTTGCATGGATGTGCACATGCACGCCCACACACCTCAGAGTCACAACTGTCTTTTCTATCAGTCTCCAAACACGGCAGGGAAGGAGCAACCAACCTTCTAGTAATAAAGGCCTCAGGATCAGGACTGGCAGTCCCATTTCCAGAGAAATTATTCTACTTCATACCTAGGTTCCTCTGTATTTTCTTGCTCTGGCTTTCCCTCTCCCTCCCTGTAGAGTTCTTTTGTCTTCCCAGAATCAGGTATTTTGAAAGCAGCTCAGAATAGGAATACAGCCCTAGCTGATCAGACAACCTCAAAAATCTTGACCAAGCATATCGACACAAAGAGTCACCCTGTGAGCACAATAATCTGCAGATGATTTATAGGGTGATGAAAAGAACCTTTCTGGCAGTGCAGCTGCATGAGTCATGGCCACACTGCAATTCAAATAAAAATATGGTCAAATAAGCCAAGGGCAGTAATTCACAAGAGCATGTTAGAGACTGAAAATAGTTCATGTCTCAGACATTGATATAAAGTTTTAAAGAAGCTACAACCACAGAAACCTCCTTGAAGAACTTTGGACTGTAAATCAAACTACTGAGATTAGATAAAGGGAAAACCCATTCTTTCATCAACCTCAGGCCCAGGGAGAAACAAACAAGTAAACAAAGAAGAGAATGTGAACCCAGCAGCTGTGCTAAGGATCTTCCCTGGCTGAGGTGGGGTGGGGGAGACCACAGCCCCACAGAAGCCAGGTTTACACAGACTCCCCCCTGAAATGAGGTGGGGGGGGAGGAGGTTTCGGGTGTAACCTCTGCTCAGAGGCTCTGAGCACCCATCCTCCCTTTTACACAAAGTGGCCCAGCTGTGGCACCCCCAGCCCCACAGGCCACATCCACGGGACATCCACGTGAGAGGCTTTGCACCACAGGCCTGCACCTGATGCAACAGATCCAGAGTCTGCTGTAAGAGACTGACCCCCTGCCCCAGGGGGACATGCCAGGACACTGCTACCTGACCTGAGCATATATAAACCCGTGGGATTCTGTGCTTTTCGGGGGGACCTTCACCACCAAGACGACCAGCTGGAGAGGATCAACAGAACACCGTTGGGATCCACAGAGTGGTGATACTTTCCTTATTCTGTCCCTGTCACCCTCTTTCTGTCCCCCTCACCTATTTTCTACTTCTTTCTTTCTTTATTTCTTTTCTCTCTCTCTCTCATATTTACCATCAAATAAAACTCTTACTATTGACTGGCATATGGTCTCGTTTGCACCTTAATTCGGGCAGAGGAATTTCCAAAGAACCTTAATAATAACTGGATCTTAACAGAAAAAGAGCATGGCATTACAAATGGGGATGAACAGCAATGAAGTTCAAAACAATGCTCTGCATTAAAGTCGGCAGTGACCAACCCTTGGCTCACAGGACAAGTGATTAACCCTTGGCTCCCCCTTTCCATGCTCCCCTGGTCTGGTAAAAACAAGAAGGCCTGGGAATTGTTGGGGGAAAGTTGACTACTCCATCTTTCTTAATGGGATGGCCAAGACTTCTCAGCCATTACACATCTCTATCTCGGTTTGTTTGGGTGGGGGGCTAAATCAGTGGTGAACTGCCAATTTTTCATCAGTTTTACTCCATTCCTCAGATGCAGGTTAACAAAATATAAATCTTCAGATAAATGCCCGCCCTCACAAAATCAGAAACAGAGAAGCTGTTTTCGAAAGGGTGCTTTGGAAGAAAACTGTCCTCGTATGGGCCCGACTGCCTGCAGTGCTGCTGCATCTCCAATTTAATTATTTTTCTGTCCTTTCACCTGTGGGTCAGATGGGAGATAATGCAGTACTATCTTGCACCACCCTTCAGCAAGCAGAGGGCATACCAGTCAGTAAGGACCGTGTGTGGGGCCAGCAGCCAGCCAGACATCACCTCTCACCCTAGATAGCCGAGGGCCAGTGAGGCTGTGATGTTAGGGGTTGATGGGCAGTCTGACTCGCCTTTGTGGCTTCACTGCTGTAGTCTGGCAGTATGAAAACTGAGTGACTTCTACCTGTGCTGCTCTTCCTGCAGGTGCAGTGCAGACACCGCTCACGTTGTGATATATTCCAGAGACACTCCTGGCTTCGTGCTCTGGCCTGGCCCCCTGTTCAGGACAAGGCCTGAAGCAGCTCTGAAGAGGTCAGTTAGCTTCTGCCTGAGATGGTTTTCTTTAGTGCTCTCTACAGAGAGCACTCCACTCTACTCTTGAGCACTCCACCTTCTCTCTGTCTCTTCTCAGTGGTCAGCAGAAGCCATCACTCACCCAGGTAGGCAGCCTGGCTGGTGGATTCTGCAAGCCCTTCCCTCCGCAGGTCCTTCCCCGCATCCCCTGGGGTGGAGCAGTGGGCGGGGGAGCTCTCCAGCATAAAATTCTTGCTGCGGGAAGTGCTGATGATGCGAGGTGGCAGGAGGATATTGATAACAGTCTGGAGCAGCAGCAGGACCTCCGGCTGCTCCAGCCAGGGGCTGTCTGAGATGCATTGGGAGGGGAAAGAGAGAGAAAGATCAGGCTACATCCCATCATAAACACCCAAAAGATCCAGACTCTGTTCAGTTCCAAAATGGGGTGCATCTCAAATGTCCCCTAAGCAAAAACTCGGTCCCCCACACCTTGTTATGCTGCTTCTCCTCCTGCAAGCAAAGGCAAAGTTTATTTTAGCACCAACACAAACACACACGAACACAGAGCCACACAGCACAAAGAAATGTCCCATTCAGTGGTCTCATTTCCTTTTGGCATTCCCCTCTCCCTTTACTCTTTGCTTTCATTTAGGGATTTACCAGTGAAGACCCTTTATAGCAGAAAGCAAGGAGCAGGACTTGTGCAAGACAAGTGGCATGGTTTGGGCAAACTGTGATCCACAGGGGCACACAATTTCTGTGACCTCTGCTCCCCTCTGTGATTTCTGCTACAACAGATTTGTCTTGCCCTGCACTCCAGTTTCAAAAGCAGGAGCACATCTGTGTAAGACCTGACTCAAGAACCAAGGCACAGCTGAAATAAAGAGAAAAAATAACAACTACTCCCAATGGGGCTCTTTTCAGTCTCACACCCAAAGGGCACTTAGCTGACATACTGCCAGTGACAGAAAACCAAACTGAAAAATAAAAATAAAATACAGAGAGCAGGGAAAGTGCAAACATCAGTTGTCAGAAAAGAGGGACAAAAATTCTTTTTGTTAAATTAGTCAGACCTTTGCTTCCAGATCCTACTGTGAGCACAAATGGAATCAGTAGGTTTAAAAGCATTCCTTCCCTTCTTTCCTGATTGGTGAATGGGGAGACGACATGGCTTAGGGGGAAATCTTCTTTCAAAGCCTGTGCAGTAATAATAAAAAAGGATTAAACAATTTCATCAGCAGATCAGCACACAAGTCACTGCAGGGAATGACGATCCCCTGGCCACCCTGTTCACACAGTGCAACACCAGCATTGATGACCTGATTCAGCATTGACTGAATGAGATGCCCTCAGAACACTTAGTCAGGAGTAAAAGGAATTCACAGAGTAGCACAGGGATCACCTGCTCTTGTCATAGCCAAATGTAAGAAGCCCAGACTCCCAACTCCTAAATGTCATTAACAAAATCAGATGTATCCCACAGGAGTCAGCTGGGTGTTAGTCCTAAGCTCTGCACTGCTGTGAATGGTATCAGGATCTGACACAGACTATAGAGACTAAAAAAAGGAACAGAGGAAACTGCACAAATGGCATTATCTAAATATTCTCCTGTCCGAACATGGAGGCTATTCCCAAACATATTCTTGTTCTGCCTCACTTTGTGCTGCCCTGTCATCCTCCCTAACACAAAGAGTGAACGCCTGAAAAATAAACAAAATGCATGCTTAATTTTTGACACACAGTCAAGCTTAAATTGAAAGGTCTTTCACCTTTTTTTAGAGGAGGTAATTCAAAAGACTGTCACCAAAACCTTTGCTCATGTACAACATCCCAGTTGCTACAGACTTAGCTGTGAAATGGAACTGAACCTTGCAACTCCTCAAGCTTGCAGACCTGGGCTGAGAAATTCTAGATGTTTTCTGATGGGGTATGAAGTACTTCTGTTTTGTATTCTGCTAGAAGTGTTGGGAATTATGACTTGTGTTTTTCCTGACATGTTCGGTTTTCATTACATTTAAGCCCACAAACAAGTGAATTGGGAGAAGAAGATAAAAGAAGTAAAACTTCCCAATAATTTTTAAAAAAAATTAATTTGGCATCTGTTTTTTTTTTTTTAATATATAATATTTCACAGAAGGTGAAAGTGGCTTTTTTGTTTTGTTTTTGCTTTTGTTTTTATTAAAGAACTATTACCTCAGAGCTGGAAGAAATCTGTTCTCTTTCTGTGTCAGTTTGTACCAGAAAGTCCTTTTGTGCCTCATGCTCTGAGGGACAGCTTTGTGTGTTTGTCCCTGTAAGCCTTCCCTCCCAAGCCATCCTGCTGCTCAGAAATACCTGCCTAAGTATTCAAATGGATATAGCAATGCATATTTAAAAATGCAAGTTGGAGCTAGATTAGCTTTGGTCACCATTCAGACTAATTTCATGCCAGTGGGGAAGGAAAGGGACACAGAGGCAGAAAGACTCTGTAGAAAGTTACAGTGCTGCTACGAGAAAGGAATAGTGGTGAAAATCTCCAAAAAGTCTGGAACTTTTTTTTTTAATTCTGACAACAAGGATACCATTGCGTCAGCAGCTGAAAAGCCAAGTTGCCCTGCTTTTGTGCTGGCACACTGTGTGACCAGCTCAGGTAAGGGCAGAAGAGCACAAACTCCACTCTCAGTTACACACATGGTCCCACAGGAAGACAGGAAAGTTTGCATGGATGTAACCCCAGCCAGGGCCCATCTTCCTGTGGCAGAAGTCTTATGCTAACTCCTTAGATCCTGCAGAGAATCCTAACCTGCTTGTCAGAGCCTTGAACAGCATCCATCAGCGAAACTCCCTGGACTTCAATGGCAGTGTTAAGCTGATGGATGCTTGCTGTGGGCTTGGCCCCAACAGATGAATTCTGAGCTCAGTTCAAGCCTTCAGAAAGGAGGGAGAATTTACATGTTGCTTCTCCTTAAATTTTGGTGTATGTTCCACAGTTTTTGCCCAGCTTTTGCAGAAAGAAAACAGAGCACTGATGAGTTGGTGTCTCAACCAGAAGCTCTAAAGGCCTGGCCGTGGGCCAGGGCAGACACACCTGTATCTGCAATGCTACAAGCCGGACAACAGCTGTGCTGAAGGGCAGAGGTGGCGAGAGATAAGGGCTGAGATGAAGAAGGGGTAATCCGTCAGCCACACTGGAGGGTCCTACCACTCCCATCACCTGCAATACAAACAGAGCACATCACCACAACTGGCTACTTACAGTTTCATCCATGCCATATCCTCCAACGTCAGTGAAATGGAGGTGCCTTTCACTGAGCACTGAGCTGGGGTGGATCTAGGAGAACGAGCCCCCGCAGTGGTCCTTGCAGGAGCTGGGGCCAGTGAGGAGAAGGAGTTCTAGCAGGGAAAGGAGGGGAAAAGAGGGAACCAGCAAGGATGGAAGAAGTGCATAGGTAACCCGGTACATTTATAAATGTACCCGGTACCAGCCCTGAATGACCAGCACTGGACTGGTGGAACAGCTAGAGTTGGAGGATATGTCATTTGACAACTGTAACAAATAAAAATCTGTCATCAAAGCAAAAAGTCTGCATTGAAACTGGACATCTTTTCCCTTCCCTTGCTTGAAAACTAATGTCCTAAGTTTGACCCAAGCCAGGTTTTGTACAATGTTCAGATTCCTCTCAAACACAGTCTGTTTTGGGGAACTCTAAGCCTGATTCCTCTCAGCTGACTGACCCCAGATGTCTGAAGCAGGGTCACCTGCATATGACCTGGTTGTCTGGAACTCCTCGAATAATCACCAGAGGGAAACAGCACTTCTAGGGGAGAGTTATTTGTATTGTTTGGGATGTGTCCCTCGGGAGGAACTAAGTCACAGGCCTGCATATGCCTGTTTCTCCCCATGATCAGACACATCTAGTTGGCAGGAACAGGGAGAAGGTACCTGGCAGACACCTAAGCTTATGGGAGATGAATGCATGCTTCTTTTCCAAATCCAGCCTGGGGAAACAGTAGTAACCAGTTTTTGGACAGAAAACCAAAGGGCAATTTAGAAGGGAAAGAGTCAGAGCCCCTTCTTTACATCACTAGGGATTATCACTGAGATATTTCCCCACCTTCCTGGGTGATTGATTTTTGGGCTTCATGGTCTACGCATGATACACCATGCAGTCAATGCTCCCACAGCTCATAGTGCACCCAGTTCTAACAGCTAAAGGTAAAATACTTGTAGCAGGAAGAGTACATGTTCCTGGTAGCTCTCCCTGGTGTTTCCAGCCAGTGGAATGTGAGCACAATGACTGCACCTCAGCGCTGCAGAGCTTTCTGCTATTTTTAGAGCACTGGCTAATTCTTGCTGTGGGCCCCTTGGAGAGCTTGCTGGATTCCAAACTCCTGTTTGAGCTGTGTAGCAACCTCCCCACGTAACAACTCTAAGTAGTCTCAGGGCCCAGATTTGCATTAGCGCCAGGTAGCTGCTACCTCTGCTTGGAGGAGGAAGAAGTCTTATGTACTCTGACAGGTTAGAGCTTCCCTGCCCTTGCAGCAATCAGTGCTGAATTGACTTGAAGGAAAGGAACCTGGCAAAACCTGATATTGCATTTTAGCTAATGATCATTGTTTTTAAAGCCCCTCAGAGCACTTCTGAACCCTGAAATGTTTTTTATAGCTGATAGGTAAGGTTACAACATTTATGCTCTAAGGAGAAAATATTATAAAACCCAAAACTAATAAAATTCTAGTGCAACCTTTCTCCCTTAATTTATATTTTTGCACATGGAATAAAAGCATGCTTGTTCACCCAAATGTCTGGAGTTACACCGATATCAGAATGGGGGCTTGCCCCCACTATAACAGCTGCAGAAACACTATGGTCTATCACTGAATGACCAGGCAAACTCTGTCCACATCACTTGTCTGCTGTAACACACTTAGGAGCATAAGCTTTACTAAGAGAGGGATCTGAATATTGGACAGTGCAGACCTGTACTAGATCAAGCCAGGGACATTACACATAGTGGAGTCAATTCACCTTGTAAACCCTTCTAACTACACAGCATCCGATGGCCTCTACGGAGCCATCAGGGCCCTTCCCCACTGGGGACGGTAGGTATCCCCAGTGCCACCCTCTCCCCATTTCTGCCAGGTGTGTGCAGTCTCCACCACCCCACTCTCCAACTTGCAGCCCTCAACTCTCAGCTCAGTCTGGCAAAGGTGGATCTTCAAAGTGGTGCGTGGGAAGTAATGGAAAATAAATTGCTTGACCACTGCCATCAGTCACTGTATCTCCCCATGCACCACTTCAAAAATGAACCTTCCTATCTCTAGTGTCACTTGCAGAGTCCCCTTTTGAGGGGTAAAGGGGACAGGTAAAATGACAGGAATGGGAATAAACTGTCATCTTCAGTCCAGAGAAATCAACAGCAGGGGAAGGTTTAGCAAAGGTTCATGGGTTTGCCGCTTGGCTACTCACCAGATTGACACAGACATTGATCAGAGACCTAAGGTGAGGCAGGAAGGATATGATAGGCTGCCTCTGAAGTGTCAAACAAACCCCTTCAATCAAACTGCTGGCAGGCTCCCACTCAACCTGGCGCCTGCAATACAACAGTAGGTGCCGTTAGCCGCGGGCTCCTGCCCCCCATCAGACGCCCAAACACTGCGACCGACACACAGTGACGCCCACAGAGATGTGTCAGACAGGGCATCTGTTCAGGAGGAGCACAGAGTGCGCGACAGAGAGAAGGCTTTACCCACGCAGTTCAGGAAGGCACAGAGCCACAGAGCACACCGGGGGTTTGAGAGACAAGAACCGAAGCAGAGGGGGCTGGTGCTAGTGACACAAACCCCTCACAGCAGCAGTGGTGGAGGAGCTGCATTTCACTCCCTGATGCTTCCCTCCAACAGAAGAGGAATGAAAGGGAGCCCACACAGTGGTCTCAGGTGTGCCTGTGTAGGGAAAGGTCTGCTGTGTCAAGCTCCCAAACGAGACCAGGCCCTCCATCTCATATGGCTTGTGGGTGTTCCCACTGACATGAACAAACCCCATCAGCCTGAGTGCCCTCTATGAGCTCCTCTGCAGTCCCGCTGCTCCACCAGCGTCACTCCCAGACACAGACTGCCCTAAATGTACACTGGCCCAGCTGCACAATCTTCATCTCCTTCACCTTGTGCAGGAGGGATGATTCACTCCCTATCAGCAGCAAAGTCCTTCATTCCAGGATCCTTTCTTCCCTGATGCTTTGCTTTTTTCACTAAAACAACATTTAGGGATTGTGCCAGATGCTAAAAGGATTCCCCTTTCTAATCATAAGCAGACACAACATAGGTGACATCAAAGTGATTCACACCCCTCATCTCAGGGCCTGACTCTTTGCAGTCATTGTAGTTCACAAGCCAACATCTGACTGCATTTACTGGGACAGAAAGGCAAAAGGCTGGCATAGCTTGTTAGCTGAAGCCTTAAACAGTATCCCAGTCAAGCTCTTCAGGTGACTTCTCAGAGCCACATGGGGAATCAATGTTCACTATGCAAGTTATTCTTCAGACCAACATATATCTCACCTTTGTGCATCCACTGTTACTAAGTCTCCAGAATAGTGGTTTGTTCTTGTTCTTACACATCCACTGCTTCCAGCAGACACTGGGTTTGGAGTGGGATGCCCACAGGAGGCAGTGTATAAGATTCTGATTGTGAGTACCCCAGGGGATGGCTCCTGGGGTCTTACACCCAGACCCAGCCCTAAGAGACTGCTTGACTCAGGGATGCTTAAATGTAGTTGCTGCGTTTGGTCCAGTGGCTTTGCTGTCCTTTTGTGGACAAAAGAGTAATTTAAGCCAAGCATAGGTACAAGCAGAGAGAGAGAGAATATGAAAGGATTTTCACTTTATGGATGTCCATTCAGCTTACATAAGGAAGAAAGATCTTCAGGAACAGAAACCCCTACCTGCCTTTGAGGCAAGAGAAAGTATGAGTGGGGAAAGAAGGAATGAATGAGAAGCAGGCAAGACATGGCAAAGAATCAAACCACCAGGAGGGAGAAGCACCAAAATTTCTGCCTCTGAATTCCCTGCAAGGGCGGAGTTTCTTGAAACAGGTTAGCCAAAGGAAAGTGATGGATAGCGATGCCAGAAAGAAGAGATCACCTCCCTATTATTTGGTCCATCTTTGATTCCTACTGGGACATAATTCTGATGTTCTCTAACATGATTTGGCTTCTCAGCTGAGACTGCCAATGAAGTGCCATTCAAGCAGTTGAGGACATACGCCCATGAGGGTGACCAAGACCAATGACTCTTTTTACTCAGATCACTGGAAAATTCACAGGTCTGAGTGATTTTATACCACCCAGACTGGATTTGTACCACTGCCTCCAAGCAGGAATGCTCTATAGTCAATACTTCTTGAAATTACCAAAGCCTGTACGTACCAAAATGCCACTGTGTGATACACCAGGCTTCCACTAGGCATGGACCTGAAGCAGTTGCAGTTCTTTGCCTTTTACTAGGGAGCACTCAGAAGATACTGCATAGCTCCTGACTATTTTTGTCTTTACAGAGAACATAACAGTATTGCCATGCTAGAAATACTTTCACTACAGTTTAACTTTCCATTAAAAAACTCACAGCAAAAGTTAATTAAAAGGGCAATGAGATGGAAAAAATCTGAAGACTTCTTTTCGGGAAAGAAAAATGACATTTCTGGAAATTCTCTCTTTAGTTCTTAACAACCATGCTGCTACCAGAAGACACAACAAAAATGTCAACATAAACACACACACAGATAAAAACACCTGTAATTTTCTGGTATGTTGTAAAGGCTCACTGCAACATGACAGCTTGAGGTAGATGACATACCCACACTTCAAGGCTTGCAACATCAGAAACGGACCCCAGAGGGTTTTCAGAGTACCTGCTCACCTCAGAGTAGGCATCTTGTGAATTTTATTGAACATACGATCCAATCTCTTTAAGATGAGGATCAGGGCAGGTCTCACCGCCTCAGCTGTCCAGTCAGTGATGGGCAGCATCTCCGTGATGTAGCGCCGGAGCCCACGGCTCTCCATCGTCTGCGTGTCATAAGGAGCTAGTTTCAGCAGGGAATGTGCGATTTCTGCCAATCTGAAACCACGGGTCATTCAGAGAAAAATAAATACAACTTGCATTTCTAGATACATGCCGATGAACTAGCATATAAATATTCAGGAGCCTAGTAAAAAGAAAATGATGCAAAAGTCAAATGTGCTACTATTTAAACTCTTAGATCTGATACCACAGTTCTGGTCTATTAAGACTGTTTTGCTGGAATCACTGTTTATATTTAAGAACACATGAATGGTCTAAATATTACTTTTACATTTGACATTAAATGCACCAAGGGAACATCAGGAATCACAGATTTGTGTAGCTAAAGCCAGAGTACCTGTACTGCCAGTAAGACTACAACATTGCAAATGCCTCAAACACAGACTGGACATCAACAGTTTGTCAATTAATAAGTGATTTGGTTTTGTTCTGTGCTTGTTTTACAGTGTTACCACTTTAGGAAGTATCACTGTGCAGTTTTCAGGTGTTAAATTTTAAAAGTAATTTGTCCATAGGTTTACACAACATGTCCTTTGTAGGATTGCTCCTTGCAGTTTTGATTTGTCTCTCCTAACACCTCTACAGATTGTGTTGCTGTTGCTTTTTCTAACTCTCCCAGATGGCCTTGCATTTTTTGTATTGACTGAAATATCATGGCAGCATTTAACTTACTCTTGCAGTCTGACAAAAATCTACTGAAATACTTGGATATTTGTGGTAAGCAAAGACCAGAAATGAAGCCACATCTACTAATAAAAGGGATAGAAACCTGTGTATTCCATGAAACACCAACAGACTTTGTATTCCTATCCATATTGTGGGGGTTTTTCTGAAATGCAGTCAACTAAGGGAACATATTTCTATTCTCTTTATAATCTGCCTAGTAATATCAAGGACAACAAATTCCTCAGATTAACCAAAAGTGGTATAAAATTGGGTTTTTTATCCAGTATTTCTTTATTATTCCTTTTTTAAAACTACTTTTTCCTACTATGGAGTAGGTTTGTTTTCCTCAATGCTGTGAAATTTAAATTATCATATAATTAAGCTTCTTGTTGGCAATACAATACCAATTGCATGCAACGGTATATGAAAACTTCCTTATGCATTATAAATGGTGAGAGCCATTTCATCCAACTTGAAGCATCACTCTCAATTAATCTTCTAGCTCCTTCCTAGCAGAAATAAACAACCTGGGAAATTCTTATCTTCCTGAAATACTGGGGTAAACAGTTGGATGTGCATCTTCCTTTTTACTGTGTGCAAAAAGATCTTTATGACTCTTGCAGACTAAACATTTGACTTTTAAATGGCTAAAATTGGGTGAGATTAATCCTGTCTGAAGGGACTAGCATATTATCTTGTTTTCTGAAGCCTCTGAAATGGCACCTGTCAGCCTCCCAAGACCATGACTGTCACTTCCTATTCTGATAAATCTGCTCTCTATGTAGAACTGAGTTTGTCCTACAGTGGTTAAATCTTGTCAGTCATGTCACTGATACATATGAATTTATGTCAGGTTTGAGATATGTTGCTTTTTTTAGAGATAACTATGATTAAGCATTTCAGGTCACAAGTCTGACAAAGCAGCTATATCTAGCACTTTCCAGGGGACTTAAGGGAATCAGAGCACAACTCATTATCTGCTCTAAATCAATGTCATTTTTTCTGCTGTGACCTCTGACCATGAGAGACCTTCTCTTTTGAAGAGTGCAGTATTTGCCAGCTGCTAGTGTAAATGAAAAACTGACAAAAGAATCAGGTCTATTCCCTCTTGTCCCAGTTATTGCTTCTCAGTAGCAACTAATGTTATTTTGTGTATACCACGAAGAGCAAACTCAGAGAATCAGGTCCAAAGTGCTAGGAGGCCCTACCCCCAACTTCTTCCAGGTCAGCACCGTGTGAAACCGCTTGCATCCAACCCGTGAGCTGGACTCAGTGCAGCACTTCAAGAAAAGACTTGTGCACCTGCTGCACCACATGCTGAGGTGCTGGTCCTGTAAATGCCTTCTCTCCCATCCTCCCCTGTATTTCAGGCAGTTAGAAAGTGGTTGTTCTGCCTTTCTTGCTTGTGAGCTGCTGGCTCCAATGCACAGTGCCACTGGAGAGGATAAAGGTTGTGTTCAGCAAGGTAGGCAGCTTCCCCACCCCTTGCCCTGTAGAGACAGACTTATCTGCTCTTCTCCTTGCTGCCACTTGTCCTGATGTATCAGATGGAGCTGTTTCAGATGAGGGTCTGAATGAGACCAGAGGAAAGCTTAAGAAACCTTCCTTATACACAAGCAGGATCAGAACAATCTAAGGAACATCCAGAAAACCTCTGCATGTTTCAGACAAAAACCTGCAACTACACAACCAAAAAGTGATTCTGTCTGCTCTTATGAAAAAGAAAGAGCTAAAAGAAAGGAATCCCCCTGAGATGAACAAGTAAAAGCAGAATGCCTGTAGAATACCTCATGTGGGACTTCACATCCAGCAGCTCCAGGGAAGTCACTCGGGGCTCACCAGCCAGATTCTGCAAAATCTTCAGCCTCGGACCACAGTGCTTGTAAAACTCTGTGCAGATATTCAGCAACGACTCCCGTGGTCTCCTGAACTCCTCTCTGGCAATTCTTTCATCCAGCTCCTCTCGGGGAAGACCTTGGCCCTCCTCCAGTAAGTGAAGGTTCTCCCTGGAGGATACAAAGTAAGATACAGCAGAAAGGGTTATATGCGGTAGATCATCAGGGATAGATTACAACTTCTTCGTCTTGTTTTTTGCAACAGATGCTTTCCTCTGCAATTGAAAGAAAGGTAGTTGCATCTGCAATTAAGAAACAAAAAAGGGAAGTTTTATTCTGCCACGTCTTGCTAAAAATGTAAATATTTTCTATATGAACTATCCTTTGATATGCTCCCCTGGAAAAAGGCTGCCTATCACAGCAACAGTCTGTGGGAACAGTTCATCACACATCAGGGGAGACTGGGATAGAATTTTACTGTACCTGATAAAGTGTAGTTTGGCTCCCTGTTCTGGGTACCTGCGAAAACAGAAACAGTGAGGTTGTAAACAGCAACTTAGTAGTGCCTAAACATGCCTTTCTAAAAGAAAGTGACACTGTTCTAGCCCAGAAGTTTATGCACCATGGTCAGGATGGTATCTTGTGTCACTGTAACGATGCCTACACATAGTTAATGATCACAGTAATTGCCTTTGCCTCCCAACTTCCATCAAAACAGATATTGCTAGAGTTATTGACTTTGTTCAGAAAGGAAAAATTCAGGCTTAAAAACCATCGCTCTCTTTCAAGTGACTTTTACTGATTTTCACCCCAGTGGTCAGTCTGTTTCACAAAACCAGAGCTCACCAAGTGGAAAGAATACCTCAGGGTGGGTTTTTTGTTCCATTGTCATTTTGTCTTTGTACTTCTTTTTGAGAAAGTATTAATAGACACTGAACTACTTGGCTAACATGTCCAAGGCTGGAACAGTAATCATGAGACTCCTGCTGTTGCTAGCAGATGTCTGTTGAAATGATAACAAAACAGAAGCAACAAGTCCAGGAAGCCTGGAACAGTGCAAAAATATTTTGGATCAGAGGCTGAATGTTTGATAATTAGAAAAACCTGGAAATGTAAGTCAAGATGCCTGAGTCACACTGCATTAGGAATGTCCACATTGTCTCTCAGCAGATACATGTTAACTGCTCTCCAAAATCAGCAGATAGATAATAAAGTACTACTTTCCATTACACCTTATTTTCCTTAGACTGAGCAATCTTTCGAAGGAAGCAAATGGCAAATGTCCACTTCAGACTTGAGCATGTCTGGTTTATCTGCTGCTTTATCATGTCTGGAGTTTATCTGCTTCTCAGATCAGGGATTGAAAGTCAAAGCCATGTTTCATCCATGACTGAAGAGATTTTAAAGAATAACAGACTCATGCCAGGAGTTAGCAACCAAGATGTGTACACATTTACAAACTGACATACTAGCCCTTTGATGATCCATGCAGAAATTGATTTCTAGATCCCTTGAATTTAAAAAAAAAAAGAAAAAAAAGGCAGGTAATAACTTGGAAAACTCTGGAAAAACAGCTAACCCAGCTTTTGCTAGGGTACAATTCCCCTTCCAGTTTAGCACAAACATTCAGATTTTTAGTACGGTAAGGCATAGTATGGCCAGGAGAAGGCAGGGCTACCTACTGCAAAAAAAACCTTCACAATCCCAAATGCTTGTAGGTGGATTTTGTTACAAGATTTCTTAAGCCCTTCTTCTATGACCAAGTAAATTGTCAGTGGCCTTGTCTAATTTGCAGCAGCCTAACTTTAATGGCCACTATGGCCAAGGAGCAGAATTACAGTTTACTACTGCCATGTCCTTCTTTTTTTCCTTCTTATGTGTGAAAGTTCTTTGGTGTTTTGTTTAGTTGGGTTTTGGGGTGTTTTTAAGAAGGACAAGAAGATTTCCAGGCATCCTTTCATTTCTCTCAAATTGTCAGTTACCCTTCCTCTGGTTATCTGGAACTGCAAAAAAACCCCAGACCAATGTGGAGATAAAGATCATAGAAAGAGAACATAGGGAATGTACAAAGAAATGGGAAAGGGAACAAAAGTACACTAGAGGAGGTGCCGGTCTCTGCGAGCCTCAGCTAACAGGCAGTTTGTGTTTGTACAGCTGTTCAGCCCCTTAGAACAAGGCCAGAAGGATCTGACCCTTCTGCCATCCAAGCATGCTCTGCCCACTGCTCACTTTGACAGTGGACCCAGCAGGAAGCAAAGCAGAGAATGAGTGAGCTTCAGCAATATACTTCCAGGGGGCAAAAAGGGGAATGAGTAATTTAGGATGCATGTCCTCCATTTTGATACCCTGATCTCCTATTTGGATACATTGTTTTAAACTAGAAATCCTAGTCTTGGGTATTTTGGTTACTATGAGAAATGCAGTCCTGGGGAATGTGCTCTTTTTATGTGACCGTTTTCTCCCACAGTACAGTACCCAGAGCACTCCCTCAGCTGTCTGAGGCCAAGCACTCTGAGCAATGAGATGTTACCTTACTGAAAAAAACCCCAACAAACTGTTTCAAAAAATGAGAAAGAAAAAAAAGCCTTACCTGGTGTTCACACCTGCTGACATGGTGTGGTTTGCTGTTGTGGTCCCTTTATGGCCTTGGTCACATCGACTCATCTGTGGGGCTGTCATAGGCCTGGCAAAGAGAAGGTGAACTGTACACTACAGATTAAATCTAAAAAGCACACAGAAATTCCGCTTATGCTCTGAAATCTGGCACTAATTTTTCCAAGTCTAAAACTCAACCATTAATCAAGCTAAGCTGCATGTTGTGGCCTCTTGTGCATTCCCTCTCCCTACATGGACAACCAAATGCAGGCTCAGCCCCTTGGCTCACGTGTGTTACCTGGTGAGAACTTCTACACTGTACAAGAGGGCCTGCAAAGAGGTGGCAAGGGCACCCATAGAAGCAATCTCCTCACGAGCTGCTGTCCCAGTGTCCACTTGAGAGGTTTGTTGCTTCAATTTTTGCAAGTAACAGGGAACCAGTGCTTCCAAGACCATCAGCATCTGGAGGCTGGAAACATAACAATATTTAGTCTCTTTTATTTTGTCATTCCTAAACTCCTATTAGGTAGAGGCTTAGGTTTCTATCTGAAGATCCTGGGTCTGTCACTAGGCGTATGATTTCCTTGCTTCTCAGTAGAAGTCTTGAGACAAAGAAACAATTGGATTTGGAACTTCAAGGGGAAACTAGATGATGCATGAAACAATATTAATATTAATACTAATAATAATAATAATTTTAAAAAACCCTCTCAACTTTCAGGTATCTTCCAAATATGTCATCCATTTGCGAACGAACATTTTCCCTTCCAAAGACTCTTTTATTCACCGATCCCCTCTTGCAAACTAACATTTGTACTTAAATAAGTTTATCTCCCCTCTTTCTGCTATCTTCCTGTTCTCTCCATCTGCCTGTTTCTCCTCCTCCAGTTCCCTCTCCATTGCTCCTCTGACAACAGGAACCGACAGGATATGGTGTGATCCCCACTGGGAAACATGGCTTACACGCTGGTGCTCTGGCTGCCATCCAGCTTAGTGCTGCACCAGCAGCTGGCAGGATTTGGAGCTGGTGCCCTAGGAAGTGGTAACAGGCAGAGGCTTGGCCTCAGAGAAGCCCCATACTTGGAATGCATTTCTATAGCCACTGCCTCCATTTGCAGCCTGGCTTTCACATACCATATGCAACTTTTATGCCTTTTCTGAGTCTGCACAAATCAAGACAACAGATTATCACCTTCTGAATGACTCAGGAGCATAAGCCACCACTGTCACACACAGCTTGATGGCTTCACTGATGGAAAAGGTCAAGTCTTCATTCCCATAGCAGAAGTCTGAGGGAGTAAAGCAATATGAGAAGACTATCATACAATCATACTATGAAAGGAGCTAGCACACTTCTTCTTTTTCCCCCCTCCCCTATTGCTTGCTTTTCATGTTAACAATGCCCAATAGGCTCTTGGACAGATAAAAATCTGTCTCTATAAAAGAAACAGGTACTGCACTCCTACATGAACCCTACTGCCCAGGAACTCAGTAGGTGAAACAGCTCTCAGCACTGCTGAGCAAAAGGCCTACAGAGTCCTCTTTCAAACATCACTCATTGAAAGCTAAGTCTTCAGCTGATACATGGCAAGGACACATGTCAAACTAATGATAATTTTTATGCTCCCTATGCTTTTTCTTAGATGTTCCTTCCACTCAAAAAATGATGCTGATGCACCACTGATGGCAGAAGATAGGTTTACTTCTAATCAAGCCCCTTATATACTCATAGCCACATGGGTGCCAGCACAAAAAGTGAGTCTGTTTTGCAAGTGATTTCAGAAAAAGGTTTCAAAAGCATTTAAGTCACATACTACAAATATCACTTTGGGGATATTTAGTTCCGGGCACCAGGAAACTAAAAAGAATAATATTTGTAAAGAGTAATATCCTTAATAGAACTATAGTCCTGTTTTCAGAAGTGACTTTGTTATGCAGGAGACCAAGTCAAAATTAAGGTCTTAAAACATGTAAATTTGAACAACAGAACTTGGAAGTCAGATGTTATAGATAATTCTGAGCTTCATATGGAAGATACCAGATACACAACATACTCATCTTCAGTCTCATCACCAACTCATATCTGAGAATTTTTAGAGCTGTTTTTAATAGCTCTCCACAGAAACCTGCAAGATTTTATATAAATATTTAGTACAATCCACAAAGAGGAAGAAATATCTTCTGTTTCCGTACTACTTAATATTATAACTTTGTATATAATTGTGCAGCATCATAAAATCCCACTTTATTACAAAGCTTTAACTCTAAGGCCAGACAGGCTTCACAGTGCATCAAGATAACTAGTATTTAAGAGAAGTTCAAATTTGGAATCAATCCTTATAAAAATCAGTAAAAATCACAAAGCAGCCAAATTCTTAAATGCGGCACTGCATGGATAACTATCGAGACAGAATGTCCTGGATACACCATACGGCCATATATCATCTACTTTATGATAAATCAGCACCCCCCCAGGAGCTCAGCACTGCTGAATGTCTGAATTGTATCCCTCATCATCTACTAGTCACAGTCTGCCACCGGGAGAGGTTTCCTGCCCATGTGGAGCAGAGCAGAGGATGACACTGACCTTGTCAGCATAATACAGTTTATTAGGCATCTTTATTCTTCACCCACACACGTTGAAATTCAAAATGCCAGAGTCTAGTCTCAGACTAGAAGGCTTAAAGCAGAACGAGTAGCTTTGGAATAAAATTAATTAATAATTCCCCTCCTGGAGAAAATATCGAAAGGATGATGGTAACAAAGCCAGTCTTAAAAGCCTCATGAGGCATAAGAAACAGACAGGACATTCCTGAAGAAGAGAAGGGCTCTGAAGAAAACATGCTACACCAAATGTCTGTTGAATCAATCAACAATAAACCAGAATTACTGAATAAAGGGTGCTTTACTATTACCTAATGACTTGAGAGGCTTTTCTGCTTTCACCAGCTCTAAGATGTCCAAAATGTCTGGAGTATCTCCCTCTAAAGACTGCAGCAGGTCAAACAGGCACTGAGCTGACACTCCTTTGCTGCTTCCATTGTTTGTAGCATCCTGTTCCAACAAGAGACATCCATGTCACCCCAGGAATCTTTATCTGGAGGTGTGCACAACCTTTGTTTTTGACAATGGGTCCACATGGAGTTCAAGAGCTCACTGCTCTCAAAGAGTAAGCCTTGCCTGACTCAACAGATTGATGATACAGTGGGAGCACGATCTGAAAAATGCACACAGATTTATGCTGCCCTCAGAAGGACGAAGACAGGTGTGCTGACAGTGCTCCACTTCAAATTAAGATTCGATTAACTTGCCTGAACTCACTAAAATGTTAAAACATAATTAATTAATATTTCAAAAAGTGACTAATTTAGTCATAGACTTCACATGTACTAAAATTTGGCATTAAGCTTTTAATTCCTATTTCTGTATTCTAAGAATGGATTTGCATTTAAAGAGTTACAAGTAATTATTGCCCTTTTATAATATATTTATACATAGAAATTTAACATGAGACCCCATTTACTGGCCTGGACACCAGCAGCCTTCTATCTCAGCACCCTGCTCCATCAAGTGAAGCAAGGAAGTGTGCAGAAATCAGTCAGGACCTGGTTCTGTGCAGCACCGAGTGTTCTCTCCTTGTGACCTCTGATGGGGAGTGGCTGCACACACAGGCTTCCCCCCCCGAGACAAGAGAATGGCTCTTACTCACAGGGAACTCTAGGAGAGGGGCCACGCTGGCAAACAGCTGCAGGATAAAGGGCTTGCGGTGCAGGACGTAGAACTGGCGACACGCGAACTCGATCGCCTGGCGCAGCTGCGGGTTGCTTTCGTAGTCCGAGTACACCTGAGCACACAGAAAAGGACATGGACACTCTACGCCAGTGGAAGAGCTCTTCACCTGTTAAGCCCAGGTTGAATCAACTACAGCACTGCCATTCCTGATAGGTTTATCTAACACACTGTTAAAGATGGAGACTGGACCACCATCCCTGGCAATGCATTTCAGGGACAAAATATCTTTAGGAAAAAAGTTTGCTTTTCATGCTTGAACCTTCTTCACATTATTAGTCCAATATTTTTTGTCCTATATATGGAGGTGGAGTCCTTCCCTCTCCTTCCTAGAAGCACTTTACTTGTTAGAAGCGAGTTAGTGCTTTCTCCCTGAATCTTCCTATTTTTCAGTTAATCAAATCTTCCAGTCCTTTCTCAGAAGACATGCTTTCTGCGTGAACATCCCTGATTTCCTTCAGTCTCTTGAGTTAACTGATGCTTTCTCTGAGCTGGACAGAGCCAGTACGTCCAGTCAGGACTGCTGATGATGGAAGCAGGGTTATTCCGTGTTTTTCACATGATACAAATCTCTGTAGTCACCCCAGACTGGCATCTGAGATATTTTTCTCTTCTATCCTTCAGTAGAAGGATGCTGTTGATTCATGTTCGGCTTCAGATCTATAACTCCAATATTCTGTCCTGCAGAGGTGCCACTAAATCAGTTACTTTTCCTCCCATATTCTGTGGCTGATGATTCAAAAGTAAAGTCCAAGCTGACCAACATGGTATATTGGTTTGGGGGTTTTTTTCAGACTGCATCTCTAGTTTGGCATGACAATTTGAAGTCCTACTCTGTCCTCCAAAACAGTGACAGTGCCACCCACTTTTAAAATATTTTAAGGTTTTTAGAGTGGCATTTCCTTCAGGGCTGGCCATTGAAACATGCAGACAATATGTTGCCAAAATGTGGGATTTGTTTCTCAGTTATGTAAATAGTATGAATTCCTAAGAATAACTTCTCTGTGTGAGATCTCTGCAGAGACTTCTCAGTGCCCTGGTAGGCTGAGGAAATTAGCACGGCTTTAATACAAGCAGAACCCTCTAGCATGAGGATGAGGCCAGTCAATTACCAGCAATATCTCATTTACCTGAGAAAAGGGAAATAATTAACTGTATATGCATTTTAGCAAGGAAAGTGGAAGAACCCGCAAAACAAGAGCTATGTGGTCTATGTGCCTGTGTGTATCAGGAACGCAGCTTCAATTAGTGGCTGGATCAAGCCCAGAAGTGGTAAAACAATTGACCAGAAACAAACCAGCTGATCTTGGGTGTCTGGCATAGAAAAATGAAAGTCTGCCAGACAAAAAAAAGCTCAGCAACACTTGCATTTTCTTTTGGAATTGCTTTTTTACCTCCCAGGAGAGGTATTTCAATAATTCAGTAGTTGACAATAATTGAGGGTGAGGATAGGAAAGAATTACAAACTAATTTCTCTCAATATGAAAATGAAGGGAGAATCTTTTCCAGGACTGAGTGGTTACTGTTGAGGACTTCAAATTATGTTATTAGGCTATTTTATTTCAAAATGTCTTGTTTCTCATTAATATACCCATGCACTGCTGACCTGGATCCAGTTCATACTTATCTAATCATGTAAGGCAGGATATCAGACTTTCCAGTTACTACAGAGCTTGCTTAGAGATAGCTAAAATAATCACTGGTCTTAATTATTGTGCTCTGTTAACTATGTGAAAATGAACATGTTTAGGAATGATTCTTTTCTGTACCTGCATTATCATACTAAATCTCTACTTAGATACTATCTTTGAGCCCTACAGAAATAATCCTTTCTGTCTGTAAAAGAACTATTTTATAAATATTTTTTTCAGTAGCTGATTTTTTTCAAGAATCAACAGGGAAAGAGGCCCACTTGTTCATCTCGAAGTGAAGAGAAACTCCACTTCTGACGCTTCCAATATTTCTTATCACTCGCAAGAAAAGACAACATGCAGTTTTTCATAAACATTTTGAGTTATTTTCATACTTAAAAAGTGAATATAATTTAGATTCAATCATCAAGTAGTAAATCCAGGTATTTCAACTGTTTCCCAAACTTCAGCCATCCCTGAAGAAAAAAGCATGGAGAGATGCCCAAGGTCCAAAAATTGTCCAGAAATTTCACATTTCTGTGTGGAAATACAGAGAAAGGAAACCAGACGTTTCTTTACCTAACACAAAGGAGAACCGAAAATGTACTAATTTATTCAAGAAGGAAATAGAAAGATAATTTGGGCCATCCCACTCTTGCCTTCTTGGGGCACCTAAAAGCTCTCGTGAGGACTCAGCAAATCAAAGTTTCCCTGTGAAGTGTCAAATCCATCATGGAATCACAGGATTGTTTGTGTTGGAAGAGACCTTGAAGCCCATCCAGTTCCCCTCCCTGCTATGGGCAGGGACATCTTTCACCAGACCGGGTGGCTTCAATCCCTGTTCAACCTGACCTTAAACACTCACAGGGATGGGGCAGCTGCAGCTTCTCTGGGCAACCTGTGCCAGGGCCTCACCACCCTCACAAGAATAATTTCTTCCTAAGTTCTGACCTAAAGCTCTGTCTGTCAGCAAGACACGGTGCTCGTTGGGCAGAGTTCCCTTGGATTGCTCGTGGGCATAGCTCACCTGCAGCATGCTGGGCAGCACCCACTGGTACCCGCTGAGGGAGAAGAGGTGGTTGAAGTGCACGGCTGTGTTGATGACTGTAGCAGCGTACTGCCTCAGCAGGGCACTGTCCTCAGGGTGCAGGATCAGGGCACCGTTGAATACGTTCAGGAAGAGCATGATCTCATCCCCCCATGGGAACTCGCTGGGCATGCCAAGGAACATCTCTTCCAGCAGCTTAATCCACAAGCTTTTCTGAAGAGTATCTAGACCAAAGAGCTCTTTCCCTGCTGCAGGGGAGAAGAACAATCAACAGCAACAGCAGTCAACTCTGTCCACCACAGCCAGCCTCACCTCACTGCAAAGAACCATCCCAAACAATGACCATCCTTCCGCCTTTTTAAAATTATTTCACCCAACCTGTGTTTCTTTAAGTGCCCATAGGGCTTGAGCAAACCTTGACTTAAAATATCAATATGAAGATAAAGAATGATAAATATCACACAGCTCATTAATCTGCTGGTTGGACACTCTTCTCTTAAAAAGTAGAATATCTGAGCTTGTACATGCATCATCTGCCTCACACAGAGGCTGTGCAGATTCATGCTCAGTTTTTATGTTCCAGGTGTCCCACACATTACAGGAGACTGATGCAGCATTAAAATAATGCTTCTGAAATCAAATGCCTTTAGGGCTGTTACAGAACATGCCAATGCTTACCACTGTGCAACAATGGCCTATTTAACATATTTAACATCAGGCTGGAAACCCTACTTTACTTTCAGAGCAAATTTTCTACGTGGACTACTTCCTTATCCCTGCTGCAGAATTTGCCTAGTCTCCACTGGATGTCAATTGCTTCCTCAAAGCAGATGGCAAAGGACTTGGCTCAAACCTTTCTAGGTAGTCTCATACATAATTTTAATACTCAATTAAAACTTATTCTCATTTAGGTCCAAAGAAAGTAGCCTTGTCCGGAGAATTCTAACAGTGAAGCTCTTGCTGCTGCTGTGCTTACAAACCAACAGGTCTGTATCAGTTTCCCTAGGAAGAGATTCCTGAGCGTCCAGAACAGCTGTAAGCCTGTGGGCTTCTAAGGCAAATGAAGCACTCACTGAAACCTTCTGGGCCTTGTACAGCCCTCCAGGAAAGCTGCCAGAGCATCATACCTTGGGCATCACTGAAGAGCGAGAACTCAGCATCAATGGCACTTCGGGGAAATGAGGGCAGGCGGAGGAGGTCCTCCTGGAGCATGGACACGTGAGATTGCTTGTGGGCTGGAGGGATCTTTTGTGTCAGCGAGATCAGGAACAGCACCCGCCCCACCTCCTCCAGCTTGCGAGTGAACACCTGACAGGGAAAAAGAGATAAAGATCTGTATCAGCCTAATCCAAAAGCTCTTTAAAATGTGTATGCACTTCACCAGGTTCACTTCCACGGCTTTCTCTGATGGCAGGGATGCTGCACTCATGGCTCAGAAGATCATAATGAAATTCACAGGCCTAGTGCTGCACCCTCTCGCTAGAATTTGCCTGAACACTGCTCTCCAGCCAAGCTCTGCAAAAATGGATTGTGCTTGTAAAAATGATTCTAACAACATTTTCTATTTCAGTCTTCTGGAGGACCCTAAGTGGTTACAGAACAATTTTCAACTGCCATGGGTTTTTCTGTAGATTAATGTAAGCCCCATGGTGGTCAGAGAAACCATCTCCAAACTGAAAGCCATATTCCTGCTCCCCAGCCTGGAGGTCAGGTTAAAGAAAGGAATAAACAACTTCTGAAGCTGAGGAAACGGAAGTTTTCTGGCCAAGTATAAGAGAATGCAAAATGATCCACCTAAAAGAAACTGGCTGGACAGAGTGGGAGAGGGGAAATTCAGACCCCACTATTAAGTCTTTCTGCAATAATGTACTGTATATATGGCCCTAAGGCAGATTTCATGCTGATTGCTACTTCTCCAGCAAAGCTCTTGATCTGCATGCAACATGAGGGAAAGCCTTTAAGGGGGGAAAAAACCCCTATTTTTCGGGTTTGTTTCTGGGAAGAGGTGTTTCGTTACAGTAAGATACCTGTTTCTGAATAAGCTCTTGACCCTTTTCTGGATGCATCTGCACCAGGTTGAGCTGAGGAGAAACTGACCTCCGAAAAGGATAAATATCACGGACGTAGGTCTGCCAGGAAAGGAAAAAAAGTGTATTTTAAACAAATGTAATCCCTATGGCATCACTCAACAGAATGGAATAAAGGGCCCTTAGCCCTTTCTGAAGGGCAGAGGCTTTCAGACAGTGTCAAGCATCATGAAAGAGCACAAACATAAGAGAAATTTGATATTTTCTAAGAAAACTAGACATTCTTGTCTTAAGAGCAAGGGACTCCTCTTCTGCCTCTTCCCTCTTCTCTCAAATTCCAATCTTTCATCAAACAAAACTAAAGATGTGGTGCCCACAGGAAAGAACTCTATTTATAGGCTGCTTGTTCAAGATGAAAAGTCACAAGAACAAAGTCACGCGGACCCGATCTTTGCCTTACCTTGTTGTAATGAATGAGATTCCAACGCTTATCCATTAAAAAATAATGAGAAGACTGAGTTTCAGGTATGTTAAAAAACTCCAGACATTCCTGAAAAGAAAGAAATAAAAATATCCTTTTACTTTTTAGATGTTTTGTACAAATACCGCAACATCCAAAAGAATATTCATCTAATAATCTATAAAGGCACAAACATGCATGCCTCAATCAGATGGGCATCCTGTTCTGGTTTTAATTATTTATTACTTTTTTTAATCATGAAGTACCTGAGTATGTTTGTGATAATCATGGCATGCAGACATCACAATCCTGAACAATGACGTTACTTATCTTGATGTCTTCGTATCACACACATTTGTCTGACTGTATGAGCCATATGGGCCTGGGTATTTATCAAGACTTAGTGATAAGTGATATGCAGAGACACTGAAGTTCTGACCCCTCAAAACACTGAAATGTGGTTCCCAGTAAAATTTAACTTAGTAGGACAAACTGAAGGCTTTTACAAATCTGTTTCCTATGCGGCTCAGTTAAAAACATCCAGGAAATTTTTGGCAGAAAGGGGAAATGACCGTATAGCTCCTGGATCCCAAAATGTCGTTGTGGCTACTGAACCATCATTTTCACTCTAATTTCATCAATCTGTTGTTTCTAGTGTTTACAAAACCAAGCATTTAAATGATTTATATATTTATCAGAAGTATTCAGGAAATACCCAAGAGGCTGCAGTGTCTCCAAACGTAGTTGCTCTCCTCACAGGGAGACAGACATGCCTGTGAGCAGAACTTCCGTCCCTGACACTGGAACAGGATGATCAGGCAGAATGGATTGCTGGCATACACGCATGGCAGGTAAATGTAAGCAGTTTGTCCAGCTCAAAAACTCACTCCTACCTTCAGAAGAGCCTCAAACTGTGTGTCCTCGTGGACTGGTAACTGCGTTGGGATGTCACACTCGTTCTGTCCGTGCACGACAAGGGTTTTTGTGCCTAGAGGAAGAAAAGTTGCATTCTCCCTGGCCTCTTTAATTAACTCAATTTCAAGAGACTGCCCATGGAGAAAGAGTGGTACTTAAAATTCATTCCTGGACAGGCAGACAGACCAAGCGAGTCCTGTCTGGAACCATTAAGTAGGGTTAACATATTCTCACACTTCCACAGTTAATGAGAAATTGATATATTTTTAAAGGATGAGCTGGCTTTAGCAGCAACTGTCAACTCTGAGGAAGAAACATGTGTAAAAGGTCAAACCTGTTAATGAGCAACCTGTCTGTTGTCTGACTCATGATGGCCAGAGTCTGAATGGTAGTTTTACAACAATGATCCTGCCCGCCTTTCATAGCCCAACTGGCACAAAGCTCTGGGTTGAAATACTGTTCTAATTCACATTCTGTTTGTTTCTTTTAGAGCTCTTAAAGTGTTTTTTTGAATCTCAAGGAAGTAGCAATAGAATTTAGTGACTGAATACTCAACTGAAGAAAAGCTGCCTTACAATATGCAGGCATTTGTAATAGGTCTTTTTCTGATCCAGTTCTGATGCTTTTTTTTTGGTAGAGTGGGCCATAAACTTTGAAGTGAAGGAGATTTAAAGACTTATTTCTTATACCTGGCATTGAGGCAGTCACCAGCAGCTTCACTTCACATTGTTCCTTCTTCATGGTCTGTTTGAGATCCTTGAAGAAGAGTCCTTCAACATAACCCACCACTTCCCAAAGGAAGGTAAGAGTGGCAGAAATGGCATCCATGCCCCATTCACATGGAGTCCTTACAAAATACATGATCAATCCTACCTGCAGGTAATAAGTAAGAGGAATATCAGGTTGTACACACTTTTAACTGTGCAGAGCATTGTATAAACACAGAGTAACAGTATTATTCTACCTTTCTTCATTCAGAGGGATAAACTCATTGAACTTTCATCCTGAAATTTTAGACATACTAAAGAACAATCTGCCTGTACTATTCTTCCTTTTTCTAGAGGTATGAGGATTGGGCAAAATGTATAGCCCTACTGCAGTATAGCCTTAAACACCACTGCAGATGAGGAAAAAGGAGAATGTCTGCAGTTAGAGACTTCCTATTCTTTCTGCTCTGAAGTGTTGTCATGTAGACAACTCACAAACAACAGAAGGCTCCCTGGAGATGCATACACCTTGTCTTCTTCATCTCCTAACTACAACATTTGTCCACAATTTTGAAAGAAGCTGCTAGGTTTGCTCCGAGAGGACTGTCTAACAGCAAAGCACCTTCTGAACCCAAATTAAGTAAAATAATTAAAGGTTTCTGGTGCTGGGACCCTTCTAATTTTCTACAACTCATTGACTGAGGTTCAGTTCAGAAATCCATGACAGGTTGCTTAGGGCTTTATTGAAAAGAGAAAAGTTCCTTTTCCTCTCCCCAGGAGGCCAGAAAGGCTGGTGTAAGCCTGGTTGTTTGCACCCACAATCAGGAGCAGATATGAGCTATGTAAGAAAACTTAAGTGCATTTATTGCACACATGAAGGCAGAGGAGAGGTTCTGGACCACACAGTGGGCCCACAAGCTACTCACCAAGTAGTTAAAGAGGATATGAGATGTCTGGGCAGGAAAGTCTCCAATGTTCAACAAAAGCTTCCTTAGCATATACATCAGCTCGTCCTGGAAGAAAAGCAAATGTTTTTTCTTCTCATCAAAAAATGAAGAACAAATTTGTCTATTTTGTCCTTTCTTGCTTTGTTTCTTCCCATTTTTCCATAGTCCCTTGTTCAGCTCTGTCTCTCAGTGCATGAAGTAAAACTACACCTGTTAGTGCTCCCACACATTGCAAAATAAGGCCCAAGGCACAGCACCAGGCCAGTGTCTTTCTCATTTTATCTCAGAGAGGCCAGTACCTCCTGTTGCAATTTTTACTGACTGTAACATCCTGATTGTGCTCCCCTGTCCCTGTGATTATCCCTGTGATGACTACCCAAACAATCTGCAAAATCTAGTTCATCTCACCTCAATTGCTGTGGCTGTGGGGTGGGAGGTGTGGGCATAATCTAACTTCCCTTCTTTTGGAGACTGCCTGCCTTAAATGTAGACTAAGACATTTCTCATGTTGTGAAAGGGTTATAGAAGGGACAGAATCTCACTGCCAGCTGAAGAAAGACAGATGGTATCACAAATGTCTTTTAACTTATCCTCTAACCCCACAGAATATTAGACCCAGTGTTGTGGGCACAGATATACATAGGACAATTCATGGCAGTGATACACCTGGTGATAGCTTCCAGGGAAGTACACCTGTTCTCTGTGTTCTGTAGTGGTGGTCGTAGTAGGTCTACGAAGAGATGGCAAAATAGCAGACTGCAATGGCTCAGGGGCCTCTGAGACTGGACACCTTACAAGCTTCCTTCTCAAAGGGACTGAACAACCTCTCTGACCGGAGCTGTTGTGGATGCCCCTTCCCTGGAAGTGTTTAAGGATAGATTCAACGTGGGGTTGAGCAACCTGGTGTAGGAGAAGGTATCCCTGCCTTTGGTGGGGTCTGGAACTATGTGATATTTAAGGTCCCTTCCAACCCAAACAACTCAATGAAACAGACATGACCTTCTGAACTTAAATAAAAGCTTTGTGGACGACGGCTGAGACGTCTCAGGAATAGTAAGTCCACTGACACCTGCTTGCTCAAGGAACAAATGCACAGCCTTTTCTGACATTGCTCATGTTTAATAATCATTTCAGAGCCAGTTCTTCGATAGTGGCTTGAAAAATGAAGCCAGCGATACTACTGATATCATACACCAAATACGCAGTTAAGAAAGTGACATAGAGAGTCTCCCGGCTTTCCACCCTGTCAGAACCAGTAAGCTTTTCTTCAATAAATCTTAGCCATGCACTTGGAAACAGTTTAATAAGCCATGGAAACACAGTGCCTCCTGATCTTTCAGAGAAGCTGAATAGAGTGGCATGAGTGAAGGCAACACTGGCTATGCTATGTTCACTAAACCGCTGCTCAAAGCTTGACTTGGAGCAAGTCAGATCCTTGGTGGTGATAAATCAGCTGTGTCCTGTTTACATCACTGGAAAAAGACTGAAGCCAAATGATGACATGCTGCATTACAATAGCAAATGTTCCTCTCCACTGATGTCCACGAATTGATTCTGCTGGCAGCTTTTCTCCCCTGCTCTAAGAAGTTCTTACACCTGCTGGGGAGAGGCAGAGCGTACCTGTCGATTGCTGATCGTGAGCTTCTCAAGGAAGTGGCGCAGAACTGTAGAGGGGTCTTCAATTAAGCAGTTCCAGAGGACCTGCTGAGCAACAGCACTTACTGTAAGAGAGAAAGGAAAACAGGTCAGAACCGTCTCCCTTGGAAAAGCCTTGAACTTTGATACACAAAACATTCCTAGTCTTCTTCCTTCCCCTGTTATGTTTTATACTGAAACACACAAGACCCCATTTGATGCACGAGAATTCCTGGTAAACACTGCAGTGATCTCAGTAATAATAATCGCAGGTCTAATACTTGAACCTGCCCTAACTACTGGTGATATGACAGGAAGCACTGCACCACTGCATTTAAGGAATAATAAAGAAATATATTTTTAGATTCATAACTCCAGATGGACAAAATCCAGCAACTGAAAGACATAAATTAATGTACTTTTTTTCATGTACATAGGTTCAATTTAATGGTGATTCATTAAGTGATTTTATCTGGTATTGGTGAACAGTATTAGATAGTCAGCAGGGAATTGTGTTGATGATCAACTCCCTTAAGAGCAATTATCTGCAAACTTCTGAAGATTAACAACAACATAGAATTATTCATTATTTTGTTTTCAGTGCTCAGCTCCTGATCACAAAATGACAAATACATTGTTTAAAGGGCTGACTACATCCACCTAAAACTGAATACAAAATGCAACAGGAAGTTTAGTGTGCAACTAGCTGACATGAAGAGCAATGAGAAATGAAGGAAGCCGAACAGCCCACCATGTATTTACATTTTCGAAAAAACAAATACAAGGAAATGTATTATTAATTTATGAAGACATCACAGACCATAACCAAAATGTTTAAGCTGTGTATAGGTTGCTTTCTGTTTGTCATATGAAGAAAAAAATGTGAGCGGGAATAGATCTCTGGAGGTCTTCAGTCCATGCCCCGCTTGGAGCAGCACTGTCACATACACCAGGTATGTCAACCATACCTATGACTAACCAGGCCTCGATAACCCCTATGCATGGAGAATGAACGGAAATTATGTTCCTGGTGATGAACTTCCTTCCCAGCTTCTGACCTGAACTTTCCAAGCTGTAACCTCTAAGTCAGCGTTCTTCTAACTCTTTGCTTCTTTTGAAGCACACCAAACAAGCCCAGCATTTGCAATTTCTCCTCAAAGAAGAGTTATGTTAGGCCTCTGACCATCCTTGTATCCTCCCACTAGATCCTTTTCAGCTTCTCAGTATTTCTTCTGAATTAGAGCCTTTTTAGGGTCCTGAAAGGACAAAACCCCCTAAAAACCAAACACAAATTACGGGGAAAAAAAAGGAAAAACCCTACAAAGATACATTTCTATTGTAAATCTACATTCAAATAGTTTTGACACTGGTTCTCCTATCCTTAAGCAACAATCCCTTGAAGTTTAGCCAACGTCCATACCAGCTACTCCATCCTCCCGGACTTCTCCGTCTTCCATCAAATGGACAATGGGGAGCACTGCTGCACAAATGCACGCCGGAAACACAGCCTGAGGTGGCTGGGGCACGTGATGGTTTGGGGTGTGCTCGGTAGTGTGTTCTTCATCTGGAGCAGTGAGAAGAAGAGAAGAGGAGTTCGGGAATACGCTGTGCTACTATCCAGGCAGGTTAGGTAAACGTGTATGTTAGTGGCTCTACACAAAGAACAAAGATCAGAGCAGTGTTCACTGAACAAGTATGACAGGTTTACTGCTATCTTCAAGTGGAAACGGAGCCTTCAGCCAATTTCTTGAATAAGAATTTTCTTTGTAAATATGTAATTTTTCAATTTAGGTTTATTTTCTTGTAGGCAACCCAGTTCCTTCTGATAAAATCCCTTTTTTCAGCTAGAGTGCTCTCTGTGGCACTACTCTCCAAATAGAACATCAGAGGCAAGAAAAATTATTGCGACAGCAGAGGTGAATAAAATAATGCATTGCAGTAACTAATTATAAAGTGGCTAAAGCTTGGGAATATGTTTGGCAAGAGAAAATCCCAGAGCTTTATGAGTCAGCAGGAAAAGCTTCCAGTGAATGAAAGCCTTGGAGGGAATACTCCAAAGTGAAGTCACCCACCTTCTGTACTGACTGCTGAGCGCACTGACCACACAGAGCCACGGCGGAAAGAATAGTTCCTATGGGAAGTACTGGAGGTGCAGGACGGACTCACAGAGAGACGGCGGGAGGCCAGGTTGGCAACTTCTTCTGCTGACAAAGAGAAAATGAAATGTCAATCCAGATCCAGTCAACAGACTTTAGGGAATTTTCTGACGGACAGCAATTACAACCAAGTCAGAAAACTGAAAAGTCAATTCAGGTAACACTTAAAAGGGACAATTTAAAAGCTATAAAGATCAGCCAGGTAGGTAATTTGCTCATGCTTTGGGAAACAGCAGAACATCGGCCCATAAGAGTGTTTAGTGCTCTGGTGCATCAGATTGTAACAGAGCTGGCACTACACTTCTTTTCATCCACTCCCTGTTATCCATCATTGTTGCTAGTGCTTAGTTTTTCTTAAGAAATGGGTTTTCTGCTCACAGACTTTCCAACGGATTCTTATATTTGATCAAAACTCCACTCACCTAATGGCACCTACCTTGGAATGCCTTTAATGATGTCTTTGTGCACTGTTAGCCTGGGCCAGTAAAACTCCTCACCCACAGTCTAAGCTTATTGTGATTCTTGTCATGTAACTTTGGCTCTCTGAAAGTTTGGTACTGAGCTTGATCTGGTCATCTGGGCTCCCCTACTATTCACCATAAAGGTAGAAAACCCCAAGGGCAATGCAGTATATCCTAAGTTTCATTTCTTAAGACAGATACTGCCAAAGAACAATTCTTCCTGCCCTTTAATTAATAGAAGTTAAATCTAGGAAAGACAAATTTCATTCCTAGCGTTACACATTCTGTTGTGTTAACTCTTGGAAGAAACTGGGAACTTTGAGATACTAAATACTGGCAAGTTCCACTGAAGTTGGGGCAGAGGGGGTCAGTGTCCTTATCACCCAGAAAGAACTCAATATATCCGAGGTTTTGTCCTTTTTTTTGTATTAATTTTCAAACACACTTTTTCTCAATGACTTAGACTCTTCAACAAATGGACATGATTGGCACCTTCCTAACACTCAAAATCAATTTTCTTGGACATCACTGCCCATAGCAGTGTTGGTGGGAAATGCTCTCAGGTTCCTGGAATGCAGTTCCTGGTCCCAGAGCACACCTTCTTCTTCCTGCTCAGAGCTTGGTGTACAAGTTGGCTCGTAGCAGGCCTCCTGAGTGATGGGGATGGCAGTGATAAGACTGGCTTCCCGGCCCAGGCGTTTCTTCTCTTCCTCCTGCTGCAGGTTCTTCAGGATATGCTCCGCTCGCTGATGGGAACGCGACACAGCTCGGGCGGAAAATGACTTCTGTTGGGAGGAAGAGAGAAGAAACACATCCTGAAAATGTTAGTTAAGATGCATAGACATTTTCTGACAGAGGCTTCACCTTAGTGACATTCAGCCACTCAGTTTCTAAATATAAACCAGACTAGTGCCAGATGAAGAGATTCACCAGAAGACTTCTTGGTGATAAGCCTACAATAAGCCTTGGTGCAAACACTTCCCAGGAGACACCATATGAGCCAGTCTCTCAGGCAGTTCTATTGAAAAAATCTCTTGGAGAGAGAGAAGTTGTGTGCTCCTAAGATCTAAGTTAGTGCTTCTCACAGGGATATGAGGTGCAGTACAGTACCTCAGTGAACAAACAGAAAAGCCTGAAGCCTATGCAGAAAATTCTGGGTCCTACCTAGACTTTTTCCCAGGTGGGAAAGACCATGTCAGAGGTTAATCCACATCCTTTGGCTTAACTTACCACACACCTCTAGAGAGAAAAAACAGTGCTTGCTCTCAGGATGTCTGCTTACCGACTGATCTTCATTTATAGGATCCTGCACGCTCCCGCTGCACTGAGGGACCCAGGGAGGGTCAAACATTGGCACAGACGGCATCCCCAGCACAGGAGAAGGCAGGGTGAAGTTTATACTTGGAGGAGGAATCTAAACAAAACCATGAAAGACATTTTGTTACAGCAAACTATTATTGTCAGTATTGTTAATTAAACATGAGCACAAGTACCCAAGATATTAATTAACTATGCAAATTTTTCTCACCTCCGTACCTCACTGGCCTCTAACACCATGTATGACACATATCTTCTTTTGTGTTTCTGGTGACTTGAGTCCCCATTTTATTCTCCCCATTTTATACAATACTGATTCATATCGCTTCCCCCATATGAGTGAGACTCATACAAGCATTTTTTTCTCTAAACAGGGTTTCAGGAAATTTCATTGCAGTCTGTCATTACACATCTATCCCACAAGACAAGATGTAAATATCATCATTATACTTCATGTGTGTTATCTACCTTAAAGATCTGCTGTGCTCCCTCTTCCATCCTCGGCCAAACTTGGTACCTGAACCTCCAGAGTGTGTGGAATTTAAGAATGGCATTCAGTCTTTGTACTGTTTCTGGGTGATGAAATTCGGACATCAGCATGTCAGAAACGGCCTCTGGCACTTTCACAGCACACAGCAAGAACATGGCAGCTGCAGGGAGAGAACATCTGATCACCTGTGTTTCTCAATAAGGGGTTTATTTGGCAAAGAAAAACCACATGTGTACAAACCCGCACCAAAAGAAACCCAATCTTGGCTCCAGAAAAAGGATCACCACTCTACCAGACCTAGAGAAAACTGTATTGCTTCATGAAACCAAGCACATATTATTCTACCTTTTGGAGCCACACAGAATTACATGTGAAGCTTGTAAATTCTTCTGGAAAGTATGCTTTTTAAAATAAAGTGCACCTTTGATCTTCTCAGACATAACTTGTTTAAAATAAGAAACATCTCTTGAATGGCACTAATTGAGTTTGGCTTTCAAAGATTCCACTTCCAAGTAATTTCTGTGCTGATTGATTAATCAAGGCTGATTTAACAGGAGATAGTTCCCCAGTAGAAGTCACCTGGCTATTTTCATGGGTAAAACCTTTCTTAGTTAAGTGGTCTCCATGCAATGATCCCAATCTGCCTCCAAGAGAAAACAGCAAGACAAAGGACCACGCAAAACAGCACAATGGTAGCTGAGCTGACCCACAGCTGTTTCAATGGATCATATTTGGATATAAACAGACATTAATTAAAATATAGACTGATGGAGGCCAATCACTGGAGATGGTGTCTGAGGGGCACTGCAGGAGACAAAAGCAGAGGGATTTGTGTTGCTGTGGGAGTTCAGTGGGTGACAGAAAATCCATGGCCTTTTTCACCAGTAGCTCACTGCAGAGCACTGGAGAAAATTCCTCTAGATTTGGTGGCTGTTCCTCCACAGAAGCAAGAAGATATTTGCCACTGAGTTTTCTTCAACGCTTATTCAGCAGGTGCCAGGCCCCAGAGCTGTGCTCACGGGAGGCAGTGTGTCACACTGCTGGAAAACAAGGCTACCCTCTGACTGCCTGGGCTCCTGGTGCAGCTCAAAATCTGTGGGGACCTTGAAGCGTCACCAGCTCAGAGAACTTGCTGCTCTCTAATCTTCTCAGACTATAACAAGACTTAACTAAGACTGATGTAAAAGTGTGAGTTCATGCTGAAGCAACCAAGAACAGAAATAGAGTCTTGGGATAGGTCAGTGTATGGTGCTGTAGCAAATTACCACGGCATTCTTTTTATCCAGCTTGTGTATCACAACATTTTAGGGGTTTTCAGGGTTTGACCTCGATGAATGCAATTTATGCTTGGGCTGTATTCACCTGCTACTAAAAAAAATTACTACAGACCCTCAAATGGATTTTAATCCTCCCTTCAGGTAAGGGAGAAGAAGGAAGATGTATTTCAGAGGCGGCTTTGGAGGAGCAGCCATGTAGCACTCCTCAGGAAGAGCAGCAAAGCTTTGTCCCATTCCCTGTGACTCAGGCGAATTTTTTATTAGAATCATAGAATCATTAAGGTTGAAAAGGACCTCTAAGATCACAGAGTTTAAAAAGTATCCAAAATTATTTCCTCAGAAAGGGACTTGAAGGGGGGAAAGGAGTAATGCATCAGGCAGATTATTTCTCTTTATTTTCTCCTTTCTCTTCCCATCTACACATTTGACCTGGGAAAAGAAAAGGTCAAAGGCAGAGCACAGAAGACACCTGTGAGCAGAAGAAGTGGTCTGTGCACTGGTAGAGTAGATGGAACTGTGAGAAACCTGAAGAACATGAGAAAGGCATGGGGGTCAAACAATGGACTTCAGGGCAGAATTCATTGCTAGCTGTGGAAAATAAAAGCCCGGTGTACTGGATTGAAATGTGATGGAAAGGGGAGTGATGTTCGAGGAGCACTTCAAAACTCTCACATTGTTAACAGCTTTTGATAAGAATGTCTGTCACTTAATCTTCAGTGAAAGAACATCTGGCACTGCCCCTCTAGGTATGAAAATCTGTGAAAGGAGGAAATCTTCCAGCCATTTCCTTGCATGCTGGGGGAAGAGAAAGGTAGAACTTGAGAGTGGTGGGAAATTGGCTTACGAACAAATTTGATTAATTTGTGCTTTATTTAAGTGAACTGTATATTGTGTGTGAAGGATGTTCACAGTTTGTAAGGGTGTGGCTCATGGTTTCTGTTCATCTCACATGAGCACACACTGACTAGGAGTGTTTGGACAGGAGAGTAAGACTAGAGAGGACCTCCTGAGTCACATAATGTAATCCCTTTCACAAGCTCTTAAACCAAAGGGTTTTTGTTTTCTTTTCTGGTGATTAGAAATCTGTTTTCCAAGTGAAAGAAGTCACAGAAAGTTATTACTCATCTTCATTCTACTCGAACAAATTATTCTTAAATACTTATTAAATAATACTTATTTAAATAATAAATAATGCTTTCTGTTTTTCTGGTGTTCTGCCATTATGGAGCATAAAGATAGCCCCTCTTAGTCTTCATTTGAATCTATTAAATAAATATCCTTATCATATAGGCTCTTCATTCTTACTGCTGTCCTAACAGCATCTGTTACACATAAATATTTTACTTCAGTGACCAAAATTGTGCATTGAAAGTGCTGTGTTCTAGGTAACTGTACATCATACTTTACAATAGCATTAATACTTTGAATCGCTAATGAAATACCTCTTCTAACACGCCCTGACAGTGTTTATTTTTTCACAGCTGATCATTGGGTCAGTCATCTTTTGGCCAAGGGATAAACTCTGAACCTAGATCATTTCCATGAGAGAAAATCCAAGCTCTTAGCAAAAAAATTCTTATTATTACTTGGAAGTAAAATAAATTTATATTTTATCACAATAAAATTCATCCCATGTGCAGAATTTCAAAGTAGTACTTTCACAGCTATATTATGTGCTAATCATCTGTCTTAAAGGTGCCTCTCAACTATACGTCATCAGCAAGCATCTGTACACTTTAAATCCAAGTGGAAATGGAAAATTTAGATAAGTACCATACCATAACAGTACTTAATGAGCAATGCTGCTGTCTCCATGCAATATGAGAATTTTCCTTTCAGCATAACAGGAGCTACGACAGTTTCATTCTCATTCCCTGTCTCAGTTTTCATATGAGCTCTCAGTTGGTACTAACATTTCCATGAGGCAACATACAGAATGCTCTGGTAGACTCTGGACAGACTGACTCACTATGTTTCCTCTGCCTACGAACCCAATTGAACATAAATACTAATTTTGATGTTCTCCAAACATCCACCACATCCAAGGCCTTAGACAGAGTGCCCTCCTGATCCTTCTGACAACCTCTTTTCCACAGAGCACAAAACCACACAAAGGTCTTTGAGCACCAACCAGCCCCCAAGAAACCCTTGGTGGCATTCAGATTCCTCCACAAAGATGCAAAGTGCTGTGACCGACTGCGAGTTGTGCAGCCACAGCAGCCATCCTAAGTGTTTTGGTTCTCTTACCTGCTGCTCCAGCCATGTGCTCATCCACACTGAGCAGGAGCTCCCATGCTGCTGGCTGGATGTCCCCGTACATCTCCTCTGTGAGGATAGGAGCTGCCTTGATTAGCAGTGACAAAGGGGCAGGGGAGAGGCTCATTACCTGCAACAAACCAAGCTATGCCTTAGGGCTGAGTGGTGTTAAACTATCAACAGGGAAGAACACACTCAGCAATTTCACCCTGGTTTTGGTCTGCATATTACCCACCAATAACCTCTAGGTTCATCCATTTCTGAAAATGCTCCATAGAGGGACGTGGCTGTCAGCCTATACTGAAAAGGCAGAGTTTTTAAGCTAGCTCCTGGAGTCTTTTGCTTGTCCCTCACATCACCAAAACACCAAAAAAGAGGAGAGAAAGAAAGCCAAACTCTCACAAAATGGTGCACAAACAGCGATACAGGTCCATGAAAATCTCACTAAGAACAGGTCTACGAAGAGTCTGTTGCTTCTTCAGGAACCCTGAACAAGTAAGAACAAAGAAAACTAATACTGTAAACTGACAGGCTGCAGTTAAACATACCTGTGATTTGGGTTTTTTTGTATCCCCAGCTTTCATGCATATGTCACTATGGAAAGCCAGAGATGCAGACTCTGTGATTTAATGGAGCTAAATGTTTAAAGTATTCTTTGACCATGTTTCCTTAAGAGGTTTAAATTTAGTTTTACTCAGATAGGGGAAAGATGTAGGGCTGAACTGATTGATATTCAGGAACAGCTCTTCACATGGGCCTGGGAATCCATACATATTTTCCTTCTTGTTGCAGTTTAACCTGGCACCTATATACCTGCCTCCCTAACTATCATATGGCCTAATCAGTACCTGGTTCCTGATGTATTTTAGCATTCCAGAGTCCTTCTTCCCTTCCAAGTTGATATCGATCACTCTCTTTTTAAGAGAAGGAGTTCTCAAGCATGACTTGTCTGAGCACTGGAAGGAAAGAAAAAGAAAGTAGAGTTCACATTTATATTTCTCAAAATGTGGAGGAGGAGATTTCGTACAAGTGGAATTTCCATACACTAGAAACCATCTGGTACCAGAGCTGTAGCACAAAACCTTCTTCTTTGCTGGCAACAGGCCTAGCATCAGCGAGACCACACATCTCATTAAATTTTCTTCTCTTTTTAACAATGCTTTTCTCAATAAAACCTTAAAGCAGAAGCCAGTAAACCAAATGAAGAATGTGAATGTTCTCTCTGTAATCTTCACCAGTGGCACACCCATCTATTTAGTGAAGCAGGTTAGAGGCAAAAAGTTTACAGTTTCCCTCTAAAAAATTACCAATGGAAGTGTTCAGTGAACAGAATGAGTCTTCTCACAGAATCGTAGAATCACTGATGTTGGAAAAGACCTCTGAGATCATTGAGTCCAACCAGTAGTCTAATGCTGCCAAGTCCACCACTAAATCACGTCCCCAAGTGCCACATCCTCACATTTTTAAAGCCCCCCAGGGATGGTGACTCCACCGCCTCCCTGGGCAGCCGGTGCCAGGGCTGGACAAACCTTTTGGAGAAGAAGTTTTTCCTAATATTCAAGCTAAACCTCCCCTGGTGTAACTTGAGGCCATTTCCACTCAATCCTGTCCCTTCTTTCCTGGGAGCAAAGCTCAACATCCACCTGCCTGCACCCTCCTGTCAGAAAGTTGTGGAGACTGAGAAATTCCCTCCCAAGCCTTTTCTCCAGGTTTAGCTGCCCCAACTCTCTCAGCTACTCCTGGTGCTGCAGCCCCTTCCTCATATCCGTTCCCTTCTCTGGACACGCTCCAGCCTTCCAGGTCTTTCTTGGATTATGAAAAAAGCAAAGATTGCAAATTGCTCTCTGGAAGTGAGGTCTGTGCAAACACCCTGCACATGATTGTAGGAAACCTCACCACCTCCCACACTCTTTTTTTGTGCTGTTTCCTAAATGTTTCGTTGGTGTGAAGAATATCTCTGTCTTGCAATTCAAAGCTGGAGATGAAACAACACACAGAAATGCACAGTTCTTTTGCTACCTTTCATGAAACATAACAGCTACTCATCTCTTGCCTGCTTTCTGCAGAGGAAATGCCTGCCTCTCTTTCTAAACAACTTGTGCTTTTCTGTGCTAGAGGAAATATATGGGGTTTACAGTTTTCAGGAAAGCAGAAACATTAGCCTCTGTTTCACCTGCTCTGTGCTTTTTTCCATAAAAATATCCTTCCATTTTCTAAATTGACAAGAAACAAACAATCTCCTGGTGGATGAAGAAACGTCATGAATTTTTCTCCTTAATATGCCACTGCCAGGGATGATAGCCTCTTTTACCCAACTGAAACCTTCATTACATTTTCACAAACACTTTTGTTTTCAATGTTACTGCAAAGAAGTTGAATGGCTCTGCCATTACAAATATTCAGGATAACTGCAGTCTGTCTGCTCTGATGTACCCATTGACAGGATTCAGTTGGTGCCTGGGTGGGCACTTCCTGGAAGCAGAAGTGTATTTCCATTAAAGTTAAAGGTACAATTTTATTTATAAAGAGGCACAAAGTTGTCTGAATATCCTGCAGAAATGATCATTAGAAGTGCATCACTAAGGAGACAAACATTAAAGACTAATGTATACAACTCTTACAGATGAGAGCTCAGACATAAAAGAAAGAAATTACTTAAGATTTTACAAGAATTTCAAGAATTGTTCTTACTAACAGATAAGAAAAAACATGAACAAAGAGAGACAGAATCCACAGGATGGTAAGTAGAGGTCACAAAAGAACACTAAAATTGGAGTCAGGGTATAAGCTTTTAAATTACCTTATAATAACAATAAGCAACTAATATTCATCCCAATCAATACAGATTACATTTTTTACATAATGCTGAATGACTTAATTGCTGGGTTTTTTACAGCAAAGCTAAGCTTAGGAAAAGATGTATTCCTTTGGTCACAAAAGATCTGTATGAGTACATTATGCAATATCCGAGGGCAATTATGACTTGTCCGTACAAATCCTAAAACATTCTGCTTTTACCGTGTACTTACTTCCTTCTGTTTTTTGCCTCTTGCCATATTGTTCAACGTGCTGTTTTCTCGCAGGGAGTCCACTGTGTCTCCATACAGTAGTTTGATGGCCCGGACAAGGCGAGCACAGGACCGGCTGTGATGGAGGTAGCAGTGTGGGTGACAGTAGTCAGTGTGGGTACAGATGAAACTTTGCTGGTTGCATAAAAGGATCATAACCTGGAAGTTTAAAAAGGAAATAGTTACCTACAGAAAACGGAGTTACACAGCCAGTGATTGGGACAGTCAAGCTAACTTTTCCTAAGCCTACCTAGGGAGGTGTGAAGCTCAACACAGATTTAAAAAGCTACGTGTGTCTGTGCAGATCTTCATACTTACAAGGGGTTTGCAAACTAATGGGCATGGCTAAAGAAACAATAGTCCTGACAAAGCAAAGAAACTGAGCTGCTATAGATGTGTATATTTGAGTGGTGGCAAGGTTAAGGCTAAGGAAACCAGCATCCTCTCAGTTTGCAGCAAAGCTGTTGTATCACCACTCTAAGATGAGAGCTTGGAGTGGAAACTGTCAACTAGCCAATTGTCATTAAAGCTGCAAACCCACCATGTTTCAGGGTTAGTTTCCTTCAAGTGGTGCAAGGGGAAATACCTCAGTATGCTCTCAAATAGAAATAAGCTGTGTCATTTGTTCTGCATATGCTTCCTTCACTGTCATTGGGTAGACCCATCTAGCCTAGCTCTACGGCAGAAAGGAGTACTAAAACTCATCTAAAAATCAGGTAAGTATTTTGGAATTTAGCTATTCTGAGCCGTGCTTTGCTGCAGAAACACTGGTATGAGTCCCTAAACTACTTAATTAAAGATAGCCTTGGCAAGTCTCCACTTGAGTGACCGCTCTCTCGTGTAACTCAGACAGTTTCTTGCCAGAGGAGCAAAGCTCAGCCCAGCAGCTCATTGCTCTTCATGTTACACACAAACCCACCCTCTTATCAGCACTCTGAGGAAAACACACAGGCATCTCCAAGCCATTCACACTGTAGGTCTTAAGAGACCTTTATGAATCTATCTCTTCAGCCCACAATCCAGTGCAGAAGCACCCAGAACTCCAGAAAGAAGCTATCCTGATTTTCCATCCACTGTGTCTATGTCTGTGCAGCTGCAGTCGGCCGGCTCTCTCTGGGCTGCCACATCATTCTCCACCTTAAAATACTTAAGCTTCTAAAAACATCAGGAGCGTAATCTAAAACAAATCTGTGTAATGTCTTTGGAATTCCTGTTTGCCTCCTTCTTCTGGCCTCCTATCATTTTGGGATCAATAAAGAATAACTCAATATTTGTATCAAGATGCAAGTTCTATAGCAGCACTGTCGAAGTTCTACCAGCCTCTAGTCCACTCTTATAAACTGATCTAATGGTACACTGACATAGAGTGAGGACACCAGGCTCCAGGCTGCCTAAAGGACAAGTAAAGGAAATATTGGTGCCTTCATAGCAGCAATTGGAACCAGTGATCCTTCTGAGTTTTTTGCTTGGGACAAATAAGTAAAGCAGGCTTTTGTTTTGCCTGTAGTTTTAGTGACCATCCAACCACACCTTCTTTCTAACAAATGGAAAAAATAACATTGTCATGTAATATTGGTACTTGTGCGTCATTAACCGGACCAGGTGATTTTTCAAATTTTCCTTTCTCCTTTGCAAGCTAATCACATGTAAAGTGAGACAAACATCTCAAGTTTCCTTCACAATTCATGAGTTAATGCATCCTCCCACACTGAGCACGGGCACCATGATTTATTCTAACCCGATAACTAGGGAAATTCCCTTACCCTCCAGTGATGCAGCATCTAATGCATGCACTTATGTCTAACATACTCAGTTTAGTGCACTGGAATTTCCAAATGAGGTGTAATCATTACCAAGAGCATTAGAGTACTGGCAGAAAGCAGGGTAGTCCAGGGATTGAGGTACTAGATTGGAAGACATGACATTCAAATTCCCTGCCCTGCCAGCCCCATGCAAAAAAGACAAATATCAAGAACTCTTTCTGACCCCAAAGTATTAGATTAAGCCTGTTCTTGCCCACATCCCATAGGAACTGGGCAGCTGAGAGCAGTCTGTGAAATATCTGGGGGGAAAAGGGAGATATCAAGTCTGTATTGACGGCTGTCTTTCCCAAATTCAATTCAAAAGTCAAAGGGTGTCTGTCCTCACACATATGCGCAGGACACCACCAGTCATTGCACAGCGACTCAACCCAAGGCACGTGCACGACACACTGACTGTACTGCACCATCGTGGCATGTTATGAGGCAACGCAGGCAGCAGCGAGCAGTCCTTGGACACCGGTGGATTGAGCAGTGTAAACTCTCAACTGAATTCTGGCAAGTCTAAATCAGAGGTACAGGGATTGCCCGAAGGGATGCCTTAGACCCTGCACGACCAAACCACATCTGCACTCTCGTGTTCCCTGTCTGTTGGACAGAGTCAAAACTCTACAAGGCTCTGCCAGCCTACTCGAGTAGCTTCTAAAATGCCACTTTCCAGAAGCCGGGGGCCCAGCTCACACTGTAGCCCATTCTGTTGCTCTCCATGAAATACGCACTACTGGCCATGCTGGAGATAAGGTACTGAGCTAATATATTTTTCAGCTGAGGCAGTATGGCTGTCCCTGCACACCTAGGGAGAAAAAAAAAATTAAATATATGAACTAAAGAGAAGGAGATTTAAGTCCATTTTAGAAATGGCAAACACAAGATTTCCAAAGGTCGCAGCTTACTTACGCTTCAGATCCTTGATGCTATATGGAAGAAGCACAAACTGTGATCTGGTTATTGCTAGGCAAAGGGTTTTGTATTGAAAATGCCATCCTTGAGAGCACTGCTGGCAACTGGTACTTACATGCAGCCACGACATGTTCCGATGATAGTTCTCCTCCACTCCTGTGTTGCTCAGTACCTCAGGTTCAATGCTGGGTTCACTCGCACTCCAAGGGCTCCCTTCTTCAAAAGAAAAATACCCAAAAGGTTGTTGTTTTTATCGCTCCCTATGTGCTTTAAGACTAGGGACAGCACTTGTAAGCCAGGCCAGCCTTGTGGGAACAGATGAGAGTACACAGAATATGCCACACTGGAAAGACTGCATTTGGACATCCCTCCCCAGTCCCGTGCTGGCTTGACACTTACAAGAACTATTTGGACTTGGCCCACAGGCCATCTTGTCAGTAGCAAACACTTCTCCCTCCCTGTTTGTTTTTTTTTTAATTTAATGGAAGGGAAATGGATAATCCAAAATCATCATAAACAAATTCTTTGCACCATTCGGATGCTGCAAATGGTTGGTTTAGTGATCTGCATTGACTGGGCTCTGTGGTTAAAAACGTCAACAAAAATCCAACAGGAAGTGGCATCCAACTGGAAATGCCAACGGGCAAAAAGTCCCTGCTAATTGCCCATAGAAACTGCTAATGTCATGGGGATGAAAGGGGAAAAAAATCCTGATTCTAGAACACTAGAACGCTTTAGAACTCAGCCGAGGGAGAGATTTCCCTGAGAATTTCACTGACCCCTGTGTTTCCCCTAGCCACTTCATACCCTTTGGGTCTCCTATTAAACTAATACTAATGATATTCAAATTTGGCCTGAGATGACTTTTGTTTTACCCTTTTTCTCTTCTTTAAGTGAACTGTGACTTGTCAAAATTTACAGAATTGGCAATCCTACTCTCCATGTTCACTTGCTGAAGCATTTCTTCGGCAACATAAAAATGACCGTTAAACTTGGGTGGTTATTTCAGCTCCAAATATATCCATAGCTTTTGGTTAACACCGACAGTGAAGGGAAGCCCTTTAGTTCAAGTGTGATGGAGATTTTAGGGAGTAGGACACACATCTTGTTTCTATAACATATATGTATGGACATCTGTCTTTTAACAACCAGGGAAAGCAGCTGTAAGCAATGAAAATAGATGTATATGCCAGTATGTAGGAATATAGTATGCAGCATGTGAACATTATGTTCTGCATACAGGAGTAGATATTTTATATGTCACCCGACATGCTTAAGACATCATATCCAACATAGAATATGAAGTACATGCCTAAATATATGTGTTTACATATATATGTATACATACACACATATAGCTAGTCTGTTGCTATGGACAATAAAATATCACATACACATATGACCTCATGTATTCTTTCTATCCTATGATTTAGGGGTGTGTGTATGTGCATATATACACACGTATAGGTGTTATATACATGTGCCACCCTAAAGATAGCAAGCGCTTAGCTGGCAGGACAGCATTCTAAGAGCTCATGCTCTAACACAGTGGTGAATTGACAATCTGTGCATGGAGCCTACACTGCACCCAGGATTTGTACCGTGTTCCTCCCAGGCCCTAGTCCAGGCAGTCTCTGAAGAGAGCTCCAGATTTTTCCTAGCCTGCAGAGGTGGGGATCTCTTGTCATTTCTAGCTCTGCGGCAATCACATCAAGAATTTAGGTCCTACCTATTGTCCCCTCCCTTTCCACCCTCTCATCTAAGTTACCTATATCAGTGACAGTGTCCCTGCTGTGGGACAGCTGCAGCTCCTCATTCTCAGACTCTGAGTCCTGCCGTGATAACTTGGTGCTCTTTAGGCTGCCGGCCCGGCGAATGCTGGAAAGGGAACCCCCCTTCTTCACCCGGAAACTGCGGGTTCCTTTAATCTGGAGCAAGCGGGAGCCTCCTATCCTGATCTTCCTGCTGGGAACTGTATTAAAAGAATAAAAGAGGACTTTTTTCCCCTTAATTTTTCCCCATTTAAAAAAGAAAGAGATCGTGGCCCTCCCCACCCTCCCCACCCTTTGCTGCCAGCCTGTATTGCAGCGTCCTTTCTTCTGCCAAGAAATGTGGGATCAGAGGCTTCCTCCAAAGCCACCGCCAATGCAGCTCAATCAGGCAGTAAAGATGCTTCACAAAAATGTGTTCAACACCTCATATTCTCCTGGAGATCTGGTATATCACCTCAGGACTTGTCTGTATTTGGAATTAGCCCTTGTTCAGCCACCAGCAAGTAGAGTGATCTGCGCTAACAGAACCCCAAAACATGGACAAGAAAACCCTACAATTCACACCAACTTAAATCACTTCCTGCCAGGAAGCAGGATCTGCCCAATGGATGTAAACTGCAGTTTTCTTTGCCAGTCCTTGGAGTTTACATTAGTGCAGAATCACCTCTTGCTAGGGATAGCTGGCTGAATCCCAGGCATGAACAAGGCACCTTGGACAAACCTATTTTCCTGTGGGCCTGGGTCTTGTAAACCTCACTGAGCTCTGCAGTAGGATCAATTATTTATTCATACAGCATGTGTGACTGCAAGAGGGTAGTCTGCTTCGTAAGGCTAGCAAGCAAGGCTTCTTTGAAGTAAGATTTGCATAAATCCGTGTCTCTGCATGTTACTCTTCACCATTAGAATGCTTTAGAGGAAATGGGAGCACGTAGATCCTCTCCTTCAGACAAATCAGCAGCTTTCAGGCATTAACAACATCCATTGACACTCTGCATTTTTGATGAGCACAGACATGGAATGGTTCAATGTTCAAAGCACTGACCGTTTGCACGTTCATTCTCCTCTTAGTTCAAAGGCAGTACATGGCAGTATGTCAGTCCAAATGTTGCAACACTGAGTCATTTTACTGCAGATCTAATCAGGCAAGGCCACGTCTGATCAACTACCTTCTGGTGTGTGGTTGGGAACGAACAGAACAGAGCTTTTTGGATACCATGGGCAAGCAAAATATTTAAATAGAATTGTATTTTGGCTTCAGGATAAAGCAAACACATCTTTACTCCAAAGATTGCCCCCAATTCCTCCAGAACAGAATTCCCACTCCCATTTCCAGTGGCTAGCATCCTGGTCAAAGACAGCTGGATATGTTTTGAGAGCTACTCCTCAGTCCTCACAAATCAGTTGGCAAATCACTGTTGAGTGACTAAAGAATCTCCCTCCAAGTGACCATGCTGTGTTCCTTAGCAATTGCTACTGCTTGAATGTTCAGATCAGCCCCAGAAATGCCAAACTGCTGAAGCACTTGTAACTGCATTTCAGGAAGTCTGCAGAGTCCCATTTTGGAACCCAAGGAGCACATAGGATCATCTGAGAGCCTCCATCTACCTAGCTGTAGTGTCTGTATTTCAAACCTACCTGGAGCAGATTCTATACAGTAAACCCGTGGCTTTTAGATAGCTGCTAAGCCATGCCTGGGGGGAGCAATGAGAGCAAAGTTTTTAACAGTCCGGAAAAATGAAGGGAAAGAGATTAGTACTCATCAAAGAGTTTGAGGTAAAGAAACCTCTCATTGCAGGCAAGCAAAATTTAGTTACATTCACACAGCAACATTTTCTTCTCTAGAAAATTGTAGATTATGAAAAATGCCTCTGCATCTGTAGTGTTTGGCCCAGGTGGATTCCCAGAAGAATATATTGTGGTCAGAGAAAAGAACCTAATTATTGTAATTTTAAAATACAACATTATTTTGCATTTATTTAGCTTCTAAAATACGGGAATTACATTTTTGCTAAGGTATATTAGGATTCAACCTTCCTACCATAGTCACTTTCCCCATGTCTAAAATGCAGTAAAGAGGCAGCTTTAGTAAAGGAAAACTTCATGACAGCTTAGGGAAAAGGGATAATGGAAAGAAACCCCAAATAAAACTGCAGAAAAATGTAGTTTAACCAAGAAAAGGATGCAGAAAGTTAATACTATCTTTGCAAAAACACATTACACCTGTAGCACAGTAACATGCAAAGGAAAAGCTATGTCAGCATTGTCTCTAAGAAAAACAAGATACTTAGAGACTTTCCACCAGCAGTTTCCAGGAGGACTGCATGCTTGAAGGTATTCTCCCACTCAGGTAGCAGCCCAGTGGGCAGGACTGTTCCCTGAAAAGCTTAAAAATGTTTCAAGCAATTGTTGTAACTATCCTCAAAACAAACCCAACACCAAACCCAAACTTTTCCTCATCTAAATAGGTAGAGACATCTTATTCCACACATCTTACACTATCAGACAGACCATAAGGCTGTGTGTTTTTCTAGGCTGCCAATACACCAAGAGTAGACAAAATGAGGTTGAGCATCAATTTACCCAGCTCACCTTTTTTAGGCGGGTACCCATCTGTCTGCACAGAAGTAACTGGCCCACCGGACATACAATTTTGGAGACAATTTTATACCACGCAAGTCTTGGAATTATTTCTAATATTTTCTCCAGGAACTGTGGCAAGGTCAAAGCTGAAGACAACACAAACTTTATCCAAAGCCCCTAGAAGTCAATAAAAGCTCTTCCGAATTATTAACAGACGTTACAGTTCCTAGAGGAAAACCAGCCACAGACCCCACTTTTGTGAAACAATCATTAAACATTTATCCCTTTCAAGCAATCATCAAAATTATCATTCAAACACCTGCATCTGTAAATTACTACTATGAGACACAATGTAAATATTTCTAGGAAACTTGTTAGCGGGTCATCTAGAGGTAAATACCTGGAAGTTTAGACTCTAATTGCAAATACACACGATGACTATATTGTATTGCAACACTTGTACCATCAGATAGAATGTGAGTCTTGCATGAGATGGCTCAAAAATGGAAACGATCTGCTATTCTCAGCAAACACAGTGAGCTTGGAGTTTGCTTGTACAGTATACAGTATGTTGGTAACATCAATCTGCTAGCCATCAAAAGCCACACAGTGTATTTTTCATGTGGTAGCAAAGAATGCAAGAGACCAATTACTCTCATTTTTTGTGATGCTATGACTTCCAAACTGGTACAGATTTTCCACAGAAAAATACCAATCTTCACTTCTATCTGTGATTTCCCCTAAATGAAGAGCTGTGACTAGAAAAAAAAAACAAATCAAACCACTTTTGATGTTTATTTTTACAGTGAACCAAACAGTGATGCTTCTCTCAGCGTCCCACTAAGAGACAGTTTCAAACAAGGATTGCTCCTTTTTAGAAAGAGTGCAAAGCTTTCAATCTATTTCAGTCATAGCACTGTTTTATAAAATTTAACATCTTTGCTTCTCACATTCATTATATGTAACCCTGAAGGCCAGAAGTATCTTAGAAATCATTTAAAGCCATGTGACTCCATGGCTGCCTGCTTTTTAACACAGTCTATGCCAACGAAAACACAAAATCAAGCGCCACTTCACAAGCCCTGAGAACACAAAAGTCTTATTGTGCTGACAAACCTTTTTTCTCCTCGAAGCCAGCCTCAGATTTGAGGGTGTGGCTGCTGCTGTGTAGGGAATCCTTTGAATCTTCATTTTCATCCAGAACCCCAGCAAAGCTGATCTTTCTCTCATACCTGTGTCGGTCCATCTCAGGGTCCAGACGCAGCCTGTAGCTCTCCAGATCCTGTAAACCACACAGATGGGCCAGCAGTATGAGCTCCCATTGCAACTAGAGAAGCTTCAGGAAGAACTTCTTCAGATGAGGTTTATTAATCACACATAAGCCTACTGCTCTTTGGCCTTGCAGCAGTCTGAGCCAACTGCCAGGATGGAAGAGTTACCAGGTGCTAACACACATTGCTGGTTAACATTCCCCAGTGCATTAACACTCTGGCTGCAGGCTCAGGAGAGGAAACATAAATCACAGAATCACAGAATTATTAGGACTGGAAAGGACCTCTGGAGATCATCTAGTCCAACCACCCTGCCAAGTGAGGGTCACTGAGTGGGTGACACAAGAATACATCCAGGTGAGTTTGGACAGTCTCCAGCCATGAGCAAAATGAACTTGCATCTGTTCCATGATCAGTAAAAGGCTTTGGGTGGAACTTCAGTCAGGACTGTCTACCTCATTCAGCCCACAGCCTCGGCAAGTCTGCATGCTCTCTTGGTAGTTAAACTAGTTCACCAAAACCAGTTCAGCTGCGAATGTTTCAGTTCTTCAAGGCTTCCAAGGCTGTGCTCCTATCTACGGGAGAGGCATGCCTACAAACACCAATGGAAGGGAGATTTGCTCTACTGAAATTCCAGCTATATGGATCATAACATTATGTATCCGATTTTCTTGGAAAGGAAGCATCACTCCAAAAATACAGACTTAATATTTTAATCTGGATTATTGTTGCCTCTTTTTTTTCTCCCGTACAAAGTTAGAAGCAGCACTCTATGGTCATTTTATTTTACAGACTCTTGCATGTGACCTTACGGTTTCTTTCACCTATAGATCACAGAATAATTCCTCTTCCTTGTCTCCCATATACAAGTCTGGAAAGTGATTAAACAGTTACACTTCTATCTCACACAAAAGTACTTATTTCTGTTGACCTTCATTATCCAACATATTCTTAGTTCCAAGCCTAACTACTTAATGACATGAATTCTAACCATGGCATTATCCTGCTTTTGGATGCAGTCATTTATTATGTTGTAAGAATACCAGCAATGTGTTTAAGAAGGATTTTGCTGGATTTATTGCTTTTTAAAATTGTCCTTCTTGCATACCTTGGGGTTGAGCCACTTCATGACAGGTCTACAGTCTTTGGAATAATTTTCAGAACCAAATTACAATAATACCCAGATCAGCCTTTTAAGCATAATTGCCATCACTAAAATTTGACCTGTCATTAACAAATAACTGGATAGTAGGGTTAAATCCTTCATGGAAATTTAACTTCTCATTTTTTCTTTATAATTTTTATCATGATTTCTTAAAGAAATTTAGCTTAAAAGCTGAAATCATGTCAGCCATTCAATTCTCATCTCATTCCATGCTGACCACCTCTGAAGCTGATGGTCACCTTCAACTCAATTTGTCAAAAGATGACTGTGTGCATGTGTATTTTTTGAAACAACAGGCTAAAGGTCATGTTAAACCACAGTATTAGACGTAAGAAAATCCACACAAGAATTAATCCCTGTAAATCAGTTTTCATGGGTTCTGCTATTCCCAGCATTAGTTGTCACCTAATCAGTTGTTTAGCTTACTGTTTATGCCAGGATTTGCCTGTGCCTTTCTGGATCTCATGGAGATTTTTTTTTTCTTTGCTTCTTGGTCCCCATCTCTTCCCTTCCTTCTCATTCTCCTTGCAATTCTCTTGGTCTAACCCAAACCAAAAATCTGCAGCTTTAAAGCGCTGGCAAATTCTCTGTAAACCATTCTGTTCCCTTCCCCTAACTGCCTTGTTCTGATCCCTGACCACTGGCCCTGCTACTCAGCTGATGAGCACGTGGGCTTGTCACTTCCCGTAGTCTACCTCTCACACTTCCCAAGTCCCTCACCCTTGGCTTCTCAATCCCTCTTCTCTGTTTGCAAACTTTCTTGAACTTCCAGCAGCACATGTTGTGCTTCCATGGTCTTACCTTCTTAATCAACCCATTTCATGTACCCTGACCATCTTCTACTCACCACACAGTGGCTCCTTTCTCCCTGCAGAGATCCACTAGAGTTTTTACCCCACCCTACCTCTTGTCAGGACCTGGAATCCAGTGATTCTGTGGGCAAAGCCCTCTCCAGTGTGTGTGGTCCACTTACCACAAGAGGCTCGGTCCGTGGTCTGGGCATGTAGGGAAAGGTCTCTCGAAGGAATGTGGTTATCTCCAGGAGAAGCTGACAGGCCGCCATTTTCAGTGCAAAAGGACAACAACATTTGGTAGGATTCACAGTGCCTATGAAGAATATTTCTATCATGAACAAGGAGTTAATACAAGATCTGGAATCAAGAGGTGGTGGACATTTTCACATATGGTGGACGATGCAAGCTGCACTGAAAAAAGGAAACCATACACTTCTGTTCTACTTTTCCTACACTAAAAGAAACAGAATTAATTAAATACCAAACCATGTATTTACCAGCACATGCAATAATACTAACATTTCTATTCCATTCTATTCTATTCTATTCTATTCTATTCTATTCTATTCTATTCTATTCTATTCTTTAATTACTTTGAAGTAACACGATAGTTGACTACAGTATATATTATAGAGTATTATGTTGAAGTACCAACTAAACTAACCACAAACTTACAACATTTTGCATACACCTCATTTAAGGCTAATACAGGTTGAGAAGCAGATACCCTACTTCCCCTGTTCACTTTTGCATTCAGTCAAATCTTTTGCAGTTGTGGAAAGGAGCCACTTTCAAATATAGAAAATCATCTCAAAATACATGGAGTTATGACTAGCTGTTAATACTTTTCCTATTATTAATAATTACTACCCTGATACCTGGAAAAGATAGCCTCCTTTGAAGTCAGGCTTCTAGTATTGTGCAAGGAATTCATGTGCTATATAGCGAAGGGGAAAAATCAAACTACTTAATCAAATTTTACATTCAAATTCTTAACCTAAAACTAAGAGGGAAAGGGAAGAAGGATTATCAAAATACTTTAAGTTTTGTATCAGCTGAGTCTAAATAATCAGATTTTAAACCATACCCTTTTTAACCCATCTGATACAATTCAAAGCTTAAAAGTATGAAGGATTCTTCAGTGCTTGATCAATTTGAAAAGTACTTTTTAGGATAATGAACAGCAAAAAAAGTAAATGAAAAGGTTAATTGTGACAACAACTAACCACACCAATTTTTAAAATTATTCCTGATATTAGTATTTACATACACTTCAGAGAGATTAGTGTTTTTACTTGCTTTTCTCATGTATGATCTGATTGCTTTTGCAAAGAAAAAGACTGAACCAAACAAGTGAGAAGACACTGCAGGGATCAGATAAAACCAGACTAATTCTGGGATGCTTGCCAGATCCCCTGTACACATCATCAGTAATGAATTGTGGACTTTGGAAAGATTAAAATAATCTAACATATCAAATGCAAATGAGACATGGAGTGTAATGGAATATCCAGCTGCATATTTAATGCTCCGCCTTCTACTTCCTACAGCATATAAGGCAGCTTTTGAAAACTGCCTGCCTAAAGTAAGGATGCTGATCAGCCATTTCCAGACACTGGTTTTCTGGAGAGCACTTGAGCTTTTAGATAGCTTTCTAGACCAGAACCTGATCTTTGTTTTCTTGTCTCAGGGCACCCTTTTAAAGCAGCTCCACATCCCCTTGAGTGCCTGGTACAAGTGGCTGAACAGGGAAAAGAAAGCCTATTCTGTCACTCAGTCATGGGAATGCAGTTGTTCATTTGTGGTGCAGGAGAAGGAATCTTTGGTATGCAACCTCCTCCTGCTTTGTCTATATCCCCTAAAGGGACAGTCGAATATCCAGAACAGCCACCCGTGCTCCTGTAGCTGCCAGCACTTGCACACCACACAGCGGCACATGGGAAGGTCTAGCTTAGGGCCAAGACCTTCTCTTGAGCTCATTTCTTATAAATGCCATGTCACCCTTCCCACCAGCTTCTCTCTACTCCGAAGTTGGCCTTTATGCAGTTATAAGAACAAATCCAGAACCACGGGAAGAGAAAGCAGAAGATAAACAGGGTTGGCGCGCTACATCCAATGGGGAACAACAGTACACGTAGACAAGCAGCAGTAAATTACTGCACACACGTATACACAAATGGTGTCTAAAGAGCACATAATGTTTGTTACCACCTTCACCTACACCTACAATAGGATGTGTTTTGACAATATACTTTGGTTCACAGTGTTTGCTGTAAGTTGCATGCAGACTTTCACACTCAGTGATCTCTCACAGGTCTTCCACCCTTATGTACACACAGGCACAAATGTGTGTGGTTTCATCATCTTGTTGTTATATAGGTTTTTAATGATGCTTTTTTTTTTTTATTTCTGCCTGAAAATCAGGCACTATACTGAAGTCAAGATTTAAAAGCCTTTAGCAGAGCTGTGCCAATTCACATCGGATGAGTAGACATCAATGTTCAGAAATGGAAAAGCGGCTGATATTACACAAATATTTTGGCAGAAGTAACTGTGAGAAATGGAGCCTGAACCACTTTTGACACTCAGGTGACAGCAAGGCTCAAGAAATAAGTTATTACTCTGCTTACAACTGCAGTTTCTGTGTACAGGAATTGCAGCTGACTACCTGGTTTCCCCTTCCCTTTTCCATCCAAGTCTTTCAGTATTGCTACACATTTTCATGTTTTACATCCAGGCACAAAAAAAAACAGGGGAGGAAGCTGGGGTGAAAGTGAGGGACTGGGAAATAAAGCTGGGTGGCAAGAAAATGAAAAGAGAATAAGTATTAAGTGCTCCTAAAGCAGAGGTTCTTACAAGCGGGGGTTCTTGTAGTAAAGGGAGTCTCCTTACTGTCATCTAAAAAGTCTTCTTCCTCATCCTCCTTTCTCAGGCGCCTTTTGGTCTCCTCATCATAAATGAGGCCAAGTAAGTTGGCAGGGCTCTCACTCTCAGCATGGCACAGCTCATTGAGGCGGACACCAATTGCCTGCAGATGGAGAAAAATGAGCACAAGAAGGTGAGAATTTCAGCCCAACCAGAATGTCCTGGCTTTATTTTTATTGTCTAAAGAGGAGAAAGGAATGAGAGAGTAAATGCTATCAACACCATAATTTATTTCCCCCTTTTTTTCAACAAAAATTTGCAAACAGTGTCAAATTTCAGTATATTTACTTAAACAATATCACCCCCAAAACTGGCACATGACAAGCAGAAAGAGATTAGGTCATTATTTAGTATTAATTTCTTCCACTTCTCTTCATTCCTTTGATAGATTTGTTCCAGATTTTTGGTAAGTCTTTCCACTGAGAATGTAGGTCTCCTGCTTAAGAAACTATGCTGTGATTTAGGAACCCAGTAACAGTCTTTATTTCCTCCACAAAACTTTCAAATGCCCCTGGGAGAGCCTGCTTCCATCTTTAAATGAAAAACTCCCTGATGAACTTTCCAAAAATGAGCTGAGAGTATGCTTATAGAAGCTGGGAAGGTGCATGGGTAATGGCCTAGAGAGGCTCTGTGGAAAGAGCCCAGTCAGTCAGATTTCCACCTTACATTCTCCATAAAGGCACTGATTGTTTATCGTGGCTGTTTGCCAGCATCACTATCAGCATGTAAACAGCCCTCATGTTGTTGTCACCAAACTACAGGTAAGCATGTGTTCCTGCTAAGACACTTGAGAGCTCTTAAGAATTTTCTTGATTTTCTTTGCTGCACGTACATGAGTAGAACACAGATAAGTACGTAAAATTTTATCCTGTGATATCATCACTTTGTGAGGGAAATGATGTTTTAAATTACAGAGTTTTCATCAGAACTGGCCATTTGGCCTTTTTGGGTATAGGATAGTTTTAGACAAAGATACAAAGGATTTTTACTGAATATTTTACAAGTCAGAACTGATACTCATGCCAGCACTATATAATTTTCCTGCTGTGGCTGACATGACACAGGAATATATAAATGGACACTTAGTAAAACTGTTCTTCTTTTAAAACACTTCCTCTGAAATCCAGCAGCAGGGGAAAGGGTAGACTCTGCTACATAAAGAGAATAAGGTGATACTGTTGTGGTTTGCATGCTGATACAAATATTTTTTCAATCTCAGCTATCTCTGAGCCTCTACATTGCTAAAGGAACTCCACATCTCACAATTTTTCTCCTATCATATTTCAGGCATTTAAAGAAAGAAATGTTCTGCATGCCTGTCCATAAAACAGTAGTTTATAACGTATTTTTTTATGCTGTGTAGTCCACCTTCATGCTAAAGCATTAAGACATAATCCCACAGCTTCCATCTAAAGAACACTGAATTCCTGACAAGTATTTTCTGTATTTTTGGTTTTCTAGCAAACAGAGAAGCAAAATCAAAAGTTCTCTTAACAGAAGCAGTCAAAGGAAGTGACAGACTAAACCAATCAGAATAGATTTAACATTTCATTATTACAAAAGACAGCAGAACAAGTCAGGCCTTTTGATTTAAAATGTTCATCACTGCTATAGGCAGTCCAAGTCTCACCTCCTGTGGAAAAGGTTCATCATTGTGATTCTCTGATGGCTATTAGGGAGGCTGAATTAAAGGAGTTAGCATAGAAAAAAGATTTACCTTCTTTCTTGGTCTGACTAAACTTTGACCATAGCACTGTATATCACAATTAGTGAGCAATGAATCCACAAGCAAGAATCCATAATTAGCAAAAATTTCCAGCCTTATTTGCTGGAAGAAAAAAAACAGAAAAAGACCTCAGTGCATTCAGAGTCTTTTCTGAATATTCTTTACTCTTTTTAAGAGATTCTTTTCTCATTGTCCAAGATTTAACAGAGAAACAGCAGCTTTTTCTACAGCAGGTGCATCTACTTCAGCCACAAGAAGCCAGTTGTCCTTATAACTGAGACTGTCTGGTTGGAATTTGCTCAGAGCCAAAAACGAGATGCCTGAGGAGCTTTCAGATGCCCAGCCCCCCAGGCTTGACTGGTGGTTGCTGCACATCCTTGCAGCCAGTTTCATCTGAAAGAGCTTTTGGGAGGAAGAGCAGTGCCAGAGGACCAGCCTTGCTCCGCATTCCATATAAAGGAAGAGTGCTAGGTGCAGGCCAGTCTCAAAGCTTGAATCTTTTGAGGGGCCAGTAATGCTGTGGGTAAATAAAGTCTTCTGGCCTTCAGTGAAAAGAATTAGAAATATGAATGAGCAGCAAGACACCGTGCAGTAAAAGGAAAAAATTCACACTCTAAAACTACCCTCCAAATCTTATCCTGTCTTACAGTTACATAAATGTAAGGCTTTTCCCTTCTGAAATGTTCCTAAGCAGCAGCAAACACACGCTAGTCTTAGAATGGAGAATGCATCCAGATAAGTCTTATGGTGCTATTAAAGTTAAGGGGAAGGCAATTATGCTAAGTTGCCTTTGATCAGATTTCCCTGGCTCCTTTCTTATGACATTGAATCACACAGTAGTACTTTTGACATTATGAAAAGAAAACCTCCCTGGACTTTTTCCAGGTCAAGTATATCAGTTACTAAAAATGATAGCTGAGGGGGAATAAAACTGGCTTCTAACAGTTACTGTCTTGCTTGTTGTCCTAGGTTACAGTGTAAGATGCAACCAATAGTATGTATTCTATTATCATCTTCACAAGCTGTTAAAGCAGGTGGGGCAGTGTTCGTTATCTCCTACCATGACTCATCCCTGATAACTCCCTCGGGGAGCTATCTCTGTTTAATGGGCAACCAAGGACCCACCACATGACTCAAAGAATTACATCAGCCCATTGTGAGATGTTCTGCCCAGGGGGAGGAGCCAAGTATTCCCACCTGGATATAATCTGGGGTTTGGAACAGCACAAACAGCCTTTACCCACTGGACTCCCAGAGGACAAGAGCTACCACTGGCCCTTCAGGTGAAGACCAGACCCTTTTCTACAGGATCACCGCTTCGACAGGACCACTTCATCTGGACTGCTGCCACCACCCTGACTAACAGGGTGTCAGATTGTATCCTGACTGTCAGTGTTCTTGTACTATTGCATTTATTTTTTTAAATTTTCCTATTAAATTATAATGCTGACTTGCCATCTCCCATTAGTTTATTTTCAAACTAGTACACTTGTTTTCATCTTCTAGAATCTGAGAAAAAGGAATGTCTAGAAGCATAGCATCTACCAACAGAGATGGATAGTCCTGGCTGTCTGAAAGCATGCAAAAATTCAATGACTGTGTAATCCTATGCTCTCCACTTAAAAGAAGTTCTCAAAGGAGTCAGGCTAAGGCAGTGACTTCATGCAATATAGAAGCAAATGCCTTCACCCTATCTACTTTTTCAAGGAACTTTGGTATTTGTGCTGTTATTAAGGTAATCTCCTGTGTTTGAGACCTTACCAGAGAGTACGATGACCAGGTAGCATTTTCTGAGTTAGCTTTAGAAATGGAAGAAGATCTACAAAGCTTGGGTTCTCAGGCCCAAGTTGAATTCTCCCCATGGCTGTTCTTTGGTGGGAATATATTGATATGGTCAGCTTTATTTTGAGGTTCACTACAATGTGCTCCATTGAGAAGCACATGTTTGCTTAACCTACAAGAACACAGGTCAGCAATGCAGAACACATGATTTTTAAATTCCCATAAGCGTTGGATTTTATGTCTTCTTTTTTTCAGGGAGGAAGGATGGGGAGGACGGGAATCATGACGCTCACTGTAAAAATCACTGGTTTTTAGAAGAGGTGAGAAGCACAAAGCTCACTTCAGAAAGAGATCTGTAACTGGTCAAAGGAACTTCCCCCACTATTTTGAGTTGTGAGAAATGACCTGTATATGTGCCAGACATTCAGCAATTACATCCTGGGGGGTTTACAAGGAAATTGCAAGTGGCCTTGACAGGGCCAGATAAGGCAATTGCCTCGTTCCTGTATGGTAAGAGATCACAATCAAATAAAACTTGAAGTATTCAAGCCCCAAACAAAAAGAGACAATTCGTTGCATGACTCATAGCTGCTCTTTAGAATTCCTTGCCAAAGAATGATAAGCACTAACAGTCTGTAAGGGTGCAAAGAGAAACTGAATAAGTACGCAGAAGAGAAACCCATTACTAAATACACAGTACCACACCTAGTTCCAGGAGCCCTAAGCTAAGTGTATTTGGAAGCAAGAAAAATAGAAAGTGGTATCACACACTGCATTTTCATGCTTCCTTAGCCATTCACATATGCCAAGAGCTGGAAAAAGGAGAATCAACCAAACAGATCCTTGGAGAGAACATGTCCTAACAAAGTGCGTTTGTTTAACACAGCCTGGTTTTCGGTGGGGGCGGGAGAAAAGCTGCTCGAAACTTCTATGTCCGGCACAGAGCCTATTGCTGAAGGCTCTGACGATGGGCAGGTTACTGGCCCAATTAGACAAGTCGGTCTAACGCCTCTGTGATGACATATTTAAGGAACGAAAAACCCCAGGAAGTTCTCTTTCTTCCCCCAAGGGGTGGTGAGCCAGCCGCTGGGGCCCATCCCGGTGGGGGCTACAGGGGGCTACAGGGGGCCGCGGCCCTCCCGAGGCCGGGACAGTGCGACTGGAGCCCTCTTGAAGCTGGAGCTACCCGTGCAGTGCCGGTGAGGACCACGCGGCCGGGACTGGCAGGGACCACGTGGCCAGCAGCGAGAGACATGGCGAGCAATTCCCCGATGCGGAGACCAGACGAGATCAACCTCTCAGCTGTAACTTACAGACACCAACTTTCTTCCAAGTCAGAGAAAAAGGAAAAGTGAGGACACGTGAGGAAAACCAACATGGTGACACTGAGGTCACTGAAAAAAAAGGAGAGAGAGGAGGTGCTCCAAGCGCTGAAGCTGAGATTCTCCTGCAAGCCGTGGTGAGGACTATAATTCAACAAACTGTTTCCCTATAATTCATGATGTGCATGGGGGAGTGCAGAGATCCACACGCAGCCTATGAAAGAGTACTCACGCTGGAGCGCATGGATGCTGAAAAGCTGTAACCCAGTGAGGAACTCAAACAGAGAGAGATGACCCTTGCTTTTAGAGATAGAGGAAGACAGCCTCCCCTTCCCAACTAGAACAGCTCATCCTTAAATGACTAAACCCCAGGAACTAAAATGACCCACGCTAGGCAGTTGTGGGAAGACTCCTTGGCCCGTGGTGGGCACTCACGTTGCAGCAGGTTTGGGTGGGACTGCTGCTTGTGGAAGTTACAACCACGCTAGAAAAGTTCGCAAAGAACTATCTCCTGTTGGGAGGATCCTACAGCAGACCAGAAGAAACTCTTTTCCTTAAGCATACTGAAGAAAGATTTTTAAGAAGTGAAATAACTGACCAAAACCCCGGTTTTTTCCTTGCGTGGTCAGTGGAAAGAGGGAAGGACTGGGAAAAAAAGGAGTTCTGATGATTTGCTTTGGTTCTCGTTACTCTATTTACTGTTAATTCTGTTAATAATAAATCTTCTTTATACTGTTTAAGTTTTGAACCTTTTTTTGCCATAAAGTGGGGTTTTTTTTCAATAATCCTTATTTCAACTCATGAAAAATGATGTTTTCAATTCCCCCTCCTCTGCTCAGCTATAGTAAAGGAAAATAAGTAGATGGTTTTTTCATGGGTGCCTGGCACTTAGCCAGCTTCAAACTGCAACACAAAGTCACTTCCCTTAGGAGCAGGGGTGATGCTGGCAGGCTATGAAGTGCGAGCTGGAAGGGAGGCTTCTGATTCCCCATCTTGCAAGAACTGAAAATCTGTATAGGACCCAATTACCTTTACATTTTGCCATATTTTTTAATGTAAGTAGAATAGAAACAAACACTTACATCTCCCCACTGGTAGAAGAGCTTAGCTGCATTCCACTGCAGCTTCTGGTTCCTTTTGTTGCCCACAACAGGAGAACGGCCACGGGACAGGCCTTTCTTGGTAATGTTCACATGGTGGCCCTTCATCCACTCAGGCCAGTTGCCACGATTACAGCGGTGAACAAAGCGTGCGCACTCAAGGAACAGGGCTGCTCGCGCTACTACAGGAGCTTCCTGAAATGTTTGCAAAAAATCACCTTAAAAGCAAAAACGCTTCGGAAAAACTCCCCGAACATTTAGAGTATTCTGTGCTTTAAAAAATTGCTTTTCAAGCTTGCCAAGAAGTCACACAGTATGACCAATCTCTCCATAAAAAGCTGATACCAGAGTTTCTCTGCGTGAGTCTCACCTCTTGAGTCTCACTAAAACCAAGCTCATAAACACTGAACAGTCTTGCTTAGTCCAAACACTAGAGGGGCAGAAAGAAACACAACATAAACTTAAAAAGAACATTATACACCTCTGTAATGTTCTCCTTCAGAAACCTTTTAACTGCAAAAGCAGAAGTGTGCATCTAGCATTGTCACGGTATAAACATGTCAAGTTTTAATTTCACCTTCGCTACTAAGGCTGCAAATATCGCAGGAGCAAATGACAGCATGGCCACACAAATCCTAGCATTTGTCACTTTAGGTCCTGCTTGTGAACCTTGGGGATAAAAGCATTAATGGAGGTCTGTTAAAACTAGGAAAAGCACTATTTTGTGGTTATAAAAAATATCTGTGGATACAGAAACGTATTACTCTGGCGTAAGTCAACAAAATTTTAATGGCCGAATTTCAATGGTTTTAGCAAGCGTCAGACAATTTAGTACTGAAATAACCAGCAGCTGAGTTTTGAAAGGACTGACTAGTTTCCAGAGGAAAATCCTCCCAACCCTGGCTTGGAAGAATCATTTTAATGGGAGAAATTATACTGAATGTACCTTAATTTGTATTAAATCACCCAGCAGCATACATGTTAGACCAATAAATAATGCTCTTGTAACTTTCTAAAATGTTCAAAAATGGACACAGTAATTTTGTTTCCTAAAGGGTAGATTCAGGAGAAGCTTTTTTCCCAGCATTCTACAACTGCCAAAATAAAATCCTTACAGACATGGCAAGTGACTAAAAATCAAATAGTTCTCTTAATTTCCATTTAATTTTTCCCCATTTCTTCCTGAAATTTTCACAACCAAAATCTCCTGTGGCCAGCAGTTTGTAAAACTAAGAACACAACAATGCCTACAGTTTACCAGCTGGCTTTACAAGGTTCACTAACAGGGATTTCACAGAGTACCAAAATGTGTTACACGCTTTTAGGTGCCGACAGCTTTAATGAAATTATTTAAACAGATCAGCATCTACTTTTAAAGAAGGGCTTGTCAAATGTGGTCTATAAATAATAAACAGGCCCTGAGACCCTGTAAGACAGTCTGTTTAACATTATTAAATAGAGCATCCAACAGTGTTTTAATCAAAAATTGAAAGCAAGAAATTTTGGACCAGTGGTCCTAAAGTTCGATTTAAGAAATTACTGACACCACACCCACTTGCAGCTTTTGCTCAGATTTGTACAAATGTTGGGGAAAAATGCGATCTATTAGCAGTTCTCTTGAATAGGAAGATTTAAGCTGCCATGATGTTCTGATGAGGAAGGCAGAAATCTGAAGGAAGACACTCACTAACAATCAGAAACAAAACTAATATCTAGCACCTGGAAAAACGTGGGACACAGAGTAGGTGAAGACTTTATTCTTTTTATTCTCACAAAGTAAAACCTTAACCATGGAGACATACGTGAAGAGATAAAGCCCCAGCCTTACTCTACTACTGGTTTAGTTCACCAGTTGAAAAGTCAAAATTTCCTAGCATACTGGAATCCTGTAAAAACACGTGTTGTAAACATTATGAAAGCACGCAATTACCACAATTAAAGGAGGATATGTAGGATGGGGGGCAAAGGGGAGGCGCCAGATTAATTAAAAATCACTGTATTATTTAAAAACCACTGAAAAGACCACCTGTATGAAGGACTTTCTGAACATCATAGGGCACAAGCTCCCTGTGATTACTTACCAGAGGCTCTGAGAAACCTGAAGCAGCAGCAGCAAGAGAAAGATGAAGATGTGACAGAATGGACAGAGATGGATTCACACAACAGAGAAACACATCACAAATGGAGAGAAATGAATCAGGCGGGTGACGTGTAGCTGAAAAGAACACAAGTTACCACGGTCACTGTTAAAACCAGACACAGCAGCAATACTCTCACAAGTCTGTCTGTGCCTATGCAACTGTTCCCAAGTCCAGTTTTAACCTTAGACCTACTATATTGTTTTGCTCCTTGAAACTTATTCTTGTACTGTATAAATTGACATGAATTCTCCAATTGGTTAAAAATTCAAGTCATTCCATTGATTTTTTTTAAAGATTACCTGATTTGTTCTAAACAGCAAATGACCTGGGTGGAAGGAACCAAATACAGAATGGATTTGGAATTTCACAGCATCACATTATCGTTCATGTAAACATGATTCTGCAGAGTTTTATGACTACAGAGAATTTATGTTCAGTTTGATTTCAAGAACAATGACTTTTATGACACTGATCAACCAGTGGTAATTTTCCTCAAGTCCTTTCTTAAGGTCCACATGGCACTTTGATGGAAAATTCATTTCCTCTGGTCTCTTCAAGACAGAAAAGTAAGGCACAAATTACCAATAAAATTTTAAGAGATGCCAAAGTAAATTCGAGTACTGTCAAAAGATGCTGACTGGATAGCTCTGCTTTGTCTAAGCAAAATTAAGTCTGACATGAAAGTTGTCTTAGCAGGTATATGAAGACAGGTTGCGAGTGAATAATTAACTAGTGTATCAGAAAATCGCTTGTTTCTATTAGTTCAGACCTCTCTGATTATATCTGAAGTCAAGTACAACCTGTGACACAGCTCTTTTTTTCTCTTCCCAGTGTTTTACTCAGGGGACCTGTTTGTAGCAATCTCTGATTTGCTTCCCAATCATAAGCACTTCTACAGAGAAATATTTCTGCCATAGAAACATAGAAACAGAGACGTGGGAACAATAGAGCCTGCCTACAACCCAGGGTGACAGGGAGTCAGGATATTGGAAAATGTTCCTGCAGTTTAGACTTTGATTCTGCTGTCCCAATACTTTGCAGGTAGTCTCAAACACAGTCCTACCAGAAAACAGTACAACTACTGCATTTCAACAAGGATAAAAGATTTCCATGGTAAAACAAATGAGCTCACACACCTTATTGGAGAAATGTAATGCTGACAGGTGTCACACACTGTTATACTGGTCAAAGAAAAGCTGGTATCTCCCCACCTGAGTCATTTACATTAGTCTAATTAGGTACTTCAGGTTACATCGTTACACAATCATAGACAGCAGTTCATTAAAACCCTCGGCATGAACTTAAGCATAGACTGAAATATCCCAAAGTAAATAAATTTTATTATTGCTAAGTCTGGATTTAAGCTGGGGACATACAGATGAAACTGTCTACAATATATCAATTATCACTGAATATTTGCACAGTATATATTGATTGTAGTTTTAAAAATTTAGTCAAGGATGGATGCTGCTTCTAGGAAAATACAATAACTGCATAGCTGCTAAATCTAAGGCAACACTCATTTTAATATACAAACAATTATTAGCTCCATAAGGATGCAGTATTTGTTTCCCTGCTCTAATTTCTTTAAATCACTGTGGCAAACCGGTACAACCATCCAGGCTGACCAAAGATTTCAAAGTTGTAAGAAAAGAATTTTGCAAATCTGCATGAAAAAGCATGCTCAGAAAGATTATGGAAGAAACTGGAGCTGTTTGCCTTTCATTTTTGAAAGGTTGCCTTAGCAACTAGGCTGGATAAAATGACTTAAGAAGCTTTTCATTTGCATCAGGCCTGATTCAAACTATTACTTTAAAAGTCTGGAAACAGAAGTTAAAAAAAACACAGAATGCTTCCTTTTGGGTGTACTCTACTGACATTTAATGTGTGAATTTTCCATTGCCATTAACCAATACAGTGAGACAACAGGCTGTCATCTTTTAAAATAAACACTGCGACTGCCTAACTTCTATATGTCTTCAATACTTCGTAGACAAAATGCCAGCTAAACAGGTACTTGGAGTCTCCCAAGTCTACAATTAGGGGAAGGCTTCCTTCATCTTTAGCTGCAGACCTTTTAGAAATTCTAATACCGAAATTGTCTGCATCATTCAGTGGAATGGAGAGACAGTTACATTTTAGTTTGTAAAAGTCAGTTCTGGAAGTCAGACATCTTCAAACAGTTCACTCTGACTGGTAGTTTCCAGCTGACTTCATGCATGGGCACAGAGTAAGCTGGTCTGTAACTTAGGCATTCGGGAAATTTAAAAATTAAGTAAGTCATTTACAGGCAATAGGGACATAATTGCCAAACTCCCGTTTTATCATCTGATTTATTAGAACAGAGTAGTGCATCTTCAGAAGGATCCTGGTGACAAACTTGCTAGGAATGAGCTCTTTCCTGCCCATGCATAGTATCCACACCATACTAACCCTATTAGTTTAGAATTTGCAACGGGATGGCCGCCTGGAAGCCTTGAAGACTGAGGTTGGGTGCCGCACACGCAGCAGGTTGCAAGCCACCTTCTGAGCTCACTGCAACCCTGACTTGTAAGAGCCACCTCTGACTGTGAGAACATGAGATAGGCTATTCTATCAGCCACTGCATGCACAGCTTCCAGCCAGAGCAACAACAATCTCTGGCAGGAAGTGTGGGAAATATGAATGAAATATGTCTGTTGGAAGATGGATGAGGACTACTCCAAACAGTAGAGCTAGATGGAAACTGACAACAACAACTCCAGGCCAACACTAATGCAGACGTGCTTGAATCTGCAGACCAAGTATGCAAGGTTAAGATGATGATACAAAGGAGTGATGCACAGACCATAACATCCCTACAGCCATGGAAGAGGCAATGCAGCAAAGGTCAGGGCCCAGCGCTAGCAGGAAGGGAGAGTCCATGAGCCTGACATCGCCAGCACTGAGAAAAAACTGAATTCGAGCACAAACAGCACAACAGACACACAGGTGAGTGGTGGGGAGTGGGAAGAAAAGGGATAGAGAGCATGTGGATGCTCTGCAAGCAGTGGCTTTTAATCATTTTTCAGCTTGCATACAGCCAAACACTTACAGAAGGGAGTAGAAAAGCAGCATGCAGAGAAATTGCTACTATTTGGCTGGTTTTTCATAGTTGTATTTGTCATACTCCTTGCTTGTCACATAAACACCTCACAGAGCCCCACTGGGTCATGAATCACAGGCTGAAGGCCACAGTTTTAGAAAAGATTGTTTAAAAACACAGCTGCAAGGATAAGAAGGAAGGAGATACAAAATATCAAGAAGAAGGGATTGAATTGTGTCACTTTGATTTGCATTGGCAAATCAGCAATACCTACATTTAAAAGCATGCACACTCTAAGATGTTAATTTTTTTCCACTGACTGGCTCTGGTGACTACTAGTTCAGTGTTGCCTAATGTAATTATAACCCTGTCAGAACTCAAGTGGAGTTCCTGTGCCTCTCCAAGTACTTATCCAATCTTCAATCCTTGTTCTGTATATTGACACTAGGAGCAGAAACAGGGTGTCTGTGAGCAAAGTATGAAGTCAACAATACAATCTTTGGACTAGCAATAATATAGTTATGGGGAGCTATGTTATCAAAAAGGATCTATTTCTTCTGCAAACTCGTCCAGCCACAGACGCTAAAGCTCCAGCTAATACCAGCATCACCAGCTGGCTTTGCTGTGATGCTTTACATTCTTTACACTCTTTCTGTGGGACACGAAGAGCAAGATAACAACAAATAATGACTTACAAGATCTAGAGCTGCTGCCAGAATGGAGGCATCGGGGATAGTGCCTGGTTCACAGCAGTTCAGCAGAAACTGAAAGCGCTTCATGCCTTGGCGGATTGCTCCCAGGTTGACAAAATTCTTGGATTTTCCTCCTTCTTGGTTGGAGGTCAAGTGATCATCAAAGCTATGGCAACCTAAAGAGGTAGAGAGTACAGAGGGGATGCAGGGACGGGTAGGGAGAAGGGAACACAGTCTCTCACCAGTAAAAAATGAGGAACAAAAACCTTGACGAGTACAGTCTTAATGTAAATCCCTTTCTCTCCTTGTGTTATCTTGAATATAGGCACATTTTTACAATATTCATGACTTCCATTAAAGAGATATACAGCAAGTCAGATTCTGGTTCTGGTACTGGTCATACTGATGTCTGCCCAGAACACTTCCCTCATAGTGTGGAAGCCCAGGACCTACTCCCACACAGTGAACTAGGATGTTGTCATTCCTCCCCACCTCTTTAACACAGATCATCTTTCTTACAGTCTTTTCTTCCTTAATAATCTCCTACCTTACTCTTCTATTGCCTTTAAGTTTACTCTAAAGTGGAGCATGCATAACCCTTATTCCTCATGGTTCAATTAAGTAATATATCATCTACTAGGACAGAAAAATCAGTAGTGAATGCATAGTCTATGTGGAAATCAAGCACTGTCCTTTTTTCAGACAAACGTCTGCAATTACCACAAGAGTAAAGAGGAAAGATGGACGGGCCTCAACTCCTAGGTATCATCATTCCAGCCGCTCTCCCTTGAAGTGTCTTGTACTATTTGGGATGGAAAAACCTCTAATAGTTCTGTTCAAAAATGAAGCTGGCATCCCACTTCAGGGACAATTTTAAACTCTATGTACAGAGTTCACATCATAAATCAACTAATCCCAATTAGCACTTCTAATGCAGACGACCATCATGCAGTTGTTACCCAGAGTTGAGAGAATGGTAGAAAGACACAGATTAGAAATAAGGAAAGCAGTTTCAAGGCCAAAGTGGCTGGTCAAAAAAAGGATAGTCAGCTTCTGGGCTTTTTTGCCTTTGCCCATAATACTCTCCCTGTTGACATCTGAAAGTACGAAAGTTAACAGAATACTGCAGAATAAAGCACTGAGGAAGAGCACACTGAGTGGAAAAGTCAAAATTGGTTTAAACATGTATTATTTTAAAGACAAGATTAAAATCATCAACTCTACAGGACTTCTTGACTACTTCAGGAAAGAAGAATGGCTGAAACTCAAATTTCTTTTGGGTGTGCACTCCCTAGAATTACTTGGAAAGCACTTAATGGGCCACAAAAAAGGTCACAATGTAGATTTTCACTTTTCCCTTGAAAACACACGTATATCAAATTTCAAGAGACTTCTTTACAAATTCCTTGGCTTTCTTCTCCCCAGTGAAGCTGTGCCTAGCTACCAGCAAACAAAATGTCTCTATGATAAGAAAATATTCCATTAAAATGGATCAAACAAAGTAGAAAAAACTGGTAGAACACTTACACATGCGAGCAGTCACAAATCCTTCCAAGTCCTTCTGTTTCTCTATAGCCTTTATATCTTATCTGAGCTTTCCTGCTTTGTCTGCAGCAACACTAACTCATTTGAGGAACAAACGTTTCCTATTCAGGGCCCTGTTAAGGCTGTGCCTGTACGAGATAAAGAGCAGAAACTTGCCTAATGCATGTCCCTAACCTGCACTATAAAGAGCTAGCAGAGCTTTTGTCCATCTGAGCTCACTGGCATACCTTGCATTTTGTTGACTCTTTACAAGACAATCCTTCAGAGGCAGCCGGTGACTGTCTCTTGCTATGCCCATCCTGGAGTAGCCTTGCTGTGATCAGGGCAGCCCTCCCTGACCTAATTCATGTGACTCAGGCATTCAGAAGTTCTCGCCCAAAGAGCAAAGTCCATTTCCTAACTCAGGAGGATGCACAAGCTCCTGCCCCACAGTTGCTCCCTCGGAGACTATGGGCTCATCTCTCAGAGCAAGTTTGAGCTGCTGTGACTTGAAGGCCCTGACTACTTCTGTGGTCACTCACAGCATCTTCAGGAAGTGCCCAAAGGAACATTACGGATCTCATGTAAATGCACTGTAACTGTATATATGTCTATATGCTTTGCTCTTAGTATGGGTGAAAAGATCATTAAAATAAATATTTTTACACATGAATGTGTATATATTTATGTGTACATATATGCATACATATGCACACATACAGATACACATACATACGTATGCTTACATATGTAACAGAATTTCCCTTGTTCTAGATGATAAATCACAATGAAGATTACAGTTCATAAATGATGTCACAAATTACTCTACATTTTATAATTTTTAATGTAATTTATTTCTCCTTTATCCATTTTCTCTTAAATTTGGTCTACTGTTAAAAAACCCAAAAACACAAGAAGAAACACCACATGGAAAAAGCATGAGCAAAGTAATAGCATAGCACCATGAATGACAAAAATGAGAAGGCAGTGAGAGGTTCCAATTTAATGCTTTAGGATCAGACCTTGAGGGATTTAATAGTATGCTCATCCAGCCTTAAAAGGCTTTTATTCTCTTCTTGTTAAGCACAGAAAACCTTATCATCTGTATGGAAGGCAGAGAAGCACTGGAAATTTGCAGGCTCGGTGTACTGTTGCTGTTCTACTGGGTTATAAACTGTCCCACCATGAACGGGCCCCACATTGATATCACTGTGCACATGCAAGAACAGACATACACAGGGCAGGTACAACTACTCTAATAGTTTTGCTAAAGCTACGTGGCTTTCACTGCACACCAGAGATCCGTGTAGATGCAGTGATATAACTTCCTTAACTGTCACACTTGGCCTTATAAGCTTTTATTACCCTTGTATTAGCAAGATAAAAAAGAATTATTTCCTACAACAAAATATGAAGGTCATCTCACAGGCGCACTGCAGAAACAGCTGTGGCAGTCTGTAAAGATCTCACTGCCCCTCGGCCGTTTTTAACCAGTGAGAGCTGGGAGGAAATATGGTGGAAGTATTTCATACCTACTTCAGCACAAAGCAGTGGATGAAGAAACTAATTCCTTCCATTGCTGGGGAATGCTACCAGACTTCAGCGAGGTGCTGAACTGATGCGTTCTCCCAAAGGAACAATACTTTTCATCTAGGAGCTAACTGAAAAGCACCACCATTCACCAGTGGCAGATAATGACCAGTTTACAGTAACAAGATACGCTCATACTTTTCAAGTATCACTTGCCTGAGAAATGCCTTACATGCATTACATTGCAGGCCTGAGACAGGGGATGGCAAAATACACACAATGCTATGTCGACGTGTCATGTCAGAAGAAAACCAAATATAATGCCAGAAAATGTAGCATATGGTAAAGCTACAGAAATCATGCTAAAAAGTAAAATTTACTCCTTTCTGTGTGTTTTTGGGAATCCGGTTGTGTTGCCTTAAAAAAAAGTAACAGAACTTCAAGATACAAGGTTGTCTCCCTGACAAGAAGGATGTGCTTTGACCTGAGGACATGAGCATGTCAATGACTGCATGATATTTTAAAACAGATTATATCATGATTTTGTATTATTCATAAAGGCACTTTTTCAGACATTGCTGACTTTGAAAATACACAGCAATTAAATATACTTCTGTGGAAACAAAAGGAGTGTTTACATTAGTATGTTGTGTGCTAAGAAAAAGGAACAGCATCCCTAACGAATGGTATGCAGAGACTAGACATGCAAACACAGAAGAAAAGAGATAATTATAACAAGGTTTGTGCAGGGTTTTCCATTTCTGTGCTGATCTTAGTTAAAACTGTCAAATAGTTACAAATTGAAAAAAAAAACTAAACAAAAAAACTGATGGAACACCCGTTGTTGTATTAGACAACAGAAGATTTACACCCTAATTTTGAACTGAATAAGTGCTTTGAAGCAAGCATTAATTTTTCAAGTGTATTGACCAGATGTAATTTGATTTTAAAAGCCCAAATATTGTATTGTATAATTTATTTGGATAGTCTGATTTTTTTTGAAAAAAATTCACCAGAGCTTTTTTCTAAATCAAAATAAAAGAACGAAGGAAGGGAAAGAAAACATTTACAAAGACTAAAAAATTGGAGAAGGCTACAATGGAGACAAAAACCATAAAGAAAGCAGGAAAAAAAGGGAAAGGGGTAAAATACAGAAAGAAAGATATTTTTTAAATGATAAAAAGAAAGAAAAAAGGAGACGAGAACCCTGATTTCTAACCATCTTTTTCTTCTGTGTGATGAAGCTTGGATGGGTGTCTTCGGCAGGTGCGCCATTTACCAAGACGCTTGAAGAAATTCTCCTCTTCATCTCGCCCGTTTTCCAGGCCTCCTCCCGGCCCCCCTCCTTCAGACAGCTTCACTGCGCTGGTAAACTTCACCTGTGCAGGGACAGAGGGGCTGGTCAGTCTGCGCCATAGCACGAGGTCTTGGTCTCACTGGTTAGACATAAACATCTACAGAAGGGCTGTAAGGGTCAACAGAGCAACACAAGTGGGTCTGCACAGATTTACATACGCTGAAGCACTTCATCTTTTAAGCTTTCTGCTTAAAGGATTGATCTTTCTTGAGAGGCTGTGAAAGGACAAAGAAGGAAGAAGAAGTGTGAACAACAATTAAAGCTTAAGTGTGTTGACAGAGCCTGCACTTTCCTCTCAGTGCACCAGAGCAGACTGAGCAGTACAGTGTAAGTTTAACCTAGTCGTCACCATGAGGCAAAAAAGACCAGTGTCAAATTCCCATGGCTCTACTCTGGCGATTTCTGTGACAGTCTCCTTAGCTGCAAAGTCCATATTGAAGAAAATGCTCCCATGTGCAGCTAAAACCAGCCAGATCCTGCCTTTTCAAGCTCTGTAATCCAGCCTGACACATTTACCTTGGAGCTCTGCCTGATGAAGGAGAGACGGTCGACAGAGCTGATATCTAGGAGGTCTTCCACTCCATCAGCCAGACCAGAGAGGGAGGAGCGCTTCAGCCAATTCCCTGTTACAGAATAAGTCACTAAGGACAAATCTAAAAATGCTTCCTAGAAGGATCTATTTCTTAGCAACTGCAGTATATTTCTCCATAGTGGCCGTACTAAGGCATGGGAAAATGAGAGAAAAGCAGACGGCAACATTTCCATGTTACGTATATTAACTACCATGCAAGGCCAGGTCTTGGGAATTGGAACGGATATATTCTCTGTCTAACAAATGTTAATTTGGACTATTTCTCTTGTACAGACAGAAACAGTGCCTGTGAGATTACAGTACTAGCCTACTACTTCGGGGGGAATGTTTCTATAATCTATTTTGACAAAAATATCCCCTGATATCTTTGACAAATTTCTTTCATTTCCCTTTACCTCAGTTCCACATCTGTAAAAAGGAGAGAGCAGCAAATCACAGCTTCTTTTGGGAGAATATATAGACAATAAGGAACTGTGTTGCAATATTTCTTAAGACAGATATATCTAGCTGTATTTCTCTGCACATGCAATATGTATATAGAATAGAAAGAGACATACATTTACCTATGGGAAGTTTGAGTTTCTTTCGAAGGGAGATTCGTCGGGAGCGAGAGCGGGAGCGCCTGTCTGTGGTGGTTCCAGAGTGAGCAGTTGTGCACTCAGATGTGTCCTGCTCAGACTGACTACTGGTATCACTCGCTGCACTTTGTGACTTAAACATCTTTCGCCAGAAGTCCTTACGCCCCAGATTGGCCCCTTGGATTTGCTCATCACTGGAATAGAATATATGCAAAGCATGAACTGTATTTCAGAGACATTTGCATGCTCAAGGAAAAGATAACGCCCTTCTGCAGCCCGCTCCTAAGCTCTCTATTACTTGAGGTTGTTTCATTTTGAATTCCAAACATACTGTTCTTAGTGGGACATAGTCAATCTTGACAACATACTCAATATTGTTCAAGACACAAAATAACCATATTCTCTACCCTTAGGAGCTTGTCCACTCTTGCACGACCTTCCCCTCTGCCCCTCTACCACAGGAAGCTTATCTTCTCTGTCCATCAGCTGGTGCATATGGGTGAGATAACCCAGACCGGACAGATGCCCAAAAGGAAGTGATCTCTGGCGCCAAAGAGATGAGACCCCCCAGCTGACAGTGAACATCCCTCGCCTTGAGAGTGAGATGTAAAGAGATAAGATAGGAATCATTGACTGAGAGGCACTTTACTTTAAAGCTATAAAAGCTACACAAATTTTCACAGAGGCAGAAGTCTCATACACACTCCCTGGAAATGTGTATGGCTCCTTCCCGAAGTTTGGACGCATCTTCATGGTTACTTTAATGGAAAGGGAGAGCAGAAGGTTTTTTATGTATGCCCCATCAGAAACTGGATGGTAAGATGCATTGAATCCTAATCTATACTATTTCTTTGCTAGCTGTAATATAGGTACATTATTATTATAGTGTACTGAGTTGTTTATCTACTAGTAGTGTTTATTTTGTTTATCCTGTGTAGTAAGTAATCTGTTAAAGTTTATGTCTGTTAAATTTGTGTCTATTAAATAAATAATTTATTTTGTAATAGACCTAATAGGCCATTATTAAGCAACTGAAAAGTGAGAGCAGTCTGAGTTGCAGGCCGCCCCTAAAAAGATTTACTACCAGAAATTTGAGTCAAACGCATGACTTGTTTAAGCCCTCCTCTCCATTTGTAGCATCCAATGAACAGGCATTTCCAATTTTTACTTTCTACACATGAAAGTAAATAATCTTTACGTCAAAACGAACCATATTTATGAGACCACACTGGTACTTTCTACAAGTATTTGTACCAGAAAGCTTTAGGACAACAAGACAGCCATTTGTTAGCCTGCTCAATAAGCAATGGAATTGGGAAAGCATTTTTTACTATATTCTTCAGATCTCCCATGGTTACGGCAGGGCTCAGAGAGGAACAACTTGCTGCAATCCTGCAGAGCAGTAAAAGGCTTTGTGCTATCCTTGCTGTCTCAGCAACAGCGAGACTTTGCAGGCTAAATTAAGGCAGGAGAATATGTGATGTAGAGCTCTGGGCCCTTGTGCAAACAACGTCTTCATGCAGTGCATCTCAAAGCTCTTTAACAAGACAGACACGTAGTCAGAGGAGTTAAATAACTTGCCCAAAATTACCTAGGGACCAGTGGAAATTTGTAGAATTTTCTAAAATTCTTAAGAGTATTGTTTAAGTTTAATTCAACAGTAAAGAGCAGAATTCTTTGGACATAAGAGATTTCAGTTGTACAATGCCAACAGCAGGCTGAGTCCCTCTCCTGGATAGCGAATTACAGCAATCTTTGGAGACTATGTGCCTACGCAGGTCAGGAATGGGCTGGCTTTCACTGAAGCATTAATGACCCTTAGCAACAACTTGGAAGTTGAAAATTAATAGGATCATCCCCCAGGAGTACAAATAAATCTTGGAGAACAGTTGTGGTTAAATCTCTGAGGAATTAACATGCTATTCACTGCTATGGTAGTATGGTACGCAATAATGACAAATCTACTGCACTGTCATTTGAAAATCTCTGCTGTTTCCCTATCAAAACCAGGATGGGTCCAGTTGGCAGCACTAGAAACAAGCATTACCTTGTTGCTTGCAGTAGCTCCTATGTAGACACTCAACAGTTTGTTGTATGATCCAAACAGGTAAGTCTTTGCTGTCCTGTCCATTTGTACTAACGCCAGAAGGAAGCTGCTGACGCTAACACGATGAACAATCCAATATTTACTTACTGTTCTGGAGTTTGCATTGGGCGGCTTGAGACATAACTCCGGCATTCATCAGGGGCAGCTGAAGCCTGGCCTTTGTCAATGATGACACTTCCCACCTCAGATCTGTGCAGACAAGATAAATCATCAGCCAAAGCAAATGGATGGCCCATCTCATGGTCATCACATAAAAATGGATACGGAAACCTGCGAAGCAGTTTTAGAGACGTACCCTCTCCTTAGCAGCTTTCTGTCTATATACATATTATACATACATATATATTCCAAAGGATGGGATGCATATTAAAAAGTACATCCACAGAGTGTTTTGGGAGTGACACTATGCTTCTTAGTTCTCTTAACCTTTCCTTATCCCAGTGTTTCCACTGCACTGTTCTCTTATGCCCTTTGTATGAGACTGCCAATGCTTTTCTCTGCAAATTTATTGCAGTCTCAGCTCACTAAATTTTAAAGGAGGCTGCTGCCACAGCACAAGTCTGTACATCAAGAATTGACATGCTACCAAGATAAAACAAGCCCTTGGACTTCCTACATTTGTAATCAGCACAGATAGTCATATATTCATATGCAAGTCAGTCATTTATCTTCTCCCTCCTCATACCCACCTTTTGCTCCCAGAAGGTTTTGGGTCTTGCTCTGTTTCCTCTGTCTTTTTTCCTGGTATTAACTTTTCAGCACTGTCCAAGAGAGCACTGAGTGCCACTCTCCGAAATACATTCCCATGAGCCTCCTTGATAAATTGGACCAGCTGTCGGATATCACAGTACAAGCCCTGAGTAGCAAGACACCATGAAAAAGAACAAATTCAGTCTGAAGTTTTTAAACAAGCAGTGAGAATCAATACTTTCTGAGGTACTTCATCAGGCCGTTACTTCTCCTCTGGCTGTTGCGTGGTCTACTCTTCAGGTATATGGTTTGTGGGTTTTGGTTGGAAACTCATTTAGTGTACTCAGAAGGAGACAAGGAGGAGCATTATTATGGAACATGATCTGCAATGGGATACAGCAGATGGGGAGGTATCAGATGCTAAAAGACCTGTGAGATGAGGGAGCTGCAAAGATGGCTTAGAGTTGGTTTTATACCATTCATCTAGACCACAAACTTCAAAGGCATAAAATATCTAAGATGTATGTGAGGGGATGCAGTGTGCAAACAATTGCATGGTTTTTTTTCAGAACCAGTGCGTGTCTTGGGAAATTTTTTTCATTATTTTAGAGCTTTACATCATATGAAGAGAGAGGAATGACTCACTCATTCCCCAACCTACTGCCTACGCTCAAGGCCCTTTTTACTTCTGAGCATTCATACACATCTGTGATGCACAAATCACCTCTGTGTGTGAGGCAAGGGGATGGAGGGAACAGTTTTATAGGACTTGATTTTTCATCTGTGAGCTTTCCTGAAAGACCTTGGATTATTCTGAAAATCCTCAGCAAGGAACAAAGGAAAACAAAACAAAAAAACCCCAACCATTTTATAATTGCACCTGTATCCTGATTAAGGCTTTTTTTAAGTAAGATATTGACCACAAGATTGACTTTAAAGAATGACAAAACAGCAACAAATCTGCACACATGCTCTACATGCTGTGTTCTCCATATGAGCACAATTAACAGTGTTACCCTTAGGGATAAGTTTCACCTTACTAACTAAAAGAGCGTCTAGAAAGATACACAATTTATAAGAAAAATTTACACTTGGTGCTCTTAATCTAGGTCCGATAATGGGGCATGTTTTTCTGCATCGTACGACCTAATCTCTCATGAGAAACATCCCAAAGGAGGAATACCCATAAGAACTAGAGGACTTGGACACAGGTAGACTAGTCTGCTTGTTTAAGCTGTTACTGTGGTTTTCCTTCTCCTCCTCCCTTCCCCTCACAGCATACTAATGCCCCTTTAGCTGGACTTCAGTGTCTCTGCAGCTCTGTCGTAATGATGGAATACAAGAATGTTTCCTGTTTGCTTCCATGAAAAATCCAAATTTTTGATAATAAAGGAGATGGCCTGAGACTAGCTGCTAGAGTGCACCAATTTGGAAGAGGAGAGCTCATGTCATCCAGTCTACTGACTGCTCTGGGAAGAGAGAATATACATAGCAAAAAGCAACACCTTCCTTTCCTCCACATATTCAGTAAATGGAATGTCTAAACCTTGGGAAGATCTACCAAATTTTTCTTTAGTAATTCACATAGTCTGGCACCGGTGGGCCATGTGGTTAACCGAGGGAACTACCTTCAACTTTGCTGAAAGTTGATCCATGGTAGCTGTGGTTTTAGAATTACAGGATAATTGAGATTGGAAAAGACCGCTAAGATCTTTGAATCCAACCATTAACCCAGCACTGTCAAGTCCACCAAAAAACATGTCCAGGGCTGTACATTCACATATCTTTTAAATCCCTTCAGGGATAGCAATTTCACCAGTTCCCTGAGCAGCCTGTTCCAATACCTGACCTCCCCTTTCAGTGAAGAAATTTTTCCTAATATCTAATGTAAACCTCCTCTGGTGCATCTTGAGGCCATTTCGTTTTGTCCTGTCACTTTTACCTGGGACAAGACACTGACCCCCACCTTGCTACAACCTCCTGTCAGGAAGTTGAAGAGAACAAGAAGGTCTCCCCTGAGCCTCCTCTTCTCCAGGCTAAGGAACTCCGATTCCCTCAGCTGCTTCTCATAACACTTGGGCTCCAGAGCCTTTCCCAGCTTCATTTCCCTTCTCTGGACATGCTGCAGCACCTCATTGTCCTTCTTTAGTGAGTGGCCCAGAACGGAACCCAGAGTCTGAGATGCAGCTTCACCAGTGCCCAGGTATAGGAAGACAATCACTGCCCTGGACCTGCTGGCCACACTATTGCTGACACAAACCAGAATGCTCTTGTTCTTCTTGTTCATTAATCCCTCCAGACTATGCTACTTATCCATTTGGAACAACACAGAAGCTGCTTGAACAGAGAAGAAATTTCCATTCGGACTGCAAAACTTTTGTCCTGTCTAAGCTCCCAGGGTCCTAGCCAGGCATGCAAAAAGACATCACATTTACATAATTTTTCAATTGTGACTGCATCACTTGCTACTCTCAAAGGATTTGGCTAAACTGAATGAATTATTCACTGTAAAGTCTCACTGGTGGCACTTAAGTGAAAAAGTAACTTCGATAACATGGTATCAAGTGCTTACCAGGTTTTCTGGGCTGTGGAGCTCATGTGTAGTGGATGCACAGCGAGTGATCAATGACTTGAACATGGCACTCACAATAATACCTTCTACGCTCTGGGCTGTAGACTTGTTGTCCACCGTGGTGAAGTTATTCCCGAATCCAGCCTTATCTGTAAAATTCAATGATAAGCAAGCCACCTTGTTGGGAACAGACAAGGACACATCCCCACCTAATATCCTATGCTCAGTTCTCACAATCCCACCCCACAAAATTAAAGCAGAAGCAAAGGGTAAAATAAATTATAAGTATCAAATCTTCCCAGAAATAGTTGTATTACGAAAAAGGATTGAAAATATCAAGAAAATTCTAGTTATGTTTTATCTACATTTCTCATTTAGAGAAGCGCAGAATAAGGCTTAAAATTTGAACAATGACTACAGCTTTTCTAGTTACCATTCTAAGGGATAAGAGATGTTTGATTAAGTAGCAAAGTGACAACACCCGTGAAATGAAAAGCTTCTGAACTAAGGGAATGCTTTTCTTGGAAGGTGCACAAGAACACCAAGCTTTCAGAAAGACTCAAAAAAGAATTACAGATTTACATGAATTACAAAACCATCCCAGTTTTCTGAGATGGGGGAAAAGACTTTCAAGAGCTGCATGACCTGCCACGCTTCAAAGCATGAGCCAGTCAATAACTGATGAATACTTAAGGGGAATCGCCTATGGGCATCTTCTTCATGAAAGCTTCATCAAATTCTTTGATGTTTTCTCTGAAATTCCTGGCATCAAAGACAGGCTAAATAATTAGTCAGACTCCCCCAGTGTTACAGAGGAGCTAGTCCTACTCTGTAAACAGTAACTCTTAACTGTTGTTTCATGCAGTGACCAAGCATAAATGCTTGATTGTTTTAATATAGTACATAGTAGAACATAATTTTCCTAACTCAAAAAAATCCTCAAACCGCCCTATATAAACACATGCACGCACATTTGTAACTGCAGATATGTGCATCTGTGTGTCCGTGTTCTCATTCATTCAAGCCATCCTTGCTGCTTACTGCCTCATCTGGGGTTTTAAACAGAGGGTTTTAAACAGAGGGTTTTAAAGCTCAATTATATCTCCATTCAGAATAAACTGTGTATTAAACAGGCCATTCCACCTGGTGCCTTGTCATGTCAGGAAGCAGAAAACTTCCTGCCCGAGGTCAGGCAGGATCTTCTTAATGAAGATCTCTTCTGTGAAGAGCCATGAACAAGAGGTAGGATGAATCAAAGGGAGACCTTCAATTTCAGGTGCACCGTGTGCTATGAGATCTCGAGACAAGATCACTGGGTGGTCGGATCCAAAGTGGTCCAACTCCCTTGACCACCAGTGGCTAAGGATACAGTTTCTATATTCTGAGAACAGCAAATCATATTTTGTAGTTTTTAAAGGACAAGGGTGTGGCTTCTTCCTGATGGCAGAGTTTAAGAATACTCAAGTGACAGTTTCTGATGCATACTTACTGTCTGCATACTTACTGTCAGTGACTGGCTCCATGCAGAATCCAAGTAAAGCATGCAGGAAATCCACCACGTTATTGAGAGAATCCTTGTTTACATAATCTCTCATGGTCTGCCGGAATTGCATCTTATCCAGTTTGTACAGTTTCGTGAGGCAGTTCTGGGCCTGCAACAGTATCCATCAAATCATATCACATCAAAGTACATGATCAAGTTTCGCTAGCAAGAGTAAGGCAATTTTGCTCTTAACCAATGCTGTGCTGTCTCTGAATAGTCCCATAAGGTGACAGGTTCACCTCTGGAATCAACAAGAAATTCAGCACAAAAGAGACAGTGCGCCAGTATGGGCACCACTGCTTGAGGTGGTGATGAAGTCACTACCAGCTACATCTCAAGTCTTCTCTTCCTCTGCCAACCCCAAAGTCAAATCTCACTGGATGTAAATGAACTGGGAATGTACCACCTCTGTCAATGCTCAGTGCCTTAGTGGAACAGGTTCTTAGCCTTAGGCATCTGATTTTCAGCCTCCAGCTCAGACTCAACCCATTGAAGGCACCTATACACAATGACCAATTTACAATATGTCAAACGCTAACTTTTTACTTAAAAGCTATTAATTGTCAACTTCTTACCACAAAGCTATCCATCCTTACTGGGACCTCATGCAGGCTGGAGTTAAGAGAATCTAAAACGTCATCCCCATAGCAAACATGAACTCTCCTGCTATCTAGAATAGGGTGCTTAACTTTCGTGTAAACTCAGATGATTGTCCACGCACTCAACACAAATGGTGCATGCAAAGCAGTTTGGCCAGACAAACACACAGAAAACGCAGCAGACTTAGACACTGTCTTGGGGGGATTTTATGATAATACTGTATTCCCCTATCGTCTGCTTTATGCCCAGAAATGGGTCCCGCAGCTTTAAGCTGGGTCCGAGGAAAGGGGTGGGGAGGGGAAGCCGGGCAAATTCTTCTGCACAGTTTGTGTCCAAGGACTCACACACTCCCCCGCGTGCTCTCTCCTTGCAGCGGGAGAGAGTTACAATTCCTGCTTTTAGCCAGCGTGTTAGGTGAGGCAAAAAGTTTTCCCAGGACTGCACACTGGCATACCGAAATCCTCTGGTAACTTTTTGTTCTTCTGGAACTGTTCAGCCCAGCTGTGATCCGAGAACCAGATCATCGGACCCCATGGACTGGCGAGGACGCTGCGTGGACACCGCATCCCGGCCTCGGGCCTCGGGAGGGGCCGAGCCAGCTACAGACAGAACTCTAAAATCCACCAGCTTCCTCAGCAGCGAAGAGGTTTATTATCTAACATTACTATTTTTTTTTCCCCTGTGCCCTGCTAGCACTCTTCTTGTTAAATAAAGTTTTTTTCACTTTCCTCCAAGAAATTCCTTTCACATTGGTGGGGAAGGGAGTGCTGAAGCCTGCCTTCTTAGGAGGAGATGTTCATTTCAGGATGTTTCCTCCTAAACTTGTCTCAAACTGAGATAGACACGTACGAAAATATTTTCCACAATTCAGTGATAAGAACCTTGGTACCAAGAGACATATTCATTTATACTCAATGTTATACGTAGGTCTAAATTCTCTGCTGGCTCAGCTCCAACAGAAAAGTTTAACTGACATGGTTATGAATATGTCACCTGTTCAACCAGTGCTCTGAGCAGAACCTTTCTGCTGTTACCAGTGGGACTCTCTCACCCCATCTTGTCCACCTTGTGTCTACTCCTGCAGTACCTGGGGATCTAGCTAACACAAGAACACTGCGAGGATACAGAGCAGCCAATCCATCTCTGAGAAATCAACCTCAGATCCCAGAACCTTATTATTGCTCTGTTGGCATGGCTCAAGCTAATTAAAGCCATGGAGAAGAATCTGTTTCACATGAATCCCATGGGATTAGTAAACTCTCATTATAGTAACAAAAAATGCTCCCTTCTGCAAACACACAAGGTGAGGAGGAGGCATGCGCTGAGAAAGGCCTTAGAAAGGCTCCCATTTAACAGGGAGTTTGACTCATCTCAAGGAGACAAACCTTTCTGGATTAAATCTGATGTCTAGGCTACATCCTGGGCACTTTCTACTGCCTTAACTTGAGCAGAACAAAAAATGTTAAGAATCAACAGTGATGAACAACCATATCCTTCCACAGAGTAGGAATGAGTCTTTCACTTCCTTTGCAGGACAATAGAAAAAGCGTAGTCCAAATACAGTGCACTCCAACTATCAGGAGCTGATGGAGCAGCCCAGCAGCAATCAATCATAATCCCCATTTGGAAAGGTGGACATAATTACACCTTGGAATTCTGGATTTACATAGGCAACCCAAGATAGCTGCACCTCTTGTAAATAGCATACTCTTTTGGGGTACTGTCCTGTGAAAAATTACTAACACCAGCTCACACACGGAATTTGCTCCCCTGTATTGTCCCAACCCTTCCACTGAGGTGGTCAGAAGCACCCTGGGCCCTAGGTGTGCTCTTAGAGAGGCCCAGGGGCAGAAGGTAACACTATAGCTGAAAATCTGCTACGGCTGGGCTGCAACACAGTCTGTGAGCTGGGGCAAAAAGCAACACATTTACTGTCAATACAGAGAAAGCTACAGAGGGGGCAGGCAGCGATCTCAGCAGCTGATGTCAAAAGTACAAGGAGGGACACTTTAATGAGCTTTAATTCTCTTACATTCTCCCGGAATACCTGGTGTCTCAGGCGATCCCCAGAGAGCCCTCGGTGTCCTTCTCCACAACCATAGGCACAACCCAAGGACTTCACAATTTTGATTAGCATTGTGAGTGCCAGCCTATGGGTGCTGACAGTTGGGCCTTCATCCTGAGGGTCACAGAGGGAAAGATGGTGTGTAACCCTGCCACAACTACTGGCATTTTGTTAGCATTTTACTTTTGACAAACTGCTTTCCATTTCTCATCTCAGACACTCCATTACTGAGTTGTTATTCTTGAAGTGTTTACTCCAAATATTTTTCAAATTTAGAGACCAGCCCACTCCCTTCCAGCTCCCATCAAAAATTATGCTATAAATGTGAAGTTCCTACATGCTGCTATGCATACCATTCAGAACTTACTTCAAGAAGTTCTCCCTGAAAAACAGAGAGTTGGCTTGGTTGAGTAGAAAACCAAGCATCTTTTTAAAATGTTTTAGACATTATGCTACTATAAATTGCAACTTCAGAGGTCAGCAATGTAGCATCTCTTGCTCAATTCTCATAGCAATACTGAAAAATTTTATGACTTCTAGTAATCAAATAAAAGAAACTGTGCTCACACACTGGGTTCTGTTTTTCCTTTACAAGATATGGATAATAAACCTGAAAAAAAATCATTGTGATTGAGGGTTTCAAACATTTTGTCAAGATAAAGAAAATGTCAATGCCAGGCTCACAAACTCCGTTTTTGGCAGCTGCTTCTCTGGAGTAGTTACAGTACCTGAATTGCTAATCATGTTTCCTCAGCAGAACCCCAAGTGAGCACCAGAGCAAAACAGAAGGTCAGTTGCATACACATGCATACTCAATCTTAACAGACATTGCAGTAAATTTGGAATTGTATAAAGGGAAGCAAGACAAACCTTTTCTTGGTTTTTGTCATTCTTCTCATACGGCCCTCCTCCTCCTCCACCACCTCCATCACCTCCACCTCTTCCACCAGCTCCTTCTTCTTCTCCATCTCCAGCTCCACTAATTGAAGGTGGCCCAAATCCACAAGCTGAACCAGAAGCAGCCCCTTTGAGCTGGAAGGATCCTTCACTTGGTCTCTTTTCAGGAGCTTCATTTTCTTTGTTCTCACTCTTCCTCCGAACTCTCTCCACACAGGGCACCACACCAAGTTGCAGTAAGCATTCCACAATGTTCAATGCCACATCACAAATCCGGGAACTGATGTCATGGTTCAGAACCAAGTAAACTGCCTTCAGGACCACCTGAATATGATTCAAACATCATATTTAAAGCCAGAATTACTTTCCCTACTAGTAATATTTAGTGCCTAGAAATTCTAGATTCCAGAGACTCATTACAGCAGGCACAGTACAAACTCTGAACAAAGGCTACACAACCCTAAATACCAAGAGCCAACAATCTAGGTGTCAGACAAGAAACCACAGGCTGGGCACAGTCAGGCTGAGAAGGAAACCATGAGATGACATCTGTCAGCCTGAGAACACTGCTTCAGCTCAACAAGAGCTGGCAAATCATTAAGGGGAAAGCAGAGAAGGTGAGGTGTAAGGTGCTAAAAGAAAGGTGCTACTCAGTCTTATACTATTTTATAGGGAATTTGGTGCATGCCCCAGGAACACAGCCATTACATAATATCACCTAAGATTTGATGTGTGCATTCCACATGCACATGCGCTCCTCGCAAGGAGTAACAGGAGTTGCAGTTTCTCAGAGGAGACTTTTAGGATATGCACAAATGTATCTGACTGACCTTTATATACTGATGAGAGAAGTCATAAAGAGAGGTGGAGGAAAAGCCCATCAAACCCCTGATCTCAATGGTACAGCTATATTGACAGAAGAGAGACCTGGCTTTCCTCGTTCCTTGCCAATTACCGAGAGATCCAGCATGCCATTCTTGTGCACAAAGTTGTTGGTTCCATCAATGTGATCCGTATCCTCCAAGCAACTGTAATTGATGCAGGAGTCTGTCAGGCTCCGTGGCAGGTTGGCACAAGCAAGTGGCTCATGGGGCATCTCAGGGATGGGCACCTGGTTGCAAAGCTTCCTCATGTGCTCACTGAAGAAATCGGCGTACCCCACATTGAACGAGGCCAGGGTAGTGTTGAAGGTTGCCACAGTGATGGTGGATATCTGGGACCGTACTGCAGGGAGGAAAACAGCTACCTGTACATTTCAATCTCTATAGTCAAGGAATGGACGACTGAGGCTGTCTAAAGGGCTCTTAAAGCGGCTTGTAATGCCAAAAGGAAACACAAGTTGCTAATTCCTGTCACGCGTACATCGATCAAAGGTAGATTCATTTCTTCCTTTAAGGCATTGTTAATTAGAACAACGCCAAGCTTGTTCTAGCAGTTCAGTTCTCTGGCAGCTTAAGCTGATCTCAGTTAAATGGGCAGTCAAGTAGATTAGCCAACTCAGATATTCTAAATCTGTTCCAAAAGGATTTTGCTATCTTTGCTCCCTGCATTAATCTAGTGCCTCGTCTTAAAAGCAGCAGTGCCCCTGCAAGGCAAAGTGAAAGGACTTTGCACCTGGAAGGCAGGGGTGAAGGTGGTGGAACATCACAAATTTGAAATAGCTTTCCAAGTCACAACAGTTTGGAATATTTCATCACACCAGTTGGAAAAAAAGGACCTGTGACAGTCTAAACCATCTCCAAAATGCAAAGCTGTCTGATGAGAAAGTTACTGCAGTGGTTAAGCTTACAGTGTTCAGAGACAAGAACTTTGAATTGCTCGGGTTAGCAAGCTGGCTCTAAGTGCAAATTTTTCTCAAAGACGCCTCATGTTTTTACAACTCATCCTGATTTCCAGGCAACAGTGCTAGTAATTTCCCACACCTAGTGCTTTGTAAGTAGGTTTACATACCCTCTAGTGTAGAAAGACCCTAGATGGCCCATAAGGTTGTTTAAACCACCATCTGCCAGACAGTACAGTAATAGAGCTAGAGAATAACAAAGAACCTCTTCCTAAGGTTATTAAATATATTCTAATTAATAAAATAATTACATGTAATACATTTAATAAGCAATGACTCAGCGATAGACTGGTTATATTATGCAAACAGCAACTCTTCATAGTACAAAAAAACCCTCAATAGATACGGAAACAAAAAAGGAAAAATCAATTAGTCACGTACTCATACATATAAACAGCAACACTTCCTTTGCTTTATGGGTTGATATTTCAGTGAAATGCCTTTTCCGATACGTTAAATTTACCTTCTTTGACTGTGTTTTCTCCATGGCTGTTTGAGGGGTCTGGCAGTTCAGAGACCAGCGTGTGATGAGAGTGCGAGTGCCGGGCGCTCAGACTCTCCATCTCCGTCGCTGTGTCAGAGCTCCCTCTCCTGGTAAACTTTCCTAGGGCGACGACAAGAAATGGATATTTTGTTTCGTTATCTGAGAGGTAGCTGGCAACAGCAGCTGAGGTTAAAAATTGAAAGATTGGAGTCTGTAAAAATCAAGACCTTTCATCGTACTATGAAGCAGAACCAACCATTATGGTGGGATCTCTCATGGGGGTTCATTGACATAGATACCAAATGGTCCAAACTCTCTGCAAAGCTCTTCCCCTCAGCACATACTGATTTGGCTGACACCAGCAGTCTTAACCACCAGCACCTTCAAGAAAATAAGACTAGTCAGCACTGTATGACTCCACCTATTGGGGCATGTTACAGGAATTTCTTTTCTTCTCCTCTTGCCCCCTAAAAATAAGAATATTAGGATGAGGAGTGCTAAGGCAAAGGAAATTCTTCAAGAATGCAATAAAATACAAATCAAGAAAACTTTCTGAAATAGGGCGACTTTCTCTGAAGTTGTCAGGATTTGTTGCCCCTTGGATGTGAAATACATGATTTCACTGAGATATCAGACAGCAAAAAACTGTAGGTTAAGCCACAAGAATCTGGAGCCCCTTATAACAAACTTTAACTAACTTCTCAAAGTACTGAAAGTATGAAAAGGAGGCTTTGGATAATAAGTTTGTTATTCTTGTACAAATCTGTAGGTGGTTGTATATTAACCAATAAGAAAACGTGTATGAGTCTTCAAGAAGTTACTTGACCACTGTCATGTGTCCCAGAGACGGACATGTTTATAATGGACAGCTTATGAAAATGATGCAGTCTAAGACTCTGAAAACGACAATGCTCTGGCATGACAGTTCATTTTGCTCCCTATCATCTCTAAGAAAGGGTGCCAGGACGAAAATCTATTACATTGGGAGTAAATTTGTGAAACAGAAACAATGTGTAGATACTGTTCACTGAACTTAAACGCATGAAGTAGCGAATTTTTAGGTTCAAACACTGTATCACTGCAGTATCAAGACCATATAAGCCTCACTGAGAAAATATCCTACTTATATTGTATCCCAGATGCACGCCAGGAAAACTGTGAATAGAACTTTTTGGTGTAATAATTACATTGTTAATGATACTAATGACACTGCTGCTAATAATCATCATACTAATAATACTGCTGCCTCTCCAGAGATTTCTCTTTTAAAGAAGGGGATGCAAACATTCTTTGAATCTATTTGAAGCTGCACTTGTGCAATGCTTGCTACCACACAGGGAAGTGTATTCTAGTAGAACAGAGATCGCCACAGGTTCCCACAGTAGCTATTATTCCAGTAAACATGGTGGTTTTCAGAGAAAATGTGAACTGAAGTGTAGGTCATTCAAGGTCTGCTGTGAGCCATTACCAATGGATGTGTAATGCTGCAAACAGAACCAAGGACATAGGGTGACAAAAGGACTGTATGAAGAAATAACCTCTCTTGTTCCCTGAATGTTCACGACAGGAACGACACAGAACTTGGGGCAGAGACAGCAACATCTCACCTAATATGGTGGTTTGCCATCCTCCTCTCTCAATGCCACGCCGGTCCTCTCCAATTCCAGAGAAACTGCCGAAGGAGAAAGTGCTGCGAGTGGGTGAAACATCCAAGTGATCTTCATGGAGGAGGAAGGGCACCCCCATCCTTCGCTGCCGCTTCTTCCCAGTATGGTGGAAAGGAATTGACCCTTTGCGCTCACGTTCCCTGTCCTCTTTGCGGCTCTTAAACTGCAGAAAAAGGAGCAGGTATAGGAGCAATAAAGCAGCACTGAGGCATGGAAAACAACTACTTGAGGGAAAAAGATCACACAGATATATGTCCCAAGTATAACTTTCCACTCTGAGCTTTTTATCTTGGACATTTCCCAGGGTAGATTCTGACTGCATGCTGGGATCCTGTGAGTGTTTGAAGGATTTCAGTTTTGCCCTAGGCTGGGATGGATGCCCTTGGATAATTTTATGACATTCTTTGACCTTGAGCTAGATGTACGGAATGGATGGTTGGAAACCCAGAGCTAAGATGAGGTAAAAAAATCAGAACTCACTGAATTAACTGGAATTACAACAAGCACTGGCACTCAAAATTCAGCGCTGTTTGAGTAGCCTCCTCTAATGCAGTTTCATCAGGACAATTACTTGAATAAAGACTTCAGCATTATGTCCAGGATTTGCATATAAAAACCAATGTAATAACATACAGAATCAATTCCAATGAAAAGGGATGATAATCTCACATATGGCATGAATATATATTCCAAGCAGACCTTGTCAATATACAGTCCGAGAAGATCTTCAGCAGCTACTTAAGAGAACACTGAGGTGCTGCATCATAGGTAAACTAAAGCGCAGTTTCCTTTCACACACCTTTTTGAAGATGTTCATCCCCAGGTCTGTAGAGAGATCTGGAACTGCTGGTCTACGCAAGTTGGTCAGTGAAACCTTGGAAAATGCATCTGTGCTTAGTGATTTTTCTTCCTCATTACATTTCATTGTAAGATCCTGCAGCTCCCAAAAGAAGACAAGCACAGAGAAATAGAGGATAATCAGCCTTAAAAAAGGAGCTACTTCCTAGAGCTGTAATAGGAGCACTGTACAGGAAAAAGACCTCCAATTCATTGCAAAAAAAATTTACACATTTAAAGAAAAATAAATGAAAAACAAAATCTAGAAACTTCCAGAATTATTTACTTTGTCTACCCTTTCAGTCACCAAAGGAAAAAAGTACAGCACACCATGGAAAGCCTCAGGCATTGCTGTCAGCGTCATCTGGTGGCATGGAAGAATATGTTCCTCTCTAGTTTGATTCTGATTCCAGGTATGACTCTGAATAACTGATGACGTCTTTGAGGTCTTGGTTTACATTGATGAGCAATCACAGTGGCTACCCTTTACAAAGCGTTTCATTTAAGTTCTAGGAGAATATGCCCTTACTAACATATACATTTAAATATGTATTTTGGAACTAAACAACAATAAGCAGCACTGTCCCTTCAAGAAACTTAATTTTCAGAAAATTTATTTACTCACTAAAGAAACCTAAGACTTCTAAATTAGTAAACATCCTTTGCTTGTAATAACAGGACTCCCCACCCATCATTGTTCATATGAAACTTCCCCCCTTCCTTGTGACATATCACAAAATGTCCCACAACAGCAAAATCCATGAGGCTCACTCACCCAAATTTCAATAGAGATCACTCAACTCACCTCTGCATCAAACAAGACACACTATACCTGCCTGCTGCAAAGAAGGAAAGTGGTACAAACTCAGCTTCCAGCCATCTGCTCTCATTAAGTATCTGACGCCATCTTCCATGAGATGTTTGTGCAGCTGACCTGACCAAATTCCCTCAGAGTAATTTCCTTCTGCCTACATATCAGCTTGTTTCCAATGGAATGCTCTTCTCCTTTACTGTCTCACCAGAAATATTCTGCTGAACAAGTGGGTCATGTTAAAATACCTTTTTGCTTTCAATGCAGAGATGGCTGTATGTCAGGGATAGTTGAACTGACCACTATGACAGGAGGTTTAGATTCTGCCAGATTTCACATTGCAGAGCCAGCCAGCTTCTGCAGTACACAAGTGTGCAGTTTTATGCATTAAAAGGTCCAGCAGAATCTGGTGTCTGTCTTTGCAGCTGAAGTCTTTAACACCAGTTACAGTGTTTGCAGTACCAAATATTGGGGATCACACATTTTTCAGAGACTTTTCAGACTAATCAAAGACTTGAATCCACCCTCTTAATTTTATCAACACAAGAATGGAGGAGACACACAGCAGAAGGCTCCTCTTCACCACTTTTTGCAGTACAGGTATGCTTATCTACCACTTTGCATATAGGACCAAAGATTCAGAGGAGGAGTCACACACAAAATCCAATACACAGCAAATCAGGATTCAGCCCTAGCTGCTCTCAACAGTGAGGCCAGCAAGTACTCCATACAGCTTTTTTCTTAGCTTTTATATGTCTGGCCTCTTCCAACTATAAAAAATTGTATGAATTTATTCTGGATTCAGTATCTTTGTCCACTGGTTACTAAATCAATGTTTTAGTAGGTGGTTTATGATCACCAAAAGACAGAGTAAGGATCAGGGCCTACTGAGACACAAGCCATGCAAACACACAGACACAGTCCCAGCTTTGAAATCTGCTCAGGGTAGGTATCAAGCAAACACCACCAGAGAAACAAATTACATAATTACTTTAAATCTACAGTGTGGTATATGATGCATTTTAATGAATCAATCCTGTCGAAGACTGATTAAAAACATGGCTATTCTGTGCAGTAGAGTACATGGCAATTATGACAAGCATAAGACTGTTAAGACTGCAAAACAGTTTGGGGGCCGCTGCTCTAGATTTTCTTGTTTCTATTGTCTTCGTCCTGCATGACTGTATGTGTAGCAGCTCATTAGTACTTCTCTCACGTCTCAGCATATCGCACTTGAGACTCTTAGCTTTCCATCAGCATTGCAGGGAGCACTACAACTGCATTGGTGCTATGACTGATTTAAGTTTTGTCTCTTCCCCTGCAAAGGAAGTGCAAGACCGTAGCAGACTTGTGAACGTCTGAAGGTTCTGTGTCCTACACCTGCTGTTACAGTGAATTTACTGCATACAAGTGCTACGCAGGTTTCCTTTATCACATGTTGCCCGGTCTGGAACATGTTTAGACCAAAGTCACTTTCTAGAGGCAGACAGTATTCATTTTATTCACACTCCATCCATGCCCCCTTTTCCCATGCCACAAGGAGTGCCAGAATGCCGCACTGAATCTTTTCTTACCTTGCTGCTCAGCTTAGTAGTCAACACATGGAGGATGTTTCTCATGTCCTCTCAATCCCCTCTGCTTTAGCCCAAGCTTATATCTGAGACATAATTTCAGACACAGAACCCAACAGAAAGTGTGAGAGTTTTGCTGAGGCTCAGGGAGATGCAGGATCATCAGTTTACCAGTTATCCTGATAAACTGCAGAACAACAGAAACAATGTTGATTTGCCACAAAAATCTACTGCTCAATGTGATTTGCAGGCAGATGTGCTTTTCTTTAATCAGTTTTTGCCTGCCAAAAATCAGTTTTATCCTGCTGAAACACAAAGTGTCAATGTTTTTGAGAATTTATTGATCAACTTTTGAGTAAAAATGATGGCACTCTGTTAGGAATTCCAGAAAAAACAGGCTTTAACCATAACCCTTGTCAGATGAGCTTGTGAAGGCCCAGCATAAAACCCCTTGTGTTGACAGAAATGACAAATCCTAGCCTTTGGGAGGTGGTATTCTCTGCTCTCAACTAGCAGAGAGCCTTGCATGATGAGACAATATAAGAATAGCAGTAAAGTTCCTACAGTTGGCTCAGATGAATTGGAGCCCAGCTGCTTCTGTGTGTTGCACAAGTTTCAGTTCTCAAAGTTGTAAAGACGGTGAGCATGAGTTGAAAGTTTTGCTGTCTGGAAGACCATTTCACTTCCTCCATCACAGCTGTTCTGCATAATAAATTGAAACCCTGGAACAGGATTCTATTTTGATGGGTACAGCAAAAATACACAGGGCTGACACAGAGGTTACAAATGCAATCAAACTCAGCCTTGCAGAGAAACATGCTCTGGAGAGAGTGCTCACTTTAACAGCTAAAATTGGAATTGCCAAATGGATTTAACAAAACAGTATTAGAAAAGAGCAATGGGGTCTTCTGCACAGCAGTCTTCTGCAAGTGAAGCGGCCTAGAAAAGCAAGACATAGCCAAGCGTGCGAAAGGAGAGAAGTGTTTTACAGCACAAAGAGAAGAACCAGGGCAACACTAGTGCAACCAGTGCCTGTGGAAGACAATACCATTCATACTGCCTCTGTAAACCACTGACTGCACTCCCTGTTGCACTGGGAGCTAAACTTGCTAATATGCAAAACAACCAGATTGTTATGAGCAAGAGCAAAAGGACAGTACATGCATGCAAATAGTGAAACACATCAACAGCAATATATTTCAATTTTCCCTCTATGAGATTACATTAAGGAGGGTTTCTCTACATGCACAGCAACCCTATAAAATCTCCATGCACAGGTAGATTAAGATTGAATAGTAATTCTTATCACCTGGCCTTAATGGAGCTACGTCAAGCATTTACAGAGATGAAATGTTACAGAAATGACACTGAAGTGTAACACAATTTAAACAATACTGCTGCTGCTGAGCCCTTAGAACCACAAGTAACTACTAGCTCTCATAATAAGAATGTCTATAAAGTCCTGAGATCTAAAACTAACAGTAGGAATATTTACATAGTTTATGCTTGTCTTCTAGATTTTGAGCATCTGGGCTTTACCAGAGAAAATATATTTCACCTTCCTTCCAGTCAAAATCTGTCAGAGCCCTAAAAGCAGTGATTTTAAGAAAAACACCAAAGAATTCTGAGATTTCCAACTCAAAAAAAGACATTTGATAACAAAATTAACATGTCTTTTACTCAAGTGTGTCATAAAATTGCATGGCAAAAATAAAATCCCTGCTAAATTTTGTTAGGCAGTTTCATCAACTAAATAAATCAGCATTTGCTGCTAAAAGCCAACATGACAGGAAAAGAGGGCACAACCTAAAAGTAGCACAAATCCACCAGGAGGTTAACTGAAACTGCAACAACATCCCCTTTTTAACCCTGGAATGGGTGAGCAACCCAAAAGAAAAAATATTTAAGCTCAAACACACAGATCTTTATTACACCAAGGTCAGGAGTACAGGGTTCATTGTCCAGCAAACAGGGAGCACGACTTGACACCTATTAGAACAGTTTCTCTATTAAAATTTTTTTGGCAAATATAAAAGTTATGTAATAAGAATAACAGCAGCAGAAGCAACAACATGGAGAGCTTTTGCTCACTGCCACTGTTTGACAAGTTGAATTCAATGTTTTAACACAGGTGTTTGTCTGGAGTGTGCAATACTGCAGCAGATGCAGTTCCTTTTCTCTCATTTGAGGGAGTACACCAGAGAAGCTCAGTGGGTCCTGACCATTACACTGTAACACAAAGGCATTGGCAACCATTTCTTCTGACAACTACATTAGTACATTCTCACACTAAAAACTGATACTATCCCAGTTCACCCTAGATTAATTATCCCAAATCAACACTCCAGCTTTCAGCAGTCACCAGCTCTGACCCTCTGCATCAGATTCCGCCTCCAAAACACTCATCGTTCTGAGGGCCTATTTTTGAATCAATGCAAGTATCTGACCTCCGTGCAAGTGAGTCAATACCAAAGCTGTGCCTATCACTACTTCACATTGCTGTTCAGCAATCACTTTGCAGCATCACCACAAACGTAGTTATTTTCTTATTGATGGCAACTGCTTACCTGGGTTTTGTGCGTGTTCACCAGAAGGGGTGCAGTAGCCACCATGGAGCTGCTGCGAGGCCTTGGCAAAGGGGTAATCTCTGGCTCGGGTGGCTTCTCTGGTTTTTCCTGTAGCATGTGCCTCAGCCTCTGCAGGTAGTACATCAGTGACCACTGCGTGCCCTCCTCGGACCAGTGTGGCTGCAGCAGGCAGCGCAGCACAGCCACATCGAAGTACGTAGCATAGCGAGACTTCTGGCATGGTGGAATCACCAAGGACACCCTGTTCCAAAAAGCAGGAGTAGAAATGTTAGTCATCAGACTCCTTAGGCCTTCTTAGATACTCGGCTCTCTGCATAAGGACCTGACTCTTTGGGACTAAGGTATCTAACTGCGGAAAGCATTGTTGAAGACATGTAAGTGGATATTTAGCTTCCAGCTCCCCGGAGGACTCCAGTACATGCTCTTAAGTGTTTTCTTGCATAGGGTTGCTTTCTTAAACTGTGATCTGAAGATAAGCCTCCAGCACCTGTGCTAACTGAATAATTTGTCCAGCAGGAAACAGACAACCCTAGAGCATCTGCTGTTCTGATACCAGTAATACATACTTAGAAAAGGTTTACATTTGCACATGTCAGGCCTTACTTAACAAAAAGCAGGCAAGGCAGCTAAGTTAGTTAACCCTTTAAGCTAATTAAATTGATTCCTCTTATAAATGAAAGTTACTATTATGGACATTCTTTGCCGTGGTGTTCTAGAGAAAATCACCTTTTTAAGCCCTAACTATAATTTTCTTGCTGTATTAATTTCCTGATGGATTTTAATATGGAACTTCCTAAGTATTGTAGAAACTCATGCACAGAAAAGCAAGACATCTGTAGTGAGCATCAAAAATGAGAACGTAGAAATTTCAGATTTCAAAGGCATCATATGTCATTCACAGTCAATCTTCTGGGAGAAAAGTGGTATAAAAGATTAGGCATAAAAAGTTTGGGGCATTTTATTGCAAAAAGATTGGCTGTGAACTGGCCTGATCTACCCTCTGTACGGTCACTAGCTGTCAGGAAACAATCTGTTAGAAAAGAAGCAAGTGAAAAGGAGTCAGAGGAATGAGAATCACATGGCAAGAGAAGATATGAAATCCTGGGGGTGTGGCAGGAACTCTGGAAATTTTTTTTTGTCTGCTGAATACACATTTTGAATGTTTCCACTCCATATTAGAAATACACCTCTGTGCCCTGCTTATTTCTGGGGTTTTGGGATTCTATAAAAATTAAGAACACTTCATGCACTATGTTCTAGGCATTTGAGAATCATCACAAGAACATCAAGTTTGTGTTTTGTTTTTTGTTAAAAGCCATTTTTATTATCATCTCTGCAAAACAGCATGCAAACAGCATGGACAGGACATCTCCATCTTCAGCTAGGTACCACCACATTCTGAACAGATGGGTCCAAGGCCACCGTCCAGAAAAGCCTTAGGGAACAGCAGCAATACTGACCAGTGGGACCCCTGAGCACTCAAAGGAAGTGCACGTGTTAAGGGCTTTGCTGGATCTCTGCCCTAGGCATCCAAGGCAGGTATGGAACCGGCACCAGAGAAAGGAGCGTGCATTGAACACTGACACCAGCTGGAATCACATGAACCCTGCTCTAGCTCACATGGTTGGAAACAGGGAATGAGCGTAAAGGCTGGGCTTGGATCAACGCATGGATCTAGAGCTCAAACCTGCAAGAGCTGGTTTGCTGCCAGCCCCACAGGCCAATGCTGGAGGCACTTGCCGACTGCAGACCAGCCTGTCTGTGTCAGCATATGCCACACTATATGAAATACAGAGTCAAAGTTTCTCCCCTGGTGCTGTAGTCCAGCTAAAAAGGCTGCCAGTTTGACGACTTTGAAATGAGCTGTTATAAAAACCTGAAAAACTGAATTAGGAAGGAGAAAACAATGCGAAATGGGAATATACTGTAACACTTTCCCCATAAACCTGATGTGAAGGGTGGTTTTGTCAAAGCCTAGGTTGTGTCACAGAGATTTAGCCTGCAAAAACCCAGACGTACACTCAAAGTATCCCAGCAAAGGAAATAAAACCCGTCATCCCAGTAGCAATTGTTGAAGGTGATGCATTGCTCCCTGATGTCTGCAAGACCCTAACAGTGTATGGGGCTTTACAGTCTTTCATGCTCCCCTATCTGTGGCACAGGCAAACCTGAGGAACGACACAGGCTGGAGCAAGGCATGTTCTCCTTACGAAATATTTGTAACTAAAGTCCTTGCTGCAAAGTCTATTTCCCAGGCAGCCTGTTCAAGGCAGCGGATGGATAAAGGGCTGTGGCTTTATTTGCTTCAGGGTTAAACTGCATCATTTCTAGACGGAGAATTACACTGAGTGGAGGAGCGACACAGCTAGGATCAGAACAAGCCATTTGTTTAAACAGTTTCTGAAGAACCAGAAATTAAACTCTGTACTTCATTTAGAGGAAAATCTAGTTGAGTGTATTGTCAGCTCGTGGTTGCCTGTGACTGCAGGGAAAGTGGAAATGTAGCCTTCCTTCAACCCCTGGCCAAGGACAAAGGAATACTTCGGCTGTTGGTAAGCAGAGTAAACAACATTTGTTTCCCAGTTGTCTGTTGCTTGGCAACCAAAGCTCCCCGTACAGTTTTAACTCATCAATTAGTCCTGCAAATGAGGAGGCATAATGATGCTCTCTTCAAAGCCTGTCTGAAGCTTCATCCCCATGGCAACCACCAGACCCTGCTTGACAAATTGATCACCTGATTCTGTCTTCTTAAAAGGCTGGTTATTTTTTTTACAGCTGTGTGCTCTCAGAGCAGTAGTGTTCAGACACAGAAAGGCAGCTCTGTCCCTACCTTCAGTTTTACTGGCTCACGTTATTCAAATTAAATAAAGATCCAGAACTGCCGACAGGCTTGATAAAAAATCCCAAGGGAAGCTTCCTGAGGGGATGAGAGCATTAACGAATAGCTTTTTCCTTTGCACTAGTGAAAGGATGCCCTGAGCTCTCATTTGAGAGATCAGAGCTGTTCCTAGATGATAACCAGAAAATTACTCCATCCTATACTTCTTCTGTCACTGTAATGAAGCCATTTCTTAAAACCGCAGTGTTTTGGATATGATGTTTCTCAAAAGAGATGCAACAGGACCAAAGTTTTCAGGAGAAGTTTAAGTGACACTCCTAAATCAATAGAGACTTAAAATTATAGCACTCTCTCTCCAAAATCTCAGGAAATACTCATCACTTTGATTTACTTTATGGCACTACTCAGTGTCTAGCACTACGGAAAATCTACTTCTACCTTTATGTGCCCAAATCAAGATGAATTTATTGGTGTCAAGCTGGAAAACCACTGCCTGAGCACTGCAGGACAAGCTAGAAGTATGTTTGCAAGCCTGTGCTTCTTTGTTAGTCTGTTCCTTTGGGTCAGTATTCTAAAGCCAGCTATGCAGCAGGATGCAAAGGAGGCATAATGAAGGCAAGGGAGAGAGACTCGCAAAAATTCTTTGCTAGGGGGAAAGAAAATCTGGTCAGAAGGAAGCCAGAAAATATACCAGTTGCCTGAAGCTGAGTCCAGCCTAGAAGGGGTGAACCTGATGGTTATTTTTTCAGTCTTTAATTATAAGAAATGAACATTCTAGAAAAGACCAAAGTAACTGTCCCAACAGGCCAGCTAGAGATTTCTTCAAAGAAAGCAGGATTGAGTAACAAGTGCTTCCATGTTTTTCATCACCCAGAACTGAGATTTGTTGAATTAATAATTTGATACAAACATCCAGCACCCTCAACATGTACAGACAAGAGTGCATTCAACATAAAGGACTTGTGTGACCTCCACCACTGAATCTCATGAGCCCAAGTTTCTCCTGAAGGTCTTTGTACCTGGGATGTGCAGTACTTCTCTCCTGAGAGGTTTGGGAGGACACGCTTCCATCCAAGGAATTTCCAGGATGACATACGGAAACAGAAGCCTTTGGAGGTAGAGAATCTGGCTGTGTTGTCTCACAGACCACCTGCAGTCCCTTCAGATAGGTGTAAAAAAGAAAATAGGTATATAAATATATTTATCTCTCCCATATTAGTTTTATAACTGCAATTTGAGCTTCGACATGACCATTACACCATAATACCACGGAAAAACTGATCAAGCCTGGGGCTTCTCAATACAGGGCATTCTACAGTCAAAGGGTACATTGCACATTGTACAAGGCTCTTGCCCAGAAGAATGATTTGGGATGGAAGGGACCTTAAAATCAAGCTCCCACCCTCCTGCCATACACAAGATCAGGCTTCCATCCTATAAGACAGGATAAGGCCAAGGAGATCCAAATAGCTATACCCCATACCCTTTGGTTCCACAGCAAACAAGGTTGGGAGCCTTAGATGTGAAGAGCTGTGAATAACTGTAATTTCTGGAGATGGAATACTTTAGGGTGGAAACCACAAGTTGTCTTTCAATATTCATTCCCACTTCCCTCAGCACCTTATTCAAGCTTGTCAAACCTTAGCATAGAATTTACCTCAGTACGTCCACTGTCCAGATTAGGGGGTTCACAAGTCATGCTCTGATTATTGGTGGGAGAACTCCTCTTGGCTGAGGAAAGAAGCCAAAGCAAGACATTTCAGAAAACGCCTCCTACATTATAATGTACTTATTATATAATATTATAATACAAGGATAAACCAGAAAACAAAACCAGCATGTATCTTCTGCAGACTTCCAAGGCACTAGTCACAGCCATAAAAAGAAGATATGACTCGTTTAGTTTTTTCAGTTCTTTCCATTGTGTTGTCAGCAACACTGTCTACTGAAAATCTCTATTCCTTTAAAATTAAATTTGGATCTAAATTTCATCCTAAATCCATTTTCCATCCATTGTGTTTTCCTGTGCAGACTAGTGACTTTTATTTTGGAGTTCTTCATCCCATTTGTACATATATTCAGGTACTTTTCTAGGTTACATCACTCAGAGTGTATTGTGATTTCCCATTTGCCAAACGCCTTCAGCACAGGAAATACAAGGATGTCACACAGAAAGTTTGATCTCTAAAACTGTAGCAGACCAAGGGCATCACACAGACTAGGATGACAAGTCTTGAAATCCTGTTGAAAGTTGTGCAGATATGACTTTGAATCAGGCTGACTGCAAAATAAATATTGCAAAGCTTCTTCATCAGATTTTTAAAATTTGTTGTTTTAAGGAAAATTTAAGTAAATTTCACTTTCTTTTTTCCCAGTTTGAGACAATGCTAAGATAGCAGCATCTTCCTAGACATAAAAGACCTCATCCCAATTAGTATTTCTGTCCTGCTGAAAAAACTTTCAAAGCATAATGGAGCATTTTCCCTTCAGACTTTACTCCTGAAGTTATTTTCAGGGATTTTTCTGACCACACACAGACCTATAAAAAAAATTCCGATAGTCAAAGAAAGCTTAGGACTAATTCCCTTTGTTAGTGCCAGGGCTGAAATACTAATTTTTAATTCAAGAAGTTGCAGCAGAGGGACGAAGAGCATGATGTGAAAGACTGTTTTAAATCATTTGGAAGACCTGAATCTTTTCAATTCTGGACTCTCACAGTAGGTCTACAAAGTCTTCAGAACAAAATATGACATCCAAAATGACCTGTTACCAGAAAAATCTGATTTAGTGAACTACATTTTCACTATGGTGAAAATTATAGTTCCATGCTTTTGAGAACTGGAAGCAATGCTACAGCAGTATACCCTGCTCACTTTCAATTCACCACCTTGCAGGAATTATAAAAAACTATTGTCTAAAATATAACAGTAAAAATGTTTGTTTAGGACAAAGCCAGACAAAAAGACTTGGAAGCCAAAGCCTTGAAAACCTAAGCACCCAACTCCAGTCTCACTATGGCTGAAGCACAAAGGAAGAGCAACTCTTTCCAGTATGCAAAAGTGAATTTACAACCTAGGCCTTCAATGGACTCTCTTGAAACTACCTCTTCTAATTTCATAACATGATGGAAATCGAATTTTAAATAGCAGAAGAACCACCTGTGTGCTCTTCACTGTTCATTTTTGTCCAGTGCCAGTTTGGGAAATATTTCCTCGCTCATGTCAGGCTGCTGCAAGATGCTGTCTTTGCCCTTCTTAGCAACTAAGATAAGGCTAACAGAAATTATATGAGGCTGACAGAAATGACAACTCTACTGAAAAGTTAATAATTTCCTATTTGTGATGGTTCTCCCATCTCCTATTTAATTATGCAAATGTCAGTTGACTCTGAGGGGAAACAACCTCAAACTACTCCAAGGTTTCACTAGCTCCTGCAGGATCAGCATAATTCTTCATATACGATGGCTACAGAATGTAAGGGCAGCCTCAGGCAAACAAAGGGAAAGGTATCCCATATCTCAGGAGCTACATTACCATAGCAAAGTCACAGACCTGTAACGATGTTCCTAATGGGTTTTACGAGAGCATTGAAGGCAGAAACTTCAGGCTGCCTGTGTTCCCACATTGGCTGCCAAATAACAAGGCCGCTAGCCAACCGGAATGTCAGGTCGGACTCCTAAAAAGAAAAACATGTTTTTTCCAGTTGTTTCCAGTCTATGAAGACATCATTTCTCCGATGCACAGAAATAAGTGATACCATGTGCAGCTGTCCAGTCAGTATATGCTAACTCAAGGGCTACTGACAATACTCAGCAGGCTCAATACATGTCAATTATGGCTAGTAAAAAATAATGGGGAAATTTCAGTACAAAAATATACAATTTTTTTTTTCAAATGAAATTTCTATTCTAGTTAATGAACCCTGTTTTTCCCAGGACATTAAGATGTAATAGAAAAGGCCATTCCTGTCACAAAGTATCTCTTTTAATTATACATAACCACTTTATGTTTCATATTCAAGCTCAACTTTAGGATTTACACTCTAAGACTTGAACTTCTTCCCCAAAAGAATAAGAATACTAAATATTAAAGCATTACTTAGAAATTGAGGAAATATGTAACAGATTACTATGAAGTAGTGGTATACATTACTGTTGTTATCATTAGCACTGTTAGTATCTGAACTCTGTCAATACATAGAGACACTGGTACTGCTTACACTTGTTCTATTGCTGTTTTCTATATGCAAGCAGCTAAAATCATATAAAATTAGTACACAAGTAAATCTTTGTAGGCTCAAGATGCAGTTATGCACTTACTTGACCTAAGGTCAGATCTACATTAAGAGACATAGATGTCACTATAGCCCCAGCTATCCCTGGCTGGCAAACAAACATGGTAACAGCAGTTTTGGTGGCATAATTATAGGTGCATAACACTCCTATTGACATAGCCCCAGATGCCTTGGTCGTTGGAGTGGATGATGCAGACAGAGCTAAAGGAATGGCAGGAACCGACTTCTTGTAGCTCTCCAGCCCTTCTATTCCCTACCCTCTGTTACTGCTCTCTCATCATAATCAACTCACAAGCTTGGCTTAAACTAAGCTTGGTTTTATTTACTGTTTTTACTAATAGTGACTTGCAAGGCCTTTAGACCTGGTAGCAGTAACGTTGCATTTTCACTTTGCACTCCTAGCTCGTGGTGACGTGCCAACAATTCTACCCGCAGCTATGCAGTTAAAGAATTACATGCATCCTCCAAAGCCTGATTTAAAAGCACATTGCTCAAGACACAAATCCTCCAAGAAGTTAGGAATTCAATAGTTTAGGTCTGTCTATGCAAACATATGTCATCTTCCTTGATCCCATGCGTTACTTTGGTTACCTGATCAGGAAGTATCCTTCCCCTGAGACTTACAAGTGACACAGAGAGGACAAAGCTCACTTAGCAAACCAGCTACATGCCTCATTTAACTCCTTTCCTGCACTTCGTTTTGATGACAGAAATGTACATGTTTTAATGGGCTCTTCAATGTTCATCCCCACAGTATTCCAGAGATCTCAGAGATTTTCAAGGTAAACTTGACATGCTGTTATTAACCTCATCTTGTAAATGACACGCCAGAAAGATTTTTATAAAAAATTGGAACTCCAATCTCTAATAGCAAAGGTCTCCCTCCAGCTTAATTTCATTTATTCAAACGGCAGCCTGCATTTTTTGTATAGCGCTGGGAAGAATTCAGAATTTCTTCCTGTCCTGTCCCAGTAGCCTACAGAGAACTAGCAAACAAGTATGAAAAATTTGGGCTGAATAAATTTAACACTATTGTACGGGAACTCAGTAGCAGAAGTAGAGAAAGAATCTAGTTCTCCAGTCTTGCTTTTACCTGCCTTAATCAAAAGATTATCCTTTATCTCCTGTTCCTTCCTACCTTCTTCAACTGTTGCAGCTTAGAAAGCAGGATTAGAACAGATAACAGCCTCATCACTTCATGATTTTATAGTCCTTTGTTCAAGGGCCTACTCTTTTCTGAGGCCTAGCTGGAAACATAAAGGCTAAATGGCAGCCTCCCAGAGGCAGGAGTCAGAGCACACAGAAAATGTCTTTTCATCACAAAGTGCAAAGTGCAAAGTGCATCTGCAAAGCACTCAGCATAAAATTAAGAGAGAAACCCCAGCAGACAGGAGGCCTGCAGCCTGCTTCACACTTCAGAGCAAAGGAACGCTCCACTGCATTTGCCACTGCCATGCTTATAACACTGTCCTGGTAATTAGCATCAAGATGATTAGTAAGGACAACAACAAATCCCAGTGGCAGCCCCACGGTGGAATTCCTGAACATCTAGCAAGGCTTTTCTGAGCAATGGTTGAGAATCATTGGAGCAAGTTAAAGCTCACCATCCTTTCTGCAGTTTTCAGTATCCCAGAGACTTCACAGAGGCCACATATCTTTGGGATTCCCAAAGGCTAAAAATGGCTCACTTTGTATTTTTTTGTCTTTGTGCCTGCCTGATGCTGTGGTGATTGTTCATGTCACTGGAGGGATTTCTTCCCAATGGCAGCAGTATTCTGCCAGCTTGGTAAACCATTGCCAGTAGTACCCCAGTGTGCACTGTAGGCTGAATTAAATACCAATCACAAAGGCAGAATCATTCCTTTCCTGCTCAGAGCTGTCTCCACACAAGAACCCCATCAGTGTACCACTTACTTTAATCCTGTGGACGAGGGGAGCAAAGAGGAACACAAATAGCTCTACTGTGGCCATGGAATTCTGGAAGAATTTCCTTCTATTATTCTCCTCCTCATCAGTCATGATGCTGGGCCGGGGATGTCCTGGTGATCCTTGGTTTTCAGCCTGGTGGATAAAAGCACTACTGCTCCCTCCCCAACTAGAGCCTCTGTCTCCTCCAAATCGGTCATTGCTGCAGTCTTGAGGAGCCTCCAGCAGCATCCAGTGAAGAGTGTGAAGAAGCTTTGTTTCAGCTACTCCAAGCTTATCCTGATGCCCTGTGTGGAAAAATGCATTACAGTATCTCACAGGGTTTCAATAAATGATACTGTTGAGATTGTTTCAGAGTTGCACTGGAGGCTGGACATCCAACTCCCAGATAAGCATTTGAAAATTAAAATTCTACAATTAAAAGCACCAGCATTCTGTCTCATTATGTTTGAAAGCTCCTAAATCAGAAGCTTCAATTTATTTCACAGCATTTGGAGTTCAGTCTCCGCAACGTCAGCCGCAGGGCATGGACAGCAGCATGGACATAGAGTGGTCCGAAAAGAAACTAACTCAACAGTCTTGTCTGCTTGACTTTGTTGAATAAGACAAATTGCCAGTGAGCACTGCAAGGTGCTCAAGCTGTATCTTGTTAATGTTCCCTACTGGCTTGTCTCAGGAAGCAAATTCCTGCTGAAATCACTGCTGAAATCTGTACAAAAGCAAGTAAAGTAAGTTGGATTTGGATTTGCCTCTTTATTGCCTGATTGACTATCTGCTGAGAGTCACATGCATTGGTCTAAATAAAAAGAAAAATAGGAAGAAAAAACCCCCCAAACTGAAGATATGAAAAGTTCCTGCTGCAACTGAGTACTGCAGCATGCCTTGAAAGAAATACGTATTCCTTCAAGGAACCCATGCCTGCTGGGTGCTAAAGCAAGTTCGATTACTGCTGGTAAATAACTAGCAAAATGTTACTGAACTACTCTGACTCTTCAGGTCATCAGACCACTAACTTCACCATTCTATAAATAAGAAAGACAATCATCAAGAAAGACAATCATCAAGAAAGACAATCGTCAAGAAAGACAATCTCCAGAAGAAACTAACTAGAATTCTAAGGATTTAGACTATGTTGGCACCCTGAGCAGCAATCTGTCGTATTTTTACTGATAACTTCAGTAATGGAAAACAACCTCAGGTGAGCACTAACCTAGCTTGTTCCGGTTGGAGAGCAATGTTGCAGTGCAGTGCAGCACATGAGGGAGTGCAGCTTGGACAAGTTCCCAGCGAGAAATGCTCTGGATGGCTTCAGAGAGGGCTGGAGAAAGGCCATGCAGCTTGTTTTCTACTAAAACTCTTTCAAAAGACTGAAAGCAAGAACAAAGAAAAAAAGACATTGTGTCTATTTCTGCACATTCCTTCCAGTAGGTGAACATTCTGTTTTAAAAACCTCTAATTGCTAATTGTATAACTACAGCACATTTTATAATATTTTTCCTGAAAAATACAGACCATAGCTAAAGCTCAGTAGACATATGGACATACTTGACTAAGAAATGAATGGACCACGCAATATATTTTCTGCAATAGAAAAGAACTGAAGCATCATCTGTATATCAGTAGGTGCTGACATCAAGCCAGACTTGCAGCTGTGCTGGGTAAAGCCAGTAATCCTGACTTACAGTTGTGCTGGGCATGCCAGTAATCCTGTTAGAAGTCACAGGAGCTAAGAAAGCCTGTATTTGTGGAGCTGAGTGCTGGATATTCTTAAACACCCATGCTCTTTCAGTTTAGTGTAACACAAAGGGCAACCCACTAAAGGCATACGGGCCTTAGGAAATGTTTTCACACCCTGTCACAAAAAATTATCAGTGTACAAAATCTTTTGTCGAGCTATGATGTAATAGTTTTGTGAACACTTACAGAGCTGATGGCTGCAGCAAGTTCATTATTTCCACGTCAAGCAACACAAAATAAGGTTATCTGCCTCTGAAATCCCTAAGGAAGCTCCTTATTGCTAGTTGCTCCAACCGTTTCAATAAATTGGTGCTCTGATCAGACACAAAGATCTCATTATAGGTCACAAGTGCAGTTATAGTCCTTCACTGAAGTACCTATAGCAAAGATAATGACACTCCATGTCCTTGCCATAAACTAGCTTAGCCTCATGGCTACCTATTTGCTCACAAGCCGTTTCACCAATTTTATCAAGCTCTGGGCAAACAAGTAACTGTTGCCTAAAAGATGCTTCAAAGGCCCTCACTCCAGATTCATAAAGCTTACCCTGCAACACTAGTTATATCAATTTTTTCCTGCAAAATTGAGGGGGTGGTAATAAGAATAGACTTAGTTACAAAGAAGAGCAAAATGAGCACGTCAAAACATGCTCTCCTGAATGAGCAACTACTCCCAAGCATGGCATGCAAACTTGTGGTAGCAGGCACTTTCCTGCCTGTCCCAGCAGCTGGACACATTCTTTCTCTCTGGCCCTGTTTGCTCGTGTGGGCAGACAGGACCTCCTCTTCCAAGAGGCTAGGCATCCTGATGCAAGCATAGTGCTGCACCATTGTAGTTTTATGGCATCCAGTTCTGCTGTGGCCAGCACAGATGCACAGAAACACACATCTATCCATTACAGAGGACTAAGACTATGCCAACAAAATGAACCCTGAAATACTGACAATAACCATCAGAGCTACCAACAAATATCAGTGTGGAGAAGGTCACACTGCCCACCTACTAGAAACCCCAGGTTGCAGTCAGAAAACGTAATACGCTTTCCTTATGGACCAATGGCTGAAACAGGAGGGCATTTGCTGTAATATGTGGAAAAAACCACTCGTTTCTCGAGAATTAGTCAAAAATCATGTGCAATGGATCATGTTTTCAGCAATCTGTGAGTCTTAGCACCAGGAGTGGATAACCTGCCTAACAGGGAAGGGATGCTTCAAGTCACTCTTACAGCGATCTGCTGGGGGCCACAGTGTCTGAAAGGAAAACAGTCTCCTCCATTCAATCCTATCAGTTCAGTAATGGGGGCAAAATGAAGGGATAGGTGATGCTTTGAAAGCCTGGACAGGCCAGGGAGCAAAGTACCCATTGTAAGGCCTGACTATTCTGTTCAAGTCAAGATTCACAGTAGCACTCTGAGAGCGCATTAGTATAAAGACAACAGAGGTTTAGAATCAGTATCCCAGTCAAGGGATTATTACATAACAAAAGGGGGGAGCAAAAGCAGCAAATATCCCCAGAAGCAGAACAAGAGGTGCATGGCTACAAGTACCACAAAGTTTGAAAGAGCCAGTGAAAAACATGAGGTTTTACTTACTTTTATCGAAAGGGGACAGGGATCACTCCTTACTCGTTGCTCCAGCCCACACAATCCTATTTCCACTCATCCATCAGCTTTGGGGCTCACTGAATCCTGCATTCAGCCAAGCCAAAGCTCTACACAAGCCAAAAGGAAGGTCAGCATAGAGGTAAGTGGTTCCTACCAGGTTAGTGACCTGACTTAGCTCACAAAAAGGCCTGCCAAGCACCAGTGCTGACCGAGGCTTATTGAATTGAATGATCTCACCTCCAGTACAAAAGCCAAACCACACTTTAGCAGAGTTGACCAAGCTATTCAGTTTGCAGGGCAAGGGGAGAAAATAAACCACTGTGAGTACCAACACTATTCTGAAGTGTGACAGAAGATTCATTGTTTTTCCCTAGCTTTCCATTCAAGGTCTCATTCCTGGGTACTTCAATGCCATCAGGTAGAAAGTTCCCCAGCAATTGCCTTCTGCAAGCTCTGACCCACAGTCTGCATGCTTCAGAAACTCAAGAGGCAACTAAGAAGTTTGCAATTATATCTTTAGATTAGGCTTGTATTCATCACAGTATTTTGGGCTTCTGAGCCCTCGTGAAGATTTGCCTATGTGGTTAGCCACCAGATTCTTCTGTTCATTCCTGGCCTGAGCAAAAAGCTAAATATTTCTGTACCACACCGAAAGATTAGCATCTGGAATAGCTTATGTGATCACAAGCATCTGACAGAAGTACTGCAGGTTGCCAGAAAAGTGCAAACACAAAAGCTGCTCTATGGAAACCACTGGGTGTCCATGCCTGCTACAGGCACTGCCTGGTACAAAACTGCTACTGTGGATGTACTGTCAGCACACCAACTAATTGGCACTAAGCCCCACACCGATACCTGTCACAAGCAAACCAACAGGAACATGCAGTTCTTCGGACAAGCGTTCCTGTGAAATTTGCCTGGAGTTCTCCATAAAGGTGCAGCTTCTGTCTATACCAGACATTCAAGATGCAAGGTCCTGTGTTGCTCCTGGAGAGCCTCCTTTTTGGTCTGCTATGGCTCTACTCTTTCAGGACCTGCTATAGGGAATATGTAGACACTGGGGCAGAAAACCTAATTTTCACCCCGCATGAACTAAGCAACTGCTGCTAAAGCTGAGAGAAGTTCCATGCTTAAATAAGAAGACTGAATGAGAATGTCTGAACAGGCTCCCTGTGAGTTGGAAGACAGATACTGTTATGCTATGGGTATGTCTAGAGCCACAGCCTCAGGGCTCAGGGCTGCAGCTTGGCTAAGAAAACAGCTACCTACTTATAGCAGGCTTGTTCATGCATGCAACACCCCCCACACACCAAAGGCAGATGAAGAACATCTGCCAAGGGGATAGTAAGGGAAGTCAGTGCCTTGGCTGGAGAAACAGTGCTCTCAGCAGTGCTGTGTGTCTGTGTTCAGCTCCCTCAGGACCACTTACACAAGCATTTTTCCTTTTAGCCTAGTGGTGACAGCTGTTTTCACAAGGAGTGGCAGCCAGCCTTGTCTGGCTGCTTTCCCACTGCTGCTGTTCTCCTTTTACCTTCATCTCCACCAAGAACCAAAGGCACTGCCAAATACCTTGTGACCAGGATCAGCCTGTGTGTCACTGTCTGCTCTGTCCTGTACTTCTTGTCTCAGCATCTTCAGGCTATCTGTTCCCATTCCAGCAGCATTCTGCCTGGGCTTTGTCATGGTTTCCTAAACAGCTTTGCTTGGGTTGCATGAACTTCCCCTGCTCTAAGCCCAGGGAAGATGTACCTGCAGTGAATTGCATAAGGCAGGAAGAGGTCAGCCAGCGGTTGACAGAGGGTGCCTAGATGTTCCCAGAAGTTGCCAGGGGTTCCCAGAGGTTACCTCGGGAAGCTCAGCACCTCCTGTTACATCCTCTCAGGAATGCCAGGGAGTATCCCAACAGGATTGCATATGAAGAAAAAAATAAATAAAGAGCAGGGCCCAGTGTTTAGCCCAGTGCATGTACAGAAGAACTGTGGCAGAAACACAGAGAAATGGTTAGTGCTTCTTGAACTGGACTTGTGTCCTTGGTGGGGACCTTACTGCCTCGTCATTCCAAAGCTCAGTCTGCATCATGGAGGAAAACTGAGACCACTGCTGAAGTCACTTCAGACTGACTGGAAAGATCTGGAAGTGCAGGCAGAAAGTACTGTCAGTCTGGGGCAGGTCCACCAAGCAAGGAAGAGTTCCTAGAAAGATCTAGGAATGTAGAAGTTCATAGCACAAGGGATGGTAGGATGCCACTGTTTACTAAACACAGCAATAGTACAAACATTCACAAGTAATGAAACACAGATGCCGAACATTTTACTTACAGAAATTCAGTTTTCTGCAACCATGTCCATTGGCTGGATAAAATAAAAGTGGCCTTTTTCTGAACTTTGTTCTCTCTATACTTTAATTATCCATATTAACAAAACATGTAATAGCATTTTCAAAATCAAGCAAAAAACAAACCAACAAAAAAAACCCAAACTGTCTTGGTTTGAGACAAATTTGAAGGAAAATGTCCGAAATGAACGTCCTTCTGTTAGAAGGTAGATTTCAGCAGCCCCTCTCCCACCAGGTTCAGAAAGAAATTCCTTGGAGGAAAGTGAAAAAAAAAAGCTGTTTATTTAACAAGCAAAGTGCACGCATGCATGGAAAAAAAGAATGATGTTAAATAATAAAACCTCTCGCTGTAGAGAAAACCTGGTAAATTCAGAGTCACTTGTAGGTGTGGCTCTGCTCTCTCTCTCCGGAGCTGGGCTGCAGCTTGGGTCCCCCCTGGGCCGGGGTGTAAGGCCTCCTGGTGATGTTCTGGTGTTGCTGAACAGTCCAGAAGAGAAGAAGAAGAAGCCAAAGCCCCAGGGAAAAAAAAAAGACTTTCTTGCCTCAGCTAAGAAGGCTAGCTAAAAAGCAAAGAAGCTTAACTCTCCGTCTCTCTCCTGAGAAACAGAGCCGAAAGCTGGCTAAAAGCAGGAAGGTGCTTTTCTCGGCTCTGTAGCAGCAGGAACGGAGGGGAGTGTACGCGTCCTTGAACACAAAACCGCTCGGCTCTTTTTTTTTATTTTCCCTTTCTCTCAGACCCAGCTTAAAGACACAGAAAGGTACAGGATTCATGTTCGGCACAGAGCAGGTGATAGGGGATACAGCATCATAAAGTCATCCCAAATTGCAAAAAAAAAAGGCCAAACAAACAGAAAAGAGGGAAACTTTGAATTTTCAGGATCCTCCGGAAAACATTTGAGTTCTTCCACGGCCAGTGCAATCCAGAGTAGAAGAATTTAAACATATCTTTGAGTTACTTACCATCGCCCCCAAAATGCATTAGCTTTGTACAGCACCCACACGGCATTCCTGTGAGGTCATTTATAGCTTTGACTCATGCACATTAGGAATGGCTTCATGTCAGGGCAGAACAACTTCAGAATGGGGAGGAGGAACAACATTAAATCCATATTGAGGCACAAACATATTTAGATGTTGTAAGACCATGTATGGGGGGAGGGTATTTATCTTCAGCTTAAAGGCTATTATTCACAGACCAATTGAAATAAGCGTGTAAGTGTGATGGTTCAGGTAAAGACAAAAAATGCAATGAAAGGGCCAGTTTTTTTCTCAAGTATTATGGTATAAAGCAAAGCTCAAAGAAGCAATACAATATGGTCTTGCCGACCAGATGCTGTACGCACTGAATCTCAGACTCCAACATCTGCTTCCTCAATGCACAATATGCAGCAAATTCTACTGCTGCAAGTTGAGAGCCAAGAATAATAACAGAATACTGCATAATGTTGTGTCATATGCATTGCCAGACAGTTAACAGACTACAGACATGCCTACAACAATTCTGGTTAGAGAATTATAAAAGGACAGATCGTGTAACAGGTGCATAGTATTTTTAGGCACACTAGTCAATACAGGAGTGTTAGATAGTCAGCAAGAGGTTTCAGAAGACAAGTACCTGTCAAGTTCCAGAAACCCTGCCTCACCCATGCACTCAGCACTCTGCTGCCCCAATGGATAATACAGAATGTAGTGATGTGGGCAGACATTGCTGTGCACCAGTAGGTAGAGGAAACGGGTGAAGCAGAAGGCAAGGGATGTGTCAGTTCAGGCTGTATCCCACAAATTTCTCAAAACTACATTCCACCTTTGAAAATTTTCTACCATAATTAAGTGATTATGTTAAGAACTAGAGAAGAATCAAGTTCTTCATCCAAGAGGTGGAAATTTATTGGATCTTTGTGAAATGCCTTTTTTCAGAGCTCCCTTTCTCTTGGCTGAAGCATGTGATTTATGTTGTCTCACAGTTTAGGGGTTTTTTGGGTGTTGTTTGTTTTTTACACTTAGTAAATTCTGGTATGTGCTCACAGAAGAAAGGTGCTTTAGAATTGGCCTCGGGGACCTGATGCCAACAGCACAGCAAGGAAGCAAAGGAAGTCACAGGCAGATAGGTACATCATAGAGAAGGCACAGAGATGGAAGCTCTGTCCCTCTACCCAACAGTAACAGGTATGAGGCCACAGATGAAGCCACAGCCTCAGATTAGAGGTGCTCCAAGACACAGCTCCTGCACACTGCCGAGGCTCCTGGTAAAGGACATAAGGCAATAAGCTCCATTTTCCAGCCTCTCAACAACCAGGAACTGTCAGTGGGAACGAACCAGTGATGATGCTTTTTGCTGCATGTGCTAGAACTGAAATATATTTTACTTACCAACACACTAAGCCAGCACTCCTCTATCTCTATTTGGTATCTAGCAAAAACCCTTAAAAATTTATGGATTTCTTAGAAGAAAATGACTCAGCAACAGATAAAGCTTCTCCAGCTTAATGTCTTGTGAGAAGGAAATCAGAAAATTGCTGCAGAGTGACCTAAGAGCTTTAAACTATTAAGATATATGTCCAGACCAAATTTTTCCACTCTGTCAAGTTTGGCTGCAACTGACTAATGTATTTTAAGTAATTCAAAGACCAGCAACCATTCAAGGAATTCTGAAATTCTCTAGATACCCACCTTATTTGAACTTGCTTCATGTCTTCCCTTCTTCCTCCTTTTTGGCAGTAACTTGAGACTTTATTTGAAGTACGTTTAGAAATAAGAGTTATTTGTATCTGCATAATAGCCTCTCCTTAATCATGCTGATAAGGTATGCTCTGTCTAATTTCCAGTAGAAGTGTTTCCCATCTTGCACAATGTTAAAAGTATTGTTCAAAGCCTGTTAGTATTGTTTAGCTTTTCCATATTTTAAGCTTGAAAAACCTTCAGCAATCGCAAATTGAAACGACATCAATCTCATGCAAAAGTACATCCACACAGGATGAACTGCAAGGTCAGACCCAGACTGTCAGTTTATCTATGTCATTATTTATTTAATCACTATGGCCTTACTGACGAATTACTTATTACTAATACCCAAATAAATGCTTTTTGTTGTGTCTAAAGATGGACATGATAAGCAAATTTTCTAGATGGGAAAAATTTCAAATCCTTCGTGTGATAAAAGTACAAAATGAAGCTGAATGAACTAAATCCACTTCTGGTGTAAGCTGAGAGGCTTGCTGATCAGCCACTCTGGTCAGATTGATTTGCATGAAAAGTTAGTTACCAACAAGAGTTGAAAAAGAGACACATCTACATACCACACAGGAAGCTTCATATTGTTTCCCCAGTTTAGGTCTTAAAAATGCACTGAAAGAAAGGAGAAGAAGCATTACAGACCCAGTACACCAAAGTGTATTTTTATTAGTTATTTTTAGGATTTATCTCATGTCAGAAGGTTGTCAAAAGGCTGAGAAACTTAATGTAAAGGAAGACATAAGCCAAAACTATGTTCAGATACCTGTTGATGACGTCTGATAAATGCTGTTATCTTTTCCAGAAGAAAAAGTGCCCACTCCGATATGTCAAGAGGCATTTAATTCAGCCCACAAGCTCCCAGGGATAAAATCTTCCATAAGACAATTTTCAGCCATTTTACCTCAGTGAAAGATTTTCAACATATTCTGTTTTAAATTTGTTGAATATTACTGAATTTTGCCTTGTCTCTATTTTAAGCCAGAGATCCATGTGCCAGCTCTGTATTAAATATTTTTCTGCACAGCTGCTGATGTGGAAGGCTTATGGTGAAGCGCAGGCCTGTATGCTGTATGTAGAGAACACCTACCCTCTGCTATCATTCTCCTCCGGAATGAGATCAGAGTAAAATATTAAAAAAATAATCAGGTCACCTGATTGCAGGGGGTTTTTTTGGTTTTTTTGGGTTTTTTTTAATTTTATTTTGAAGGACACTGACTGTGGCATAAGGGGATTTTGTGACTGAGGCCTTAAATTAGAGCCACAACCTTTAAATCTGCCAGCCTCCCCCACTGCCCCCACAATGTTTTCAGTTTAGAATTCTGTTAGGACAGGAGACTGACAGGATTCACAAGGAACATAAAGCCTCAGCCATACATTCAGCTAGTCCCTCACACATCTCCAATCCCTCACTCTCCAATCCTGTAAAATAAGATGAGACTTTGACAGATCTGTTTGCATGCTGACCTCTCAAAGCATAGATTACACTTCCAGGAAGGCTGCAAATACAGATAGAAGCAAAGCTGCAGGTCTGGTGCAGCACTGACGGATGCTGCTTCTGGCACAAGAGCTCCGTGAGTTCTCTTAAAAGATGGGGGATAGGGGGTGGGACGGACGGGATGGGGAGCATGGACAGTGAGGAAAGGAAAGGTGCATAGAGAAACATGGACATGGATGCTTTAAAGTCAAATCAAGAAGCTGACTGGGACTGCCACTAGTTTAAGCTGCCTTGAGACCTTCTCCCATACACGATACACACAAATTGCTTTCTACTGAGTGCAAAACCCAGTTTTTTCACGCCTTCATGTTGCAGCTGCAGTAATAACTGCATCCTCCCTGCCGCTGGGCAGCAGCCCGCACCCCCCTCTGCACTCCCTCTGCCCTGTTGCAGCTGTATCCCAAGTGCCCAGGGCTTGCTGCTCTTACCTGGTTTGCCTCCAGAGGAAGGTCTGGATGGGCAGAGGGATGCCACGGCCACTCTCCTGCTCCTGGCCCTCTGAGCTTTTCCTTTTCACCATGATGCTGATGACAGCTGCTGCAGTCTCAGCAGACACACCGGCCGGGATCTCTCATGGCTGCCTCTCGCTCTCCGCAACTCTTTACCCTCTCCCCTCCATTCCCTGCAGCCCACCCCCTGCCTCAACTCCGCTGGTGCAAAATGGCTGCAGAAGGCAGGGAGGAAATTAGGGGGAGCGAAGATGTCCGCGTCCTTCAGCTTCCTCCCTGCCTTCAGCACCTCCCTCTGTGGACAGCTCCCCGCGCCCAGCGCCCGGCGCGGGCGGGTGGTGGCAGGGGAGGGAAGGCGGGCGGGCGGTGCGGAGGCGGCGGAGGCACCGCCCCGCCAAACTTCCCGCACCACGCCGGGAACAACGAGCCCCGCAGCAACAGGGCTGCTGCCGCCTCTCCCCGGCGCCACCGCCGCAAAGTTGGGAAGCCCCGCCGGTCCCCAGCGAGAGGGATTCGCAGAGCATCCCAGAGCCTGCCGGGTCGGGAGAGCGACTTCCTCCCTCCACCCCCTTTCCTGCACCGTTTCCCGCTTCCCCGGCTCGCCGTCTTCCTTCCTTCCTTCCTTCCTTCCTTCCTTCCTTCCTTCCTTCCTTCCTTCCTTCCTTCCTT
>VZTE01003658.1:263239-420913 GCA_013397775.1 Eulacestoma nigropectus | reverse complement strand
CCCTCCTTCCCTCCCTCTCTCCCTTCCTCCCTTCCCTCCTTCCCTCCTTCCCTCCCTCCCAAATGGGGAGAGAAGGGAAGCAAGTCATAAACCCTCTCTGAAAGTGAAGATTGGTGGAGGGAGTAGAGGAACTTCGGGGTAGTTATTCCACAGATTTTTCTTACAAAGAAGAGCTGAGACAGAGGTGGAGAGGATGGGAAGTGCCAAAGCAGATTTACTGGTGTTTCCAATTAGACACCATACTGATTTGACTAATACAAACATATGTTTGAGGCAGGTTTGCTGGAAATATTTCTCAGGCACTGTTAGATTAGCTCTCCTTATCTACCTAAGGGTATCAGAGGATGGTATACTACAACAGATAATTAATAGAATAAAATGAAAGACCAATGCAAGTTCATCCCATACAGTTTTCTCAGAAAAAAAAAAGTGACAGTCTGTTGCTTATATGAAAATATTGAAAATTTAGAGAGATGCTCCAACAAACCAAGGCCATACTTCTTCCTGTTTTTCAATATTCCTACTTAATGCTAGGCACCTAAAGATTCACCAAAATCAGTCCTTCCTGGTAGAGGACCTGAACAGATGAACACCACATATTTGCTTCCTTTGGAGTACTTTAAGAAAGATGTTTGCTGAAAATCCAGTGCCACTACTTACATAATTTCAATTTCTCCCACTTGAGATAACGCTTTTTCTGTATTGCCCAAGACGATACTTCCCTGCAGTGACTTAGGCTAGTCTTGATCTCCAGTCAGGGAGAACAGGACCTTGTGATCTACATTTTGCTTAAATCCCCCTCTTGAACAAAAGGACTGTTTTGACGACTAACTAGAAGGTAATCTGTTAAATAAAACAAATACATTTTCAACCAAAAAGTTTTGTATCATTGAAATCACTAATCTCCCTGAGAACTGAAATGCTGAACCAGTTGGCTTTGTTCATATTGTCTGGTGGGGTTCTTTGCTAGCAGTAACTTGTGCACAGAAGTATGGCCTTTTTATTAACAGGATTACCTTGTTCAGACAGGAAAGCTTTTAATTACCATGTTCTTTCCTTCCATTAAATACAATCGGACAGGAACAAAATTATCTTGATTTCTAAAATCTTGTAAGAACTAATACAGAGAGAAGATAGTTCAAACAATTGACTTCTAAATGCAAGGTATGTATTAAGTTTACCTACTCCACATCCCCTCAAATGAATCCAGGACTTTTGTCTTCTTGTTTGAGCAGTTTGGAAAGCAAATTTAAGCTTTAATTTCTTCCAGAATGCCTCTCAACAGTCAGTAGTGAAACACTATGCAGTAGGAGTAATGAACTTATTTTAAAATAATTGGGTTTTTTCCAGTCCTGTAATGTGCAATGAAATGATTTACTAAAGCATAGCCTGTTATGAACCAAGAAATCTGAAGTCAAATTTTTTTGAGTTTTAGCAGTTGTCAAGCAGGTGAATCCCTCTTCTTCCGAGAAAAGTATGAGGACAAAGAAAGTTTTAATGCTATTTGCAATTAAGGAGAATAAGTGAACTGAGCTGTTGAGGCCTCAAAATGTGCAAGGTCAGTGTCTTCCTGATGGATATTGACAATAGCACTAACTAGCGCTCACAGCTTTCCCACAGGTAGAAGGATTGCTATCCCTCAGACAGAGGGTTTCAGGCCAGGGTGGTTTATTTGAATGTTGTTTTAAGTCTTTTATAGTCTCCCTCTCAAAATTAGTGCCATTTTAGTCAGTAATAATATTTACCTACCTTGAGTTTAAGACAATTGCATTCTCTTAGTAACTGGTAAGCACAGTTCAGATGTGTTTGGTTTGGGTTTTGTTTGATTTTAAATGGGTATCTCTCTTTATTCCTGCATTCAAGAAGCAGCCACAATAGTTTCCAGTTTGTCACTCTAAGCCTAAGCTTCTTCTTTCCATGCTTTGCTATGCAAAATGAAACCCATGTGCAAAAGAGAGCACTGCAGCTTGCTCCAGACTACAGCCAAAATCTCCTAGGAATCCTCCTGGTTGACAGGGACACCGGAGGCACTCGATGTGGTCCAGTCCCCAGGACAGCTCCCTAGTATACAGAAAGGGATGGAAGTGTGAACAAAAAACTCCACCAAAAAAACCAAAACAAAACCAAATTTTATTGGAAAACAATGGCATTCATCAGTTTCAAACCTACACAGGTAAACATCATTGCTGCCCTGAATAGAGGCTGTCCTAGAGAGCAGAGAAGCTCACCAGCAGCACTTCAACTGAGCCTCCAAAGGGGAGTCCCAATGGCCTCTCTACGGTCTGAAGAAGAGCAGGAGTGGAGCACACACGAGGCAACTGCGCATGAGCTCCACGTGTCATTGTTAGCTATCGCTCAGCAAGCAGGAGGACAACATACCAGTACCTGTACCTGCCTTTCTGTTACATCCTTGAAGGACTCTTTAGAGGAAACAAATAGCTTTGAAGTTCAGGATCATTTTCCTTACTCTTTCGTTGTGCATAGCCAGTGCCTTGCCCTGTCACAAGCAAGTGAAGGTCACATCGCCCAGCACTGAGAGGAAACTAAATCACTACTTGGAATTTTGTTTATGATTACTTTGTAGTAACTGAAAATGTAACTGCAAATTGCAGTTCTAGTCAGGCTTGCCATTTGAGTGCAGCATATTGCTCTCCAACTACACCCAGTCACAAAAAACTCATAAATCCCTTTGTTTGTATAGAGGTTTGAAGTTACAGAACTTCTGATGCAAAACAAATCAGAGAACAAAGGAAATATTATCAACAGCTGGCACTGTCACAGGAACTGCAGGCATGAAGATGCAGATCTCAAATCCAGCCAGGCCATGACCAGCACTAAACCCAGGAGGTGGCAAGGTGGTTTTTTAAGTTTGATAATGGCTAGAGACAAGTTTCATTCTTGCCTTGTTTTGGAGACAATGCCCACCACTACCACCACAAAGGGCACACAAAGCTGAACTAATGTGTACCTCTGTAAGTGAAACGAATTGCATGTGTAAGAGAAGAAAGAATTTTACCGCCTGGAAGATTTTATTCATCTCTATACTGAATTTCTGCTGGCAGCAGAGGCTTGCAGATTTGCAGTCAGCATTTCACTGCACCTAAATACTAACACTACAGTGGATGCTGCAAAGAGAAAGTCCTCGAAATCAGTCCCCTGCTTTCCCTTACAGTGGGGATAGAGAGGAAACAAGTAGACTCTTCAGAGAGGCCATTACAGTAGAACAACAACAAAGTGTCCTGAAAATTCACTTGCGCTCTGTTCTCTAGGCTACACTGGCAGCTTGGGCTGGCACGGAAACGCAGGTTGGTCTGCCTGCAGAAAGATCAAGACTACCTGAAGTCACTGCTTTCAGAGAGCAGGTGAGGGAAGAGTGGAGAAAGCTCTGCACTACTCCAACAATTCCTAGCCCATGCAACTGCTCAGTCACAGAAGATGCCCATGACACTACCTACCCATTTCCTCTCTTACTGCAGACAGGAGGAGTCTGACATGCCTCCAGATCACGATTCCACTTGATCACTGCTTTATTCCTCAGACAGTTGTGTTTACAGTCCACCACAGTAGGATTTAGTCGTGATCCAGTAACAGTCAAGGCTGACAGCATAGGACAGAGTGGGGACACGGAGCAGAACCTGAGTATGAAGCCTCTACTTTATACAGGAGTGCTCAGAGCAGGCAACTGATCAAACCTCACTGCCTTGCACTTGTTTCCATGGTTATGCTCTCCAAGTTCCCACCCTCAATCAATCCCTGCCATACACACTCCTAAGAATTCACATCTTATTTATCTGCAGTCTGTGCAGAATCCAGGCTCTCAAGAGTAAGTCAAGCCATTCTGTTGTGCAGCAGCCTTTCCAAGAGCAAAGCTGCAAACAATTCCTAAATGTAGATCCCAGAGTAGGAAAAAAACCCATTTGTCACACCCTCGAAATCTTACTCTTCCACTGGCTACCAGCAGGCTTCTGTCCTGGCTGAACAGACCTGTCATGAAAAAAAACCCCTTTCTCTCTTGGGACAGCCAGTCACAGAAGATTAGCACTGATGGATGTCACCCATTCTACCCTTTCCCATATGGGTCTGACAGGTAGAAGCTATGTAAAAATTTAGAGAAGCCTGGGAAAGCCCTGGTTTTTCTTTAAGGGCTTTTAAACAGCATGAAAACTTTTCAGCTAAGGTTCTTCAGAAGTGTCCTTCATAGCTCTTCTAGCTAGCCCTGCTCAAACACAACACAACTGTGTTCAGAAACAAGAACAAATAATCCCTAAAATTACAAGGATCCCCTAAAATTACAAGTTTTGCTGCTGTTGCTGCATGAATTTGGGCAGGAGTGGACTGCAGTTAAGCTGGATCAGATTCCAGAAGAACAGTTAGATATTTTATCCCTGGGCCACATTTAGCTGGAACCAGAGTGGTAGAGTGGCACAGCACTCATGCACATGAGAATTCTATTTCAAAACAGAGCAGAAACACAGACCCTCCACACCTTATGCATCAAGTTACTGCCTTTGCATAATGTTCAAGCAACAAATCATATTCACATAGACATTTACCTGCAATGAAATACCTAACAGGCACAGCTATATAAGACAGGATGGGAGGAAACAAAATCCTAGAAGTGACACTTGGGGGTTATCTCGGCAAGACTGGGGGAAAAAAAATTCAGCTTTCACTATCAGGGTATCATCCCTTGGCTCAGGACTCTCCATGCTCTGAGATTTGACTGCTCTGGTAGTAGCTGAAAAACTTTTGCTTCTTTTGGGGAAATAAAGGCAACAAACTTCCTCCCCTCAAACCCCACCCCACCCAACCTTTTTTACCTTCTTCCTAGAGAAGAAAGTGTGGATCTCTTGTTCCACTGAGTTACCAAACATGCCTTTCTCTCTGTTGCTCAGAGAGAGCTGAGCACTGCCTCCCCAACATGCTTCTCCATCCAGAACAAGGGTGCTCACACTAAACCAGGTTTGGGAACCCCTCCACCAGGGCCACACTGTCTTTTAGTCCCAGGAATGGGGACTTCTGCATGGCCAAACACCTCTAGGTGGAAGGCTTTCTGGCTCCTATCGATGTCTCTGACTCACCTTCTACCATCTTCCTGTAACATGCAAGGAACACCCCATGAGCTGAGACAGGCACAGGATGGAGAGATACATCTAACAGACAGTGTAGCAGGATTCCTGGGCCTCCCTCCCTTTCAATAACAAGTGGTTAATCAAGATTTTGTTCACAAGTTATACTCATCTCAATGCTCCAACACCACAATCTGCTAGCAAATTATAAAATAGATCACCTACCACATGCTGCTAATAAGACTCAACAATCACAGAAATAGCATTGTTCTCTTTGAAAGGGAGAAACAGGTTCTTACCAGCTGTCCTCAACCATTGTTCTAACTGTGAATGCTTAAATCATGATTTACCCTTTTGTTCGTAGCTTCTTAATCCTTTCCCTTTCCACAGATAGATGATGCATTAGTTCTGCCCTGTACCTAAGCATGCTTAAGAGGATGCTTCTATCAGATAATTAATGGCACTTAATTATTCCTCCAGGTCGTTTGACAGCATTTACTTATGAATACTGCAGCATTGTGCGTGAAGTCCAGCTTGCTCAAGGTTTGGGATACTTAAGGCACTCTACTCAGTTGTATTTCCCTCCTACACCACGCCCTGTGCTGAGCAGGCACCCAGCAGACAGGGGTAGTCTGTGCCAGCACACAAACATTCTCTGCAGTATTTGTTGCCCAGAGCAGTAGCAGTGCTCTCAGTAGTATGTCATATACAGCAGTACCCACAGTAGGGTGCTGCCCAGAGAAGCGTGGCTGCCCCAGCCCTGGGAAGTGTTCAAGGCCAGGTTGGACGGGACTCGGTGGAGCCTGTGGAAGGTGGAAGGTGTCCCTGCCCATGGCTTTCAGGTCTCCTGAAAGGGAGCTTTCAGGTCCTTTCCAAACGGTCCCTTCCAAATCGATCTACGATTTCTCCGTTCCACCCGCAGCACAGAGCTGCACTCCCCCGGCCTGAGCTCAGGCTGGGACTGAGCATCCACCGTGGATCCATAATGACACATTCCAAGCATCCCTCAAAGTCCGCGCCGTTTCCTCGTTAGTTTCCAAGACTGCCCCAAGGGCTCACCCCCACGCCCCAACTCCCATCACCTTCCCCAGCCCGGCACCGTCCAGGCGCTCCCGCCGTGCCCAGCCGGCTGCGGGCCACAGGACTCTGCGGGCGGAGGCGGCTGTGCCGCGCTCGCGGCGCGGGGCCGCCATTTCCTGGGCGCGCGAGGGGCCCGCAGGGCCGGTGTGGGGCCGCGCTGAGGGGGAGCTGCGCCCGGGCTCCGCTGCTCCCTGCAGGGCGCTGCCACACGGCACCCCCAGGCAGGGACTGCCATCCTCAGAATCACAGGGTCAATTCGCTTTGAAGATCACCTCGGGACCTCTGAGATCATCGAGTCCAACATATGAACTTACATCAGCTTTTCAACCAGACCGTGGCACCAAGCGCCACGTCCAGGCTGTCCTTAAACACCTTCAGGGCCAGTGACTCCACCACCTCCCTGGGCAACCAGTTCCAAGGTCTAATCACCCTCTCTGAGAAGAAATTTGCACTCAGCAGGGAGATGCTGACCCACAGAAGAGGACACAAGCCACAAAAACCAATCCTTTTGTTTAAAAGTAAAAAGGATTATGTGGATACCGAAATGCTGCTAGCAGATTAATTTTCCAGCTTCTTGCATTAATTCTTTGAGAACCTTTCCTTTCTCAAGCAGGATATGAAAGCACTAAGATAGTTTATCCAGACAATAGTCACATCTGGTGTTTTGCTAAGTTCTGTTTATGGTACACTGAGAAATGTTTTACCGTGGATGTGATAGAACCTGAACCAATCACCCTCGGAGGTGTGTGAACATTGTCCAATCGCTTTATGGAACTAGACTATATAAAAATGACTGTAAAATTAATAAATGATTCATTCTTTCGCTGGACTTGATGTTGCTGCATCTCTCACTTCCTGGCTCTACAGCGACAGGAGTAGCTGAACAATACAATTGGATCCACTGTGACTGCTCCTGGGCAGACTGAGGGCAGTACCGGCAGGTGCTGGCTGCACAGGGCTTGGATTCAGGAGGAGCTGGATCACAAACACAGGAAGCTAACACGTGCAATTAGATGACAAGCGAGTTTATTTTGCAAAACAATCACTATACAGCAACAAATACAATTGCAAATCGGATTGAAAAACATGAACTACCTACCACCAGCCATTCAAGAAATGCCTCTTTTATGGTAACAGGCTCTAGAATTACCAGAAAAAACACAGGTTTGTAACAGCAGACTGTATTCCTTGATATCCCAGCGTACACCATGTTTACTTGTTGGCTTTTTCTATTTGCTAAAGTTGAAGTGGCTTTTATATGCTTGACTTTTCCCAATGTGAAACTAATTTACCTTCCTGCAGTGGGAATTGCTGGAGTTGCAGAGGAAGTTGCTTTAGCAATCTGACTAGTGAGTGAACACACAGACACCTAGGCTAGAAATCTACCTGCGCTGATTTTCACAGCAAATGCAATCTACTCTTCAAGGCATTTGCCTTTGAAGGGACATGTACTTGGGTTTCAAACAGTATTCAGTCCAGCATGGAAAAAACTTTTGCTCATGTGGTAGTCAACACAGGCTGCCTTTTGACTCCCTTTGAGTCAGGTATTTAGGCAAACTTAGATGTGTGAGCAATCATGATGAGGTTACTACTGTAGCATAGCAGAGGGCTGAATGAATAACTCCATTTACTGCTGTACAGTGCAAATATACATTGCCCTTGTAGGCTCATAATTTCCCTCATCATAATTAGTTTTTCCTTTACTGTTGCTGGACAGATGTTTGCTCAACTTAGATTTTTTTCAGCTTGTGGTTACATAGAAACAAAACTCTGCAGATAAGGCAGAAGCACTCTTTCATCTCTATAACCTGATGGATTATTAAATTTGGGGTGCTCCCCTAGGCACCCAAACAAGGTTTCACCATTCCTTTTGTCTGGATTATCTCTGCTTTGTTACAGAGCTGGGTCTCAGGCACCCAACAAACCTGCTGGCTCAACATGCCTGTGGAAAAGAAACGCAACAGATGCAGTTTCCAGGAAGCTGGCTCTATCTTCTTTAGTGGGCATTACATATTTACAAACTGCTGTTTTTAAAACGAACAGTCTTCTTGAGAAAGTTAAGATTAATATGAGCTTTTCAGTGAACATCTTTTTGTCTGGATTATCTCTGCTTTGTTACAGAGCTGGGTCTCAGGCACCCAACAAACCTGCTGGCTCAACATGCCTGTGGAAAAGAAACGCAACAGATGCAGTTTCCAGGAAGCTGGCTCTATCTTCTTTAGTGGGCATTACATATTTACAAACTGCTGTTTTTAAAACGAACAGTCTTCTTGAGAAAGTTAAGATTAATATGAGCTTTTCAGTGAACATCTAGAGTCATGTAACGTAACTTGTTTTTTTAATTATTATTATTATTTAAAAGCACAAAACTCTTAATTTCTTTTCATCTAACTCCACAGCATTCTAGGATTCTTTCTATGGAAGGATGATAATGATTACAAAGGTCTTTGCTTCAGTCAAGACAAGAAAGCTCATTTTAATGCAAGAAATAAATGACTTGATGTGTTACACCACTCTTACTTTGGACTCATTAGGTGGATTAACTAAGCTTAATTTTCTGGAGTATGCCAATTTTAAAAGCAGAATAAAACCACTTGAGTCTCAGGTTAACACTGTTCCCATGAGATGCTGCTCAGCTTCAGAGAGCAGAGGTTCAGTAATACCGTAGTTTTTCTCCTACACTGGCAAAAAGCATAGGAAAAAAAAACCACTGCAAGGCTAATTTATATTAATTGATAGCATAATCAGAGCAATGTGACACAAATACTGTTCGTTTTCCTTTCTGTCTGTTGTTTTTCGGAAAAAATGGGAAGAAGCTTTTAATGCACCTCACTTTACATTGTTTCCATGTGAATTCTTAGGATTACTTTAAGCAAAACTGTAACAAATACAAGGCAGAAATCAGAATCCTCCAACTGCACTTCAGATGGTTCTAAACTCACTGTCCTTTGTATGAAACAACTGACTTACGAACAGTGTTAGGTACTTTATAGTGTGAAAAAGCTTTCTGCAGAGCTGAAATGTAATGTGTGAGGCTGTCAGAAGTTCATATTCAGTAAAAGTTTGAGAGATTTAACCACTCTGTTTTGTGTTTGTACTGCTGTAGCAGCTTAGCCAAAACCCCACTTTGGTCCACTGAATATTTACTGTCCAATAACTGCATTACTACCCGAATGTAATGATGGGGAATCCTGTACCATTAATTATTAGAATCTCCACAGACATAAAAATCTCTGTGAGTCTTTTCAGACCAAACCCCAACACACAAGCACACATAAAAATTAAGAAGGAAAAAAGAACAGATCAAAATTTCCAAAACACATCATTAACCTAATACATGTATCAAGTATAGCTCAACTGACAGTGCAAAGTTTAGTTACGAGGTTTCAAAAGGAAAAGATAAAACAAACTGCAAGAATGCAAACTGGTCATTTCTTAATGTCTCATGTACATAGGGCATCAGCAGGTGATTATCTGCTGCTGAGTATCATCCCCATCACCAGTGTTCTCTCAGTGCCAGTGTTCTCTCAGGAAACTCCACTAGATCTGTTGGTTGTGTATCTCTGCCTTTTATCTTTCATGCACATTTTTTCTTATACGTTTTATAGTCAATATCATCCCACTTTGCTCAGATTTTAAGATGCCCTATTTAATCGATGAATCGCTATGGCAACCAGTCTAGGGAGCTCATTTTTATTTATTCACATATTGTAATTTACAGGCATCTCTGCTATGTTTATCACTGTTATCTGAGTGCCTGAGTGTACATGTGAGACATCACTAAAGGAGTGGAAACAACATCTTAATATTTTTTCTGTGTTTCAACTTTAGCAAAAGAAAAAAAATAAATCAAACATTCATTGTTACTATGGGAATGAAAAAAAAGACGAAAGGGAGAGAGAAAGAGAGAGAAGGAAAGGAGGAAGGAAGGAGGGAGGGAAGGAAGAAGGAAGGAAGGAGGGAGGGAAGGAAGAAGGAAGGAAGGAGGGAGGGAAGGAAGAAGGAAGGAAGGAGGGAGGGAAGGAAGAAGGAAGGAAGGAGGGAGGGAAGGAAGAAGGAAGGAAGGAGGGAGGGAAGGAAGAAGGAAGGAAGGAGGGAGGGAAGGAAGAAGGAAGGAAGGAGGGAGGGAAGGAAGAAGGAAGGAAGGAGGGAGGGAAGGAAGAAGGAAGGAAGGAGGGAGGGAAGGAAGAAGGAAGGAAGGAAGGAAGGAACCAAACTATTGCAGATTTTATAAAAATCCATAGTCCAAACTCAGCCATCTTTGGAGATCCTTTTACTAACGTCTGGACCCCACAAAAATCATTCCTTTGTTAAGAAAGGGAGGGAAGGGAAGAGGGATGGAATCCTTTTTCTAGCATCACAGAATAGACTTGCATCTGTCACTAAAACAGGGTCACGGCTTTTAGTTGTTACAGAAAGCAACTTCATGCTACAATTTTCATCTTTTTAAAATGTATTCTTATGAATAGGGAAAAACCCCCCTGCTAACATCTACTTTTACATACCTAAAATTGCAACACCAAAGGGTGCAAGAGACACAGATACTGTGAATAAAGAAGTATAATATTCAAGTATATGAGGAGGGCATATCACAAATGGCCACAGAGAAATATATATATCTATAATACTGTATCAAACGGATGGAAAGGATGTGAAACTGGTGGTATGCACAGAAATCTAGCTGCTTAACCAACTTTTCTAATCAGACACAAGTCTGTTGGGGTATGAGTGCTTGCTTTCAGCAGCTTTTTCACGTCACTTCCCAAAGCATGATTCAAATGTTTTCAGCTAGTATTTTTAGTTATTAGTTAAATAATTTATTGGCTTTTCAGCTATACACTGACATAATTAACCATGTTCAAAAAAAGTTAATAACTTAATTCAACTTTTGTACTACTTATTTATACAAAGTAACATATTTTTTTAATTAAAAGTTGAATTTCCCTATACGCCCTTCCTTCTGTTAAGCAGACTGCTTAATTTAACCTGTAATAACTTAAAATGGGCAACTTTTCTTTTTTATTTCCCCATCTATCAAAAGAACTGTGAAATGAGCAACTTGGGATATTAACAAGGCTCTTCAGAAATAGGTGGATGGCCTTCAGGCACATGAAAGGTAAAAATGCATTTTATCATAGTACAGTACTCCATGCAAGACAGAGCAGAGCAACAATAACTGTCCAATGTAACATACCGCTGTATACCCATGTAAAGCCAGTGTCTTCCTGTTGTAAATGGAGGTCAGGCCAATTTCTGCACCTATGGAAATTTATTTTTTTTCTGTTTTTTTTTTTTTTAACTGTATGGTAACTACAAGTCTTGGGATGTCATTTAGTTTTAGACATGGTAAAGAATGAATGTAACACCTGCTCTGAGCCCATTCCTGCCAAGAGCTCATGCCTAAATATTATTACTTCATAAAACGCAAAATGAGCAAATTCATAACCCCTGCTTGGCGAGGGCTGCCGTGACATCTTCGGCGAGGGTAGCAAGCTGGGGCGATTCAAGCAGGTTGATGCTTCCAGAGGACGAGACGTTGCTGAGTCTGCGCGGCGAGGCCATGCTGGACCTGCCTGGTGACTGCGTGATGATCTCAGCCCCATGATCAACACGGGCCTTAGCGTGTTCTCTGAAGTTTAGCTTCTGGCTGTCAATCTGCTCCAGGAAAGTAAAGAATTTCACACATTATATATTCACCAAATTATCTCATTATAGATAATCATTTGGGCATCATTTTGCTTACTTTTAAAAACTATTACAAGGATTGAATCTTCTTCATTCCTTAGAAAATTGAACCTGGACATTTTTTCACCTTGTTTAATAGCCACTGGCTTACTATGTTACATTCTCTTACCATTTCTGTCTCTGATGGATGCTTTAATGAGAAGTACCATTGTTCCTAGCTGTACAAAGTTCATAAGCATTATATGGGCACTGTGATTTGTTTTCAAAATCTGTATTTTCAAATGTTTGTGGGAGTGATCTTACTTTCAGGATGTTTTCCTCCTGTTTCACAATGGAGTCCTCATCTCAGATCATACCTGTGCTGTCCAACAGTCCCAAACAAGGATTATCTTTAGGGGAAAAGACAGTGCACAAACTACACGACATTTCACTCTCAGCTTAGATGAGGATGCAAGATTGGTCATTCCAAATTTCAAAGGGAACAAATTGGTGTGTGAGTGTGCTTGAAAGAGGACAGACAGACGTTTCCTATTCAATTCAGAGCCATTGCTGAATTCACAGCTCTAGTAATTTCACTGGGCCAGGGGCACAGTGGGAGCCGTTTCTCTGACAGCTGTTCCTTTACCTTGACGTTACCACCACCAGGTACGTGGTGGGCATTTTCCAGTGAACCAACTTTAGCCTGAGCTTTTTCTTTGAAATCCAGTTTCACACTCTCAATTTTCACACGTCCACCTCCTACAGAGGAAAAGGAAACACAGATTAAGGAACTGAAATGGTGCAGGAGAAAGTGTGACCTGAAGCACAAGTGCACTCACATTACTTCCCTTTTAGTTCAGATCTAATGGTTTTGGAGAAGCATAGAATAATGCTCTGCATGTTCAGTAAAATATAAAACCTTCAACATATATTTAAACTGTAAGCAGGTGCTGCAGCCCTACTGGCTTTCATGGGATTTAAACACATGCTTAAGTATTTCACTGACTTCAGTCTGTATTTCAGTATTACGCCAGAACACCATCCTTTGGCATTATTTTTTTATCACCTCTCTAAACTAGGAGGTCTCATACCTTTACGTCTTTATATATTTAGTTAAGTAGTTTAATGTATTTTTATTACCAAAGAGTATTTATTTTCTCTTTGACTGTAAAAGAGAATGGTATCATCCACGATTTTGAGTTCACATAACAGTATTAGGTCTTTGCTTTGTCCCACAATCCAGAAATTCCTACAATACCTGGTTTGTGGTGGATATTCTTGAGCGAGCCACACTTGGAAGTCACATGACTCAAGTCGATCTTCTTGGTTACAATCTGTACCTGTTAAAAGTGCACACACACGCACAAATTACAGGACCGAAGAGAATAAAATAAAAAAAATAAATAAAAACAAAAGCCCTGCAGAGAAAGAGTGAGAGGCTTCTACAAACCACTGGAAAAGGAGAAATGGTTAGTAGAAAACAGACCATGCCACGAAGGAAGAAACTTTCCACCTAGGGAGATGACAGAGCTGGGTTAAGCTTTACTATTAGCAAAACGAAGAGGAGGATAAAGGAAATTATCTTGTGAGCTCTTTCTAAAATGTTTCTGAGGCTCCTCCTTTCAGAATGGGTGCTCCAAAGCCCTGCACACAGCAGGACCCATCCCGTTTGCTTCTGTCTTGATTATGCATCCTGGCAACTAGGATATTTTGGTGACTGTTTTTTTCTCTACCATCTGTTTTGTATTTTTCTGCATCTAAATATGGTATGCATTTCCTGTCAGTCCACTATGGAGAGTCTGAGTAATCTACGCATGTGCCTGCTGCAGCAGTACCTGAGCAGGTTGGGGTTCAGCCAGCTGGCTCGGTACTCACTGGAGAGCAGCAGCTCTGGCACTCCCTCCTCCTGCTGCTCTCTGCCCTGCTGCCAGCCACCTTGCCATGGCTGTGCTGAGCCCAGCTTGGCAACAGCCACAGAGTGACACTCCCGTCTTGCCTGCACTCCCAAATAGCTCCAAGACGCAGCCCACAGCCATAGGCACTGAGCTGGCAGGCCCCACGAAGTCACAGCCCTCTAGGCCAGACAGGAGCTCCAGGGTAACTGCAATGCCACTGGCTTGCTCACCACACCACCAGTGACTTACACCAGCACTGGCGGCTGTATTGAACCTGTCTGGATCAGACATGCTCACACCATCAGCTCTTTCCATCTGAGGGGTGATCACTTCCATGAGGACAGTCATAGCCACCTTAAGGTATTCCACTGTGCCCGATAAAACCAGCAGGTGTCTGGTAAAACCCTGGGCCACTTCAGTTTCTTATACTTGAATAATGCTGTGACATCAGCACTCAGCATGCTGGCTGATCTCACCCTCTTTTCTAACCTTTCTTTGTCCTTCTGTTTTATTTTTCTTCTTCCCCTCTACTGAATGCACATAACTGAAAGGTTAGCTGAGGAAGGACTGGTGCACTAGAAAATGCCCAGTGGGGAGGCTGGAGTCTCACTGCGAGCTGCAGTCTCTGGAAATTACTTTATTGGGCTGCTCCCATGAAAAAAGGCACTGAACCATTTTGGCTCACACTGCACTTTCACTTGGGCATTTAGAGATAACCCTTCTTTTATAATTTCCTTTCCCTGTCCAAGTTCTGAAAATGTGTTGCGCTCTGTGGGGAAAGATCAGGAGGCCTCCACAGCACACACAGGGCTCACACAACTACCAGACCAAACTCACATGTGAAACAGCAGCGAGAAGGAAAGCAGAGCTCACAGGAAGGGAGACAGAGGGTTCTGGCTGTGTGAGGTGGGTCACCACAGTGGAAGTGCCTGTTCACAGGGTGCCCGTACTACTTACATTTCCTCCCCCTGCAGAATGTTTGATGTTATCTCTGGAACCACACCGGGACTGAATATCGCTAAAATCGATCTTCTTGTTTAAAATCCTAACCTAAAAGGAATCGAAGGTAACTTACTATATACCATACACACACTCAGTTGGGGTGCAGGACGAGGAAACCAGTGTAATTTGCCTCCTACAGTGACTCCTTCTTCTGACACTTGTATTGAAATGTGAGAAAGTAAACCCTGTCAATCTCTGTGCTTAGTATGTTCACACAGCATCTGTAAATACATTACCCTGCTCTTTTTCTACCTCACAAAGTGGTGGTGAAATACAAAGGGGAAAGTTTTATACTGGGAAGTATGAGAGGTGGGTTTTCCCTGAAAAATTTAAAGAACTCCGTGCTTGCCTGTCCTAGGCTCTATTGAGTGATGTTCAGTATTTCTGCTGAACTGGCCACATGAAGATGGGAACCCTCCTTCCCACAGCTCAGCACTCCAGCCTTTGATGCAGAAGTCTCAGATCCAGCCAGCACAGGCACAGGCTAAAATCTTGAGGTATTCCATCCCTCCTTCTACTATACAGTTGTAACAGCAGCTACATACATAAAACAGACCTCAGTGTCCCATGAAACGGGAGCAACAAAATTACTTAAAACTGTACTCAGAGCTCTCTACTGCTCTTTCTCTTTATTGTCACCTACTACAGGGCAAGGCAGAAAACAACAGCATCTGGAAACCTAGAGCTGCAATCACTGCTTTTTGATTTCTGGTGCCGGCCACAGGTTTGGGCACAACTACTTTCAAGTGCTAGCGGCACTGTGCTTCCCCCCTGTGTTTTTTCTCTCTTCACACAACAAGATAAGGTTTTTCTTTTTCTGTCGATGATGCCAGCCTCCCTTACACATGCCAGGAGTCCACATTTTTAATATGTTACCTTAGCCACAGATGCACTACAGGCATAGAACTGTACCTGGAGGCAAACTCTGTCAAGGGCAGGCCATGCTGTCGCGTGCTTAACCCCCATGCCAAAGCAGTTCCTCTACTTACCAGAACTCAGGTGCCACCAGTAATTGTACTCCCAGAGAATGATGTGCAGCTGGATGGCAATTACTAGTGGGCAGGGACAACTGGGTGCCCACCTGACTAACACCATTTTCAGATTTATTTCTGAGCAAGAGCAGGGGGTTGTGCTCATCAGTACTAAGAGTTTTCAGGTGTGTGAGAAGGTGTTCCTATCCAAGGTTGCACCTGCCTTCTTTGCATCAGGGTGTGACCCATGCAGCATATTCTTTCTCTGGGTTAAATATGAAATCTTTAATCAAACGTTACATTGGATTTTATTTTTATGTATTAATATACAATAGGAATTTACACCCTATACAGAAAGCCAGAGAATTTGGGTCACTATGCATTTTGTTAAATGGCACTTATAGAGCCTTCTTCACTACATATTACTTAGCGCAGCCCTGTTGGCTGCTGTTGTTAAGTAAAGCTACAGTGACTAACCAATATCGAGATAAAACAGAGGGAAATGCACACTGGGGTTCCCTACTGCAGCTCCTCACAGCTTCGGGAGCACAAAGCAGCAGCAGAACAGCTGAAGCAGTCAGTGGGAAGAAGCAGAACCCTGTGAAATTTTTGCTTCTTGGCTTCAGGTCCCCAAACTGTCCAATGTTCCCTGATAAATCTGAGACAAATCACTCCCTCTGTGCCTCACCTCTCCAGACTAGGAAAAGACTATTTGCCCTCTTACAGGGGCATCAGGTTTTGCAGCTTTTGGCTCTTGCAGTGGGGATAACAGCACGTTTAGATACTGAGTTGAATCCTCTGGTACTGGAGCACCTGGAGTGCCCCCTTAACTTAAACCCAGTAAAGTCTCAGAAGAAATGTTCAGAGGGTCAGTCTTTGCAGCTAATATGAATAAGTTCTTCACAGCAAGCTGTTTCATGGATCTTTCTTCTTACATATAACAACTAAATCAAACCTTTAGAATGATAAGATTCTTTTTAACTTAAGCTTTTTAGTTTAAAGCAAAAACCTTGCTTTAACTGGTAAAGATGTGTGGTGATGGCATCCTCAGCAATAACAGTGATGACAGCACCAGCAAACCCCACAACTGGTAGGTCACCTTCAGAAGGGCATCTTCAATAGTCAAACTGATTTCTGTCTTTCCCCCTCCCATCTGCTTATCTGTCCAAGTAAACCAATGCACGCTGAAATATGAAAGCAAATGCCTTTGGAATTTTATGCTTGTGCTTTCTCTCAATATACTGTTTGTTTAAAAATGTATCCCTGTACTATATAAGACACATGTCACATCAGTTACAGAAACACACATCAGATGTGCATTCAGATCTGGTTCCCAGAGAGCTTCCGGCCAGACACAACTGAGCAAAACAGAAAGCCTTCCTGGCACTTTCTGAGCGCATCTCTCTGTGATGGGTCAGCAGCACCTCTTAGCTATGGCCACAGGGATTCATTTGCCCTGAAAATGCTGATGCAGGGGTCATGGCAAGACGTCTGCACTGTGGACTGGGGGCCTGTAGCTTAAAATGGAGCCAAAGCAAGGTGAAAAGTTGAGAGAGTGCCTTTGATCAAGTGCCTAAAGGCTGATTTGCACTCAGAAGTCTGACAGTTTATGAGTCTCGTGGCCCATGGACCTGGCTAGCATATATATAGAGAACCAATCATCTCAATTATTCTCTCCATCTCACTGGGTGAACTGTGCCCCTGTGCAGTGGGGCCAGCAGGAGACCTACGCATTATTATGTCCTGTGCTGAGGGCTGGAGAGAGCTGAGTGACATGGATGCATTCTACTGGTCATCTGGCACAGGGAGGAACTGCACTGATTCAGGTTTTCCCTCATGATCTGTGTCACCCTTTCCTGGGATATGTCAGTATCCCTGCACATATTTAAATTATAACTGCCCTTTATAACTAAGTGTTCCACAAATTAATGGAGCTTTGTTTCCTGTAGATTAGGGCTTTAAATTGCTTAATTCATCCATCCTATATACTTCAGCAAGCCCTATCCCCTCTAGCCAGCATTTCGTCCCAAGCTTTTTCCCAAGCCTGCTAGACTGGGCAAACAGGCTAATACACAACCAGCCAACTGTTTGTTGTCCCTGATTGTGGGGAAGGGCTGAGTTCACAGCCTTTACCCCAATGATGGTGTTATGCTGAGTCTCTATTTCATACTCTGTCAACAACTATCACTCAGTGTGGAAGGACCACCTGTGTTTCTCACCACTGCTGCCTTGCCAGCACTGGTTGAAATGGGTCAACAAGTTCCAAATAAGTTGAGAAAGGCTGAGATTTGCCAGCCAGCCAGTGTGACTGCAGAAGAGGCTTTGTTTGAGAAATTAAGACTGTAAACAGGAGAGGGAGCTTACCAGAAAGGGACAGGAATCATTTAGGCTAAAGAGAAACTTTGGCTTGCAAACAAGGAATGTAAACTGACTATGAATCATTTGAAGCTGGCATCTGGAGGGAAATCTTTAACTATCAGAGCAGGGAGGCTCTGGAACTGCCTCCCGAGGGAGCACAGCTACAAGAAAATGGTAAACTTTTATGATGGCACTTGATGAAAGGAATTAGATGATGCAGCTGCCTGCAACTGAGACAGCACAAACACCATGACTCACCAGGAAGGTTCTCTGTGTTCTGAATGTGTATGTACATCTTGTGTGTGGGTGGAGGTGTGGTAGGGATGCACATATATGCACATCAGTTGTGCTGAAACTTAAATGAAAGATCAAGCCCGCTCATGCTCTTATTTAGGAAAGGGAACATTTTGTCTGTGGCAAAATGAAAGTCTGTGGCAGAAACAGAACTGCTTTCTATTCACAGTCTCTAGACATCCCAACAAGGTAATGTCCTGACAGAGTCCCTTGTAACCTTTGCTCTGACCTGCCAGTCTGAAGTGGGTACATTCTCTTCTGATGTGATACTGGTTTGCCCAGGTATGCTGGAAAGGGCCTGGAAGTCAGTATTTTGATTAAGATGAAGCTGAGGTTCCTCAGCATTTGTCATAATTATGTGAAATTACACCACAGTGGAAAATTAAAGCCTTACAGACAATGCCATGTTTATTCTACAAAACCATATTGCCCAAGAGAAAACTGGTTTCTGTCTGAAGCCCTGGAAGTCAGACAGACCTTTCCCTCCCTCTGTCCTCTGATGATGCCTCAGCAATGGTCCAGAACTGAAGCCCAAGACAGACTGTGGGCCAACAGGCACACAGTATGGCCTCAGTGACTCTCACTGCTTCCAGAGAGTCCCCAGCAGGACTGGGAGAGTGCACTCCAGCACCACCTATGCTGTTTGGATGCTACCTGTGAGAGCTCTGGGCAAGGTGGAGCATTTATGCTCCTGCAAGGAAAACAAGTGTTGAAGGTATTTTTCTCGGAGTTGATTTGATTGAGGCATATATTGCTCTGCACTCAGCAGAGTTAATTAATTTCCTTCCTACTCTTTCAGTGGCCTGACTGGCAATCAGAACAGCTGGCGGTTGTGGTCCAAGGGCAACATCTACACTAGAGCACAGAGAACAGTTTTGGGTTAAGCTGGCTGGCACAACAAGAAGACAGGCTTTGAGACACAATACTTGTGAATCTTCCAGTCAGATACACGCCTCCTGTTAGCAGAAAATGAACTGGATTTCAAAGACTCTATGTAAAACATTTTGCAGGTCCTCCTCTGCCAGTACTACACCACTGTGTTTGTGATGAGCAGAAATTTGTAGAAACACTGAGAGGAAGGCAGAGAAATGCCTAAGAGAATTTAGTTCAGTTGTGTTTACCAGTTTAGTTCACTGCTAAAGACAACATCAATGTCCAAAAGCTGCTTATGCAAGAGGGAGAATTATACTCCACTGCTGCCTAGAAAAATTCAGTTCAGCTGCTTTTCACAAGAAGAGGAAAAGCCCCTAACTTATCAACATCTGGGCAGAGAGTCCATAAACAGCTTCCCTTCTATGGCATACTACACTGGTATACATTGAAACAGATATTTGAAGAATAAAAATTGTGATGCTGATGAAATTACAGGCTCTGAATACATTTTCCAAAAAGATGATGGCTTTTGTTCTCCCTGCCTTGCAATTAGGGCCTCTGAGAAGCTCTGCCACAAACACTGCCTAAAGCATTTAAAAACACTCTAGCTTGGCTCTACTTGCTGTTTGAACATGCTGCGGAGCTGTGACACTGGGAAAAGCTTCCAGAATCCTAACAGCTTATCAAAAAGGGAAGGTTCCTTCTATTTACCACAGCAATTTGACTGAGCTATATCCCGGGAACTAGACATTATTTCAGTGTTTGATCTCCAAGTTCACAGGTATTTAAGTGAGACAAGAATTGGTCTTGCGCAGGAAGTAAGGCTAAGGTTAAAAACTGATTAGAACCAAGAGAGAGTTCCAAGTGCTTCCAAATTTATCTGCTGCCAAGGACAGATGATACTGGTCTTCATGCTCTTGGCAGAGGCTGCAGGGAGAGGAAAGGGAGACTGAGGGTATTTATTTGGCGTAGAACAGTCCTTGAAGAGAAAGACTGTGCCTCAGATTTTCCACACCTACAGACAGGGCTTGTGATCATGTTCAGCCTTTGCACTCCTGGAATAAGTGGATACATACACCGGCAAGGCTGCCAGTCCAGAAGCTAGTGAAATTCAAAATAAAAGGCTGTGCTGGACATAGGCAAAATAATGTACCATTCTCACCCTGCTCGTAGTAAAGGGTCAGAAAGGTACAGGCATTTCTGACTTTTAAAAACATACTGAGAGGCAGACACTGAGCAGATAATATTTCAGCCTGAATGTTAAATTGTGAAACAAACAACTGAAAATAGATACTTTCAATGGGAAGTAACAGTAAAACAGAAACGGTATCTTGTGATCAGCTAAGTCTTGAATCCTTGAACAGGACAAGTGGCTGATTTACAAGCTTCTTTCCACCTACCTGCACATAACTGTACTAAAGTAATTAATAAATGGCAATACTGAACTAGGCATGTCCCTGCCAATAAGGAAAGGCCTATGGAGAAATACTGAGAGGGTCTACATAATTATGCTAGAAGTACAAACTGAAATGACCATTTTCCATGCCAAAGAGTTTACAGTCAAAAGACAACAGCTGAATTTAACAGAGTTCAAGGAAGTGCAAGATCCCTGTCAGATGAACTGTAGCACGTTCTGCTATCACATTTTTCACTAAAGCTGGGGAGCTGATCAAAGGAATTGTAAAAAAGTACTGAAGATCCACATGCACCAAATAAAAAAATCCTGTGAGTGCAATTAATTCACCTAAACCGCAAAATCCTTGGTTTAGTACTCCCTTCAACAATAACAACAAAAACCCAACAACAAACAACCTAATAGGTTTTGCTAAAATTCAGAGTCCAATAATTACATTTTTGACACAACAGTTCCTACTCATGGAAAGAGTACTATTAGCTTCAAATATCAAGTGTTGAGCATCAGGTATCAGTTTCTAAATCAGTTTCTGTATCTTTGAGAAGAGATGAGTTTTGAGTCACTACATCTGGAACTTCTTTACTCCAGCATAATGGAGACAATTAGGTTTTTCAGTCCAAGTTCAAAAATATCTTGCAGTCATCTCTTCATGCAAGCTGGCTTTCCCAACATTCAGCATATATGTCCCTTAGCATCTCTTTATTGTTCAAATCCAAATTTCCAATATAAAACCTAAGGTTTCTATTCTTTTCTTTGCTGCCCTTTCCTGTCTAACAAAACAAACTTTTTCTAACCTCTCCATGCAAAATGAAACACTATTATATGATGAAACAGCTCTGATCCAGACTACATATTGCCTGAACATTTTTCCCAAAACAACAACCTTTCTCATTTTATTTCTCAAAATCTAGACTAGTTAGAGCTCAGCTGGAAACATCTCCTTTGCTGAGCTTGCTGCTGGGATAACTCAGACTTTCACAGGAATTTACCTCCTGGTAATTTCAATCTACTCTAGGAAAAAAAATACAGCCTCATATTTATTAATGAGAGAACAATAACGCATGGTACATCACGGCCGGGATTTGACTCTTCTAACATTAGCCAGCTAAGAGTTGGAACTGGTTGCTTAAGCTGCCAACTGTAGTTGGTGGAAAGAAACTGCATCGTCCAGAAAGTGGTACCTTCAGCCTTAGACTGATCATCTGACTGGCAGAAATCAGGGTACTGCCGCTCACTGCCTCCAAAAAACAGAGAGACATATGGCTACTGCAGTGGGTAGAAGTTTTGTTAGCAGCTAGAGCCCATGAGACTGCTTGGGAGCCTGTGACTGTGGTTCAGTTTGCCTCACAGGCAGGGTGCACATTTTACAGATGGGTGAGGTACTGTAGTGATGTTACTCTGTCACCGCCATAGAGGAAGTCCTAATCCCCTGCTCATTTCTAGCAACCAAACACCTTTCCTCAAAAAAGCCCTTCTGAAGTTTGCTAGAGGCTGGCAGCGATTGCTTAATTTTTCTAAAATATGAGTCAGGAAGAACATCTAGCTTTTTATCTGGAATAATTCAAGGCTTAACTGTACAGACTGTACTCAGGCAAGCCTTCCTTTCAACAAGTGCAGTCTGAACACAGGAGCTGCAAGATGTTATTTCTGTCCGATCTGCAATTATCAGTCAAAAATCTAAATTTCATAAACTTAAAAATTATAGGTTTGAGCTCTGACAGATTTTTGAAAGTGTACCTGAAACTCCTAATTTCTCTTCACATTTGCAGATCTGCAATTAACAAGTGGTGAATCCGTTTCTAATTTTCAGTGCAGAACAAATCCCTTCAAATGTCTTGCAAATCCCCAAACCTGGGAATGTACAAAGAAAACAAAAGCAGACTGACAGAGATTAATTTATTTTACAGTTTTGAATTGTTGAGTTGACAAATGCACAAACTTATTCCAATGAGTGCAGCCAACAATGTGGAAACAATTGCCTCCCAGTCTCCCAGCTACATCATGTAACAACAGCCATGCTCCATGTCAATCCACATCTCCCTGTACAGCTGCCTCATGTGCCTCTGGCTAGAGAAGGCACTGAGTTTGGCCCTTAAAAGCTCATTTATGTTCATCACTGGCCTGTGCAGGAACATCCTCTTAACTTGGGCCTAAGTGATTTTGACTCAACTATGTTGCAGATCACAATGGACTGGAGAAAAAGCACATGATGTGCTGGAAGGAGAGCGGGGTCCAGCAACAGCTCAGACTGCACTTTTTGTGAAGCCTTGCTCTCCATCACCTTTCTGGACACTCTTCAGCAGCCATTGCACCAACAGTATATAACTTACAGACTTTCAGATTTTGGGCAGTCATGAGTGTTCATAAAGTGGTGCAAAGACATGTGAAACAGCAGAAGGAGGAGGAACTATAAGATGCCACCTCAAGGGGAACTTAACTGAGAACTTTTGACCTGCCTTTCTCCAGGAGGTGCTCAGCTCTGGTGCACCAACCAGACCTGTCTGTGTCTGTACTGACTGCACCCTGGCACACTGCCACTGAGGCAGGGAACACACCAGAAGCCCATTGTTCTCTGCAGACAGGGTTGTAAATTGTGATGGGGGTCTAGGGTGTGTGTGGGGGGGGGGAATCTCTCCTGCCATCCTGATGCCTTTTCGCGGGTCCTAAAATCATGGGCCAGACACAATTAGAGTGATAAAAAGGGGTCACCTTTATAAGGATCCTTAGGTGCACAATTCATCAGGTGGAAAACGCCAAAGATGCACAGATAGCATAATGTGTATACATTTTTAATAGGTTTTGCAAATTAGCATATCTGACAAGAATCCCCAATTAGAAGCATAGTTGCTGAGGTAATCCCCCCAGTTCAACTCTTTTTTGAATTCCCCCTCCTCTAGACAGGGACTAAACTCTGTTTATAAAAATATGTCTCGAAGAGTTCTTCCCAGGAAGAACTAAGATAGGACAGGAGCCTCGGACCCCCCACTTGGAATCTTTGGAATGTGTTTTGTCTGCTTATTGGGTAGGGTAACTGGAGCTAGGCTATGAATACAATAATAGGCTATAGAGCTACAAATATATGTGTAAGGAATACAGAGAATATATAAAAGAAGACAAGGCAAAAAAAATCAATTTGGCATCAATCCACACTGATTTTGAAGCTAACAGAAGATACCCATTCAAGCCTCCTCCTCTGCTCACTTTTGAGATGTCTTCCCAGTGTCAGCCTATTTTATCATCTAACACAGATGCCTATTTTCCTTGCAAGCATTTCTGTGGTTTTTGGAAAGCATCTACTGAACAGTGGTGTCATCAATTTGTTCAAACTTTCTGACCCATTACTAATTGCACTTTGTTTTCTACAGTTTAGGGAAGATGGTGAAGTTCTTCCTTAATCCTCCTAAAAACCTTCAAGGAACATTTAATTTTTCAGCATGGCTTCGATATTTCATTTTTCTATGTGCCATCTTACTTCTTACAAGATGCCTGGCTGTCACTATAATTAGTGGCATTTTAAAGCTTATGCATGTAATTCTGGTCTGTGCAGCTCCAATCACTTTGACGAAGCTCTGCTGCGTCACATCCACTGAAGTTCTTGCCCATGGCTGATGTTTTAGGTATACATTTTAAGAGAAAATTAAAAGAAATCTAGGTTAGTTTAATCCTTGGTTGCTGGCCTATGATGCATTATAAATACTCTGCCTTGCCAGGAATGAAAAGACCCGATTAGTGCACTTCTGTACTCTGATATGGTACCAACCACATTCATAGTCAGAATTTCAAAAAGAAAACGAAAAATCTGAACCAAAAAAAAAACACAACAAAAAATCAGTCTTGGCATCTGAAGCAGATTTCCAACCCCTTCTCCCAGCTCCTCATGCTTCCCTTGGGCTGTCTGAGAAATAACAGATGCAGATGGGTTACTTTTGAAAGCACAGCATATCCTCCACAGCTGATGCAGTGTGAAAATCCATCTGAAGCCCAGCAGACATACCCATAAGCAAGTCACCTCTGAGCTTTGCCAGTAATGATACATTTCACCACACTGTAGCATAAAGAGAAAACCAGACAACCACCTAATGGCTGCATCACAGAGCAGAGAAGTCCTCATTTCTCCCCACTGCAGAATACCAGTTAAACATATCTCAAGCCATCTCTTCCTAGTAGGAGCTTAATGCAGTGTAAAGTTAGCTTGTTTCTTCCCCTAAAAGCATTCTCTTCACACACCACACTCACACAATGCCCATCAGGTGGAATGATTTCTCCCTTTTTCTTTGTTTCTGTGGCTGGCAAGTCAGAGCTGAAGTAAAATCGGTCTGCTGTCTGATGAGCTTTTGATAAAATTCCAGGCTGAAGCACTGCACTTCTTGATTTATTTAGCATTCAAACATCCCCAAGAGCTTCTTCAGTTTTGCACCCCAGCCTCTGGCAGTTTCAGAGTGCAGCTTTCTCTAGAACAGCTCCAAGTTAAGAGAAGTCCTTGTGCCAGGTTTAAATATACCGCTGGTAAAAGGATCGTCTGTCTCCAAGTGACACTTTTGGGCTGCATATCTGTATTCCTTTATTTGCATGTTATGTTTATGTACTTAACTTGCCCAGATATATGCTGGGTTTTTCTCTGCTTGTTTTTCCTGTGGCTATTGCTATCAGCACTTTCAGTTCAGGTTATAAAGCAGCTTTCTGTTTGTTTCATGTATCATCACTTAAAGCAAATAGCAGATAACAGTTCATTTCAGCCAGGGTAATATTGCTACCAGACATTAAAGAACTGAGCAGACACAAGGAAATGAAATCAGCTTTCATGTGTTGCTCTCACAGACCCTATAAAATTCAACTGCAGAAACTGGAAAATAATTATCCCAAAACCTCTTGTCTAGACTGAGCAACCATGGCATAAAGTAGACATAAATGAAAAATTCAGTGAGCTTCTCTTTGCCCAACCCACAGCTCAGTGGCCACATACCACTGGAACTAAAAAATGCTTTAGCTTCAGTGACATTTTGTTCACCCAGCAGATTTCCCCTGTGATGCCCACAGCAGTGAAATGCCAGCTGCTGTGCCATCCTTCACTGCTCAGCAAAGACTCTGAGCAGCTCTTTAGAGCTGCTAAGGAAATTTAGGTGTCTAGGCATGGTGTCTACAAAGAAATACAATTTGCTGTGGCCCCCTGGTCTTGTATAATTGCTAACACTCCAGAGAGAGTAACAAAGAGGAGGAGGACAGGCTGCCATTGCTGGTTTTGGGCCCTAAGTCCAACAGCTGAGCCTGTATGAGGAATGCTACTCCAGAAGCACAGTCTGAACTTGTGTTGCTGGAGCCCCTGCACAAGGGGCTACAAGGTTTGACATACCCCGTGCTACAAGGTATGTCAAATGGAGTGGAGCTCCCATCCAAAATAAGCACACCTGTCAAAATTAAGGCAGAAGTACCTTTGCTGAGGCTTTATCTTCTTGACTTTATGAGTAAATGGCTACTGTCCAAATCCTGGAAAGTACTGAATGTGTTAATTTACCATGAAAACAGGATCAACACCTTAGAGATATCTTACTGTTTAAAATATGAGCTTCTTCTTTTTCTGTGGAAGACCTACAGCAGGCACAGGGCTGCAATGTTAAGTTTTGATCCAATTAATTTTTTTTTTTTCTGGGACAGCATTAGGCAAACCTCACTGTTCTGTAAGTTCCACTATCAATTCCAATACTCACACATATATATATGTAAGTATCTGATCTGGAAACACTGTGCAACCCAGCTTTCTGGAATGTCCTGTTTTCAGGACAACTGAATGGGGAGCATGTTATTCACCCTGATGTCCTGTCCCTGGAGGCAGCTGAGAAATGAACCTTTCATAAAGCACTCGCATTGCCGTTGCTGTAATTCAGGAAGTAAAAGGGAGCTGAAGGCTCTGGGTATTTTTGCTGTAGGGTTCTGTCTAGAATCAAAATGAAATACACAGGTACCCCTTACAAAATATACATCAACATAATTGTTTACACCCACAAGACTGAGTTGTCTGTATTTTTAGCATAAATGTTGGTAAGCTGTATTCTTTTTCCTCCTTCAGCCTCTTTGTTGCCTAATCGCATAGAATATCTATCAGGTTATTATTGCTTTTATAACTCCTTAAACATTAACAGAATGGATGGCTTCCTCCTGTAAGCTAGAACAGTTCTTCCAAACAGAAACAAAAAAGAAATTGCCTGGACATAAGTTTGGCTTTTAATGCCATTTGTGTTAGCATTTCTGCATTGCTCAAAAATGAGGGAAGACTATTCCAGCTCTGGCTTTGGCTCTGCTTGGTAGAGTATCAAGCACAGGCTCTGAAGAGGAAGGTATAAGCACTATACCTCAGCAAGATTTATGGTACTTCCTATCTGGCTTTCCCTCAGTCTCCAAAAGCTTCTGCTTAGCATGAAAGCCTCAATTTTTACTGCCCCTTCCAAAATTTGGTGAGTTCTGTCTGTAAAAACAAGGGATTTCAGCAAGGTGAAGTGCAAGGTCCTTCACGTGGGCCAGGGTAATCCCAAGCACATACACAGGCTGAACGGAGAATGGACTGAGAGCAGCCCTGCCGAGAAGGACTTGGGGGTGCTAGTGGATCAGAGCTAGACAGGAGCCGGCCGTGTGCACCTGCATCCCTGAAACCAACCATGTCCTGGGCTGCATCCAAAGAAGAGCGATCCGCAGGTCGAGAAGGGGATTCTGCCTCTCTGCTCTCATGACACCCCCCCTGGAGTACTGAGTCCCCAATATAGGAAGGACATGGACCTGCTGGAACAAGTGCAGAGGAGGGCCGTGAAGATGCTCAGCGGGCTGGAGCACCTCTGCTATAAAAACAGTCTGAGAGAGTTGAGATTGTTCTGCCTGAAGTAGAGAAGGCTCTGGGGAGACCTTAGAGCCCCTTCCAGTGCCTAAAGGGGCTCCAGGAGAGCTGTAAGAGGGACTTTGAACAAAGGCCTGGAATCAAAGGACCAGGGGGAATGGCTTCAAACTGCCAGAAGGCAGGGTTAGATGGGATATTGGGAAGAAATTTTTGATTGTAAGGCTGGTGAGGCGCTGGCACGGATTGCCCAGAGAAGTGGTTGATGCCCCATCCCTGGAAGAGTTCAAGGCTACATGGGAGCGGGATAGAATTAGATCTTTAGGGTCACCTTCAACCCAAAGCCTTCTGAGATCCTTTGATTTTGCCACCCTACACACAGGTTCAGTCTTTAGCTGAAAGCATTCCTTCTGAAAATGTGCTTCATTGCATAACTGCAAGGTATGAAGTTACCTCTTTTTTCAGCTTTTAATCACATCAACATGTCACTGAATTCTTGTTCTTTCAATGAGAATAGAAAATCCTGATCTGCCTTATGACACATTCTTATGTGTGTTACACTTACATACACCCTCGAGTTTATACAGTTTAAGCCCTGTTCCAGCTTATTTGAACCAGGAGCAAGAAAACCAGTTAAGTCTAATATCTGCCCTCTTCCCCCATCTTTACCGAGGGGTGCATTTATGAGGTTGGAGGCTGCAACCCTCATTAACTTCACCCGACACAATGCACATCGTATAAAATGGCACAGCAAAAGGCAAAGTGCTGTGTAACCCTGCTAACATATACGTGGGTTGATTTTCAACTAGTTTGAATTAAAGGTCTTGTTTGTTTGTACTGATGAAGACTAAATAAGCAGCAACTGCTGAGACTCAGGCAGAAATGTATCTATGGCATGGAGTGCAAACTCTTGTTTGAAATCTTTTAATGGATCTCAGTTAGGCACCGTTAGTTTTCATGTGGCAAGATAGTTTCTGAAGATTGTCCTTGTCCTTGCCATTTAACATCACTTAAACCAACAAGGGATTTGGAGAACAGAAGTAGCTGTACAAGGCAACTCAAAATTGCTCCTATCCCATGCCTATCACAAAGGTGCACACATAAGAGTAAATAACATGGATGAACATAAAGAGTAGAATCCTTACCTGTCCTCCTTTAGGCTGGTATTTGATATTATCTGTTGACCCAATTTTGGACCTGACATTCTTGAGGTCAGGTAGAGGCTGATTAATAACTCGTAGCTGCTTTGGAGTGGCTGGAGATTTAGGAGGAGTGCGAATTATGGCAACTTTTTTCTCAGTAGGTACCAGTATTGCAGATTTGGGGGTCCCAGGAGTGTGGGGAGTTCTGGAGTAACTGGGTGTCCCTGGAGTGCCTGGGGTACGAGAGGCATAGCTTGGTGGTGTCCCTGGAGTGATGGCAGTGGAGCCAGGAGTAGTGGGGGTAGAAGTTCCACTTTTTCCCGTTCTGCTACGAATTGGCTCTGATCCTACATTCAAGAAAAAAAACAGCGTTAGAGCCACAGAAGTACAGCTCTTCTTCCCTTTGTACTACCAAAACTGCATCCCTGTGTACCAAGTGAGACACAGCTCTTAAGATGGCAGTGCTACTGCTGGAACAGCAGCCTGAATATGTCTCTCTGTGTCTTACTTTGCTAATCAACTTGCCAGGAATTACCTTGCCATGAGAGGTTGAGCTATTGCCCCCAGAGTGACTGAGTTCTCCATTCTGTAACACAGGAGTGCTTCACACAACACCTATGCTTCCTGCAAAGCTGGCTAAACAAGGCACATCATCACATTTATTTCCATTTTGGGGAAAGGACGAGAAGCATCCTTGGAATTCAACCTTTGGGACTTGATCCAACCAATTTCAGTGGATCTGGGCAATAAACTAGAAAGTAGTAAAAATTCTGATGATATTCCTGAAACGAAAGCCTGTGAGTGCCTGGCTGATGCTGCTCCTCATACCACTGCCAGTAAACTGCAGGTAAACCCCAGGTGGGCATTCAGCTGGTGCACAAGCTAAAGCTCTGTTGTGTAGATGTCCTCACATTCAATTCCTATTTTTCATTAGTGCAGTGAAAGAAAGACATTACCAGAGGCCACCTGGATAAAAAGTCGCATTCTGCTTACATCTGCATGGAAGTTCAAAAACCCCAACTATATCATTTTGTAGCAGCTCCATTCAGTGTTTACGGCATTGCCAGTCCTTTTCACTGAGCACAAGGATCAGCTTAGCTGTGCTTTCTGCAGCCAGCTCTGCTCCTAACTCTCAAACATAAGTAAACAGAAGCTGAGATATCTCCAAAGTAAAATTTTGCTGAGAATACTTATGGAGAGAAAGACCAAAACCTGGGAACTGGTTGATGCCACGGGTGCATGTATGTTTTCACTCTTCAAATGTTCAGAAATTATAAATCCAATGGGCCTCTCTAAAGCATCCAGCGAGACTAAACAAATTCTTATTTAAAGTACTTGCTAATCATTCTGTTTATGCAATGATGGTGGCCCAAACCCAATGCACTCCTGCCCGTGGGGCTCAGGAGAAACTCTTTGCTCTACATGATTCATTAGGCAGACTGAACATACACCACCCACCTCCCATTTCCCTGAACAGGTTTCTTTCTTCTCAAACCAACCCGAGAGCTTCTCACTCTACCATCTGAGACAGAAAGGGAATTATTTTTTTCCCACCTCTTTCCAGGTCTGGTATATTTATTTTTCATTTCTCAGCCCTTCACCACACTGCCAAATGCTTAATGGCCTCTCACTCCTGGTCAGGAGAACGGGCTGGCTGCTGTGGCAGCTGGAGGTCACTCTGCTTTCAAAGGGTCTCTGTTTTACCTTTGGAGCATCACTTATGAATTTCAAAGGACTTTTTCTGCAGAATTTAATCATCTACTTCCCTTAAGCTGTCTTAAAAAGGGCTGAGATTGGTTTCTAAAGAGAGAAGACAGAAGAACTCCTACTGGAAAGCAGGAAGCCACATGTGGGTTCTGAGGCCCGGCTAAAAGTTCTGGGGTTATTTAGTAAATTGTCTTTGTCCTGTAATTTATTTTGGCTTGTGATTTGATGACTTTGGTCCTCATAAAAGGAACCTAGCTGGTTCACTATCTTAACTGCCCCCAGTGAGTCACTCTGCTAGCTAACATCTCAGTTCTCAGCAGAGATTTTACCCTAGGATTGGAGCGCAGGGAAATAATTACTGGGAAACAGCCAATTAATGACCGTAACCATCAGGTTCACTTTTCCAAGATCCATTAGAATATATCAGGTTGCCTACTTCACTTTTGACTCGTTATTTCTTGCTGCTGTTTGTAAATGCTCTGCATTAAATACCTCACCCAGCTCTGAGCTCTCTGCAAAGGCATTATCTAATATCAGCATTTATCTGGGCAGCAGTCCTGGCTCTGGGCACTGCAGGTCCGTCTTGTTCCTGGTCTCAGGCACTTGGCATATGAACAAAACCAGTCTGTGGGCTCTAATTTCCAACAGCATACCCCAGACCCACTCCTCTGTGTCAAAGGCAGGGACACATGATGCTATGGAATGTGACAAATCTAATGAGGATGGAGACACCCACAGCCGTAGGAGAAGGATAATATGCAAAAAAAGGACAACATACGGGTGGTCCGTCGTACTGAAGAGGAAAGAGAAGTTGTGAGGGAGATGGAGTTCTCCTCTCTGTCTCGGTCTCCTGATACACCTCGTCGAGGAGGAAGGATAGAGGAAGGTCTTGGTAGAGATGAACGCTTCTCAGGGCTCTTGCTTACTCCATCCTAATAGCAGCACAATAACAAAGGAAGGTTTAGTTTTCAAAACTCACTCTTTGGGGCTATGATTTCCTGTATCTATATACAGAGGGGGAAACCTTATCCTATGGCCCAGTTTGCTCCTCACACGGGAACCTGAGGGGATCAGTCACCTTCCATGGTCTGCTTGAGCACCCTGGTGCTTTTTTACTGCATCAAAACATCTTCTGATGACTATCCCAAGACACAGAGGGATGTTCTTGGATCTAAATATGGCTGGATCCCACAGCTGGCTCTTAATAAGGAAAAAGGTGAGGGGTATTTAGTGCAAGTTGAAAGCAAAAGAACTCTCTCAATCTCAAGTGTGAAATTCCTATGTGAATTTACTTGCAAAGTAACTGCACTACTGGTGTCCAGAATACACCGTACACTAGATTGGTAGGTGTTGTGTGATTTTTGCATATTCAAACGTTAACTTGTAAATTTCTTATGGAGATAAATTTTTAGCTACAGGGTTGTTTTTGGTTTTTTGGTTTGTTGTTGTTGTTGTTGTTGTTGGTTTGGTTTTTTTTTCCCCCCCCCCGAGAGTGGGATTATAAATCCTGTTGTTTTAATTCCTTGTATAATAAAATGTTTACTTTTTTAAATCAGTGCATACCTTCTCTTTACCTGGGTAAAGTAAACCTCTCTTTACCATTAAGGCAATGGACAGGTATGTCAGAATATTTTTGAGCTTATGGGATGTGCAGCCAAAGACAGATCAGCATAAGCAGACATTCTTCCTAAAGACAAATGATGATGGTCCCAACCAGTAAAAGACACATCAAGTATGGCATTAAATAAAAAATGTAAGTCAGTGGCAAAACCAATTTTTAAATGGTGATAGTCAACTCAGCATAATGTAGATTTGAAACACAAGTGAAATGTAAACACAGAGAAGCGGGAATGGACTGCCAAATATCTTTTTAAATTTATACTGCAACTTCTTTACAAAGTCCTATGCATTGACTAAATTTAGTTCCTTGAGCATTTGGATTCTGCCCTATTCTATCACCTACTGCTGGTGATTAGAAGTGTACCTTCCTACACTGGAGACTGAATTTGATTTCAAAGAAGGTTAACAGGTCAAAAATTACTTTTTTTTAAACTTGGAAGGCAAATTAGTCCTGCTGTTTTTTACCACTTACCCACTTGCAAATGGCTGTAACTTCTTGGCAGTTAATGAAGTAGCATCCGTATGATCAACAGAAAGAAGATATGTCTTTCTAGTTATGACTTATTTCACTTACATTTCCTCTGGAGTATCTCCATTTTTCTCCATTTTGTAGCACAGATCTTGTAGCCTGCTAATCAGTTTTCCTGCCATGGGATGTAAGCAACCCCACAGGAGCTTCGCAGAGAATCACTCAGATTCAGTGGGTAGATAATGTGTTTCATGGAGTTCACCTGTGCATCTCTAACACTCTTAACCAACTCTGCTACCTTACCTTAGCATCTGATTTTGAGTCTCTTGGGCCTGCAGAGGAGGGCCGAACAAAAGAACTGTTTGTATCGAGAAAAGTGGCCCTTTCAGTGGTTAATGAGCAAGCTGAGCTGGGTCTTGGAGGAAGCAATGACTTTGCTCTAGACTTTGAGGCAGGAATCTTTGACAAAGAGGCAGTCTAGTCATGAGAAAACAAACAAAACACAACATTGAAGCTGGACAAAAGGAAAATACATGCAACATGGACCAAAAAAAAAAAAAAAAGCCAAGCATGAATTTATACTTTTCCTGTGTCTGGTAATGGTCTATGCAGATCTGACACTCATGGAAGCTTCAGTTTTGTGTTGTTTGACTGAAACCACCTAGGTCTGAACAGAGTTACTGATTCTAGGAAGTGCCTTTTTCTGCAGATGCTATTTTGGTCTTGTGTTAATAGGAATAAACTAGTGCCAGCTGTGGCATTTAACTGGTACAACTGCTGGCTGGCTGCATTAGAAACAAGCGCAAAGCTACAGGAGCACCAAGACATCCCAGTCCTTTAAAGCTGCAATATATCCCTCCAGGCTAAAATCAAGAATTAAACAGTGGGATCTTAGAAGCAAAGTTACACCAGTATCCCCACAACAGCAGGAGGATAAGACAGTATTACTTCTTTTTCCATTGTGTACAGACAAAATCCCTAACACACCCTAGATACTGCTCTCTGCATTTGGTGTCACTCCATAGAAATTCATAAATTTATATTGACAGTATAGAGTCCTGGGATGAGGAAAGCCATATATGGTTGAAAGGCTGGCATGGTATGTTTTTGTGAACAAATACTTGTTTGATACTGAGTAACAACAATATCCCATTGAAAGAACAATTAACACCAACAGGACAGACAGAAAATCTTTGTTAATACTTAGGAGCACCTCACTGCTTTACAAAAAGGAATATCCTTTAAACAGAATAGGGCTACTTGCTTAAGAAACACTTTTTTCTTCCACAGGTATAACTGATACTACAAAGAACAATTGCAAAGGGGTTATCCTGGTAGTCCTGATTCTCTCTGTAGTCATACTACGTGCATGAAATGATACATAGGAATAATTCCAGTGGGCCTGTCATTCTGGGATTTGTACTGAACTTTAGCCATAGAAAACTTGGCATTTGATCTCAATCAATCCCCTAGACTTTCTCAATGTTCAGGAAAGGTACATGAGTTGCTTTTAAGTTGTCTTGTTAGAAAATGAGAAAAGAACAGGCTGTCCACCTCTGACAGGTCTCTGGCTTAGGCTATATACCCAGCCTATGGAAAACAGGCTGGTGTGCTGAATGCCATCCATGACATCACCCACATGATTAAGAGCTGCAGAACTATGTAACAAGCAATTCCAGTCCTACAATAGCGCTGAGAGGAGTTCTATTGGATATCATCCTCCAGACCAAGTAGCAAGACAAGAAATTAGGATGGAAGCGCTTTACTAGCAAGAATATATTGCCATAATGAGTTTTGCAACATATTTATGCCTCTTTCTTTTAATACTTATTTTACTGTCCGAGAATAAACAGAATAAAACCAGTGAATAATTATTTACACAGAAACTATGGAATATGTGTTTCTGTCAAATCAAAGGCTTTTCCAGACTTTGACTGGTTTGTCATAGTTCAAATCATGGGTCTCATCCATTTGTGAAACTTTGGATCCTGTTTAGAAATCCATGAAGGTATTTACTGATGCTGAAACTCTGTGGAAGCAGGGTATCTATGTTGGGTGGCCCCAAGAAGCAGACATTCTGCAAGCACCTTTCACCTGGCTTTCTGAACTAGAGACGGAACTAAGCACACGTTGTTTGAGGCCCAAATATTCATTCTGTGGTTTTCACCTTTTTCACTTGGGGATCATGCAAGAAGTTACTCCTATAATGAGACTGGAGAACTCTTAGAGATTAAGGTTGTAGTCACAGTGCAAAGACTTTTCACTCATATTGCTCAGTGTCCTCTGTGAACACATGAACCTAATGTGGATGCTAAAGATGGACAACACTGAGATCTGTCAATGGCATTAACAGATGGGGAAAAGGCATGACCTTGAGCTACTGCACAGCTCTGGTTATCACAGTCTAGATTCCCTCCATGTTATTTAGGTAACAAGGCACTTTTTAGCATCAGTAATAGCAGCAGGATCTGCCCAAACTGGTTGCGCAAGTGAAGAAACCACGTCTCAATCCCTGCAGGAAAACTCCTATTCTCTGTTAGCAATACATTACCCCGACCTCTGTTGTAATTTATGTTGCTGGAAGGGTCAGCTGTCCAGAGGACAAAGATCTATGTAACTCTCACTGAAACTCAGAGATTGCTGAAGTGGGGACACAGAACCCTCACTTTATTTCAAGGTGTTCCTAACATATGGCACATGTTTTCATCATCTCTCTGTGAACTGCAGGTACACAACTGCTTCCAGCAGATGGAACTGTTTTGCCTTTCCTGAACTTGTCCTGTGTAAACTGCAGTCTGAACATGAACACCAAAACTGACCGGGCTGGATGATCTAACATTACCAGTGGAGAGGAAAAGGCTGCACTTCAAGGACATAAAAGCTGAAAACCGCAAAGAAACAAAACAACAAAAATAGGGAGAGATCTTTATAAAAGCAGAGGCGAAGGCAAGGCACAGAAGAGAAAATGTCCAAAAGGTGTGTGAGTGTGGCAACCAAAGAGATGAGTCAACAGGGAGAGAAAGTAAGCAGGGGACAGACTTCTGATCTGTGCTATAACATAATAGGAAAGATACACAGAAAGATAATTTCATAGCATGATTTTGCAGTGCTTGTACTAGAGCATTCCACAAACACTGAAAATGGGCAAGTATTGGCTTCTCTTGTGCAAGTATTGATGGTCTGTCAAGAAAAGACAGTAATAAAATATGCTCAGATTCAGCCCAGAAACCTGCCCACATCTTACTTACTGTACTCGTAAAGAAGCTCTAATAGTTTCCCAGTTATGAGCTGGAATGCGTCAGACCTGAAAAACCACGGTTCCTCCAAAGCCTCCAATCAGTTATACTGCTCTCAGCACTACCAGTTTCTTATGATTCATAAACAATGTGTAGCACATCGTGTGACATACCTTTCTGTTCCCCAAAGAACAGAGAGTCTGGTTTAACAAATGAAAGAAGTCACCCATGGAATATACTAGGAAATATATTAAGAAATTTAGAGAAACTGTAAAGAAATTCTTAATTGTGAATGATGGAGGATGGTCCTGTGCAGGGCCAGGAGTTGGACTCTATGATCCTGACAGGTCCCTTCCAACCCAACATATTCTATGATTCTCTGATAACAATGACAAAGTGTTGTGCTGCAGATGTGAATTAGCATGTATCACTGTCATGGAAACAATAATTGCACAGGGAAGAGCAAATGGAGGTTGGTTTCCCAGGGATTTTGGAATGATGGGATGGAAACAGGGCAGAGTCAGCAAGGAGCAAGGGAGTCTTTGCTTAAGAGAGCCAGACACAGGAAGCAGAACAGGCTGTAGAGCAGCTGAAGGCAAGGCAAGGCAGTAATGTGACAGGTTATAACACAGACAGTGGCCCAGGAAGTGGCCATGCTGAAAGCACTGAATCATATCTAAATTCTACTGGCCAGTAACTTCTACACAGGCACGGCCCCTGCAGAACACTGGGCTATGGAATGGTGTAGCAGGAGATATCCAGCAATCCTGGGAGAGGACACAGCAGTCGAGCAAGGTGGCAATGCAAGTTGGGTGCTGCAGGAAGGGCCAAGATATGCAGCTTATCCCACAGAATGGCCTGGCTTAAAATGCTGACCAGACTCCAACTCCTGCTGTTTGGAGTCTGTGTGCCCTCTATGGGTCTGCAAACTGTCACCATCTACCACTTGAGACTAGACTTCAAAGGTTATTCATGAAAGGTGGTTTTAATTACTCTTTTAAATGAATAATGAATATGGAAAACAAAGTTTAAATTGAACACACAATTACTTACTGAATTAACACAAAAAGGTATGAAGTAAAGGCAAAAGGAGATTATGAAGATGAACAATAAGATGATTTTACTCACTGAGAGCTTCTCCTTTGCTTGTTTAAATACAGCAGGAGCCTGGTTTGTTTCACCACCTGCTGCTGAGAAATCCAAAGAAAGACTTGATAGTTAAAGACAGTAATAATACGCATTTCCATTTAGTACACTTGTTAGAACAATTAAATGCCTTGAAACTACTGTGCAAAGCAAGTCCATTGTGAATTACCCTCAGTGAACTGTATGCAGAAATGTACTTGCCTTAAAAATTTCCTGTATTCATCTTACTTGAGGTAAAATGGTATTCTGTGTGTTTCGAACAAAACAAAATTTTGTATTTGTGTTCCTAGAAGTCTATAAACTAAAAGAAAAAAGTTCCAGAAATAGCTGACAAATATAAGAGTTTCTGGTCAATCCTCAGACAACTTAGCATCCTGATTTTCAGGACTGTCGTCTAAAAATCAGGCTCCTTTAAATCATCCACAAATTAAAATTTTAAGAGAGGCCTCTATTGTCACCACTTTCAAAATATTAGCCAACATTCGTAATGGAAAGAGAGAGAGATTCACTGTTGAATTATCATCCCAGTTGTGTCAACAAGGTCAGTGTGTCATGGTCAACTAAGCTCTCAAGAATTGAGAAATTCAAAGTTTATGTGGGACACCAAGTATGTTAATTCAGTATTTAATTTATCTGATACAACGTGGTTTGAGGTAAGATCTTTCTCTTGGACTTCGATTCCATCCACACTGGTTTTTGAATGGGGCAGCTTTTTGGAAAGCAGTTAGCTTCACCCCAACGCTGCTGCTTAGGAAATGAAGTGTCACTTTAACACCGAGACATGACATCTTCTGGCACCTGTGCCAGGATGCCTCTGGTAAAAGCAGAAGTAGGACAGCAATCACAAATGACAACCTTCTGCTATAAACTCAATTGTTTTCCAACTCTAAAACCAACCCTAATTCCTCATACAGGAATGGTCAGGTTAATTTCTCCCTTTTCTGGTGTAGCTCCCAGGCATGGTGACATTATCCCTGGTTTTCTGTCACACTATCCACTCTAGTCCAAGGTGTAGGAGAGAGAACTTGTGAGGAGGAAGAGAATATGTAACTGCATACTTCTGAATTCGTAAGAGGGGTAACTTTGCTCTTCTGAATTTGTAAGAGGGGTAAGGTAAATACAGCAGAGCCTTCCCATGTCACACTTTACCACAGCTGTTACTGCTGGTTTGGGCCTGGTTTCCATCTCTTCTGGATAACCACAAATAGCTTCCTTCCTCCTTCCCTTGGCATTCAACCCTAACCAGTCATCACTGTGAGGTGGAAAAAAAAGCTGTGTCACTTGTGCCGATGTAGCTGGTAACAACCACAACTTCTCCATCTGAACACAGGATTTCTACAGGCCCTGCTGTTGGCTTAAATACATAAGAAACACGTTTCACCTCAGGGGGCGACCCCAGAATTGAAAACAAGAAACAGAAGCGTATCATGGCCAGGTCATTGTCCTGGCCTTGCCTCCGAAAACTCTCCTCTGATAACACAACTGCAGTAGCATCTCAGCCACCAACAAAACACAGGCCAGGTTGGGGGGTTCACTCATGGAGCTACACTAGTCAAGGCAAAGACTTCCCAACTCTCTCGTCAGGGTTGGCCATGCAATTTCTTTTTCAAATGGCAAGGACAGGTCTCTCAAAAAGCAGTCCCTGCCTCATGGATATGGTGCTGTAAGTAACTGGTATTTGCCAATGCTTACCAGCAACGTGGGAATTTTTTTTCAGGTATTGAGGGGCATTAGGGGAAAGATGTACTTTTCTGGGCCATTGCACAAAGAAATAAAAGCAAATATTAACTTCTTTTGGTAGATATCTGTATCTTATGACTGGACATGTTTCATTTTGAAGTCATGGTAAATGCAATGTGGAGATTTGCACCGACTGCAACACACTCGAAGCTCTGCAGACTACACTGCCAAGAACTTTTGGGGGTCTTCATTACCCAGGCATCACTAAAGCTGACAAGACCACTCCAAATAGGACGCACTGACAGTCAAAATTGGCTACAAGAAATGGTGCTATATTTTACATAAAAAGAAAATGGGAGAGAGACAATGTCCCTCTAGATTCCAGACCCTGGAGAGACCTGGATGACACATTCAAGCTCAGGGATATGTAGGATAACATATGGCCACCTGCATTCTTAGAATATCACAGAGCATTGCACTCTTTCTCATGGTCTGCCCTCAAGTCCTATCAGGAAGTATAAAAATGTGAGGTAGAAGGAAAAAAGGCATACTGTAATTTTCCAGCAACAGTGGGTATGCTGAAACATTCTAAGAAATATTTTTGATCACTTTCTGGCATGGTTCAAGCTCCTCTGCTTTAGAGCTCAAAGTTCGAGCCATTTCTGTGAACATTTCTGGAAGTTTTATGATCAATCTGGGTCCATCGTTTTGGTTGCTCTCCACCTCAGGACTTAAATGTACAGGGAGGAAATTTTTGTATTATATTTCTCACTTTGACTAATACATCTGCTTCACTGTGTGTTGCAGGGAGAGAGAAAAACTTCTGAGAGTTGCCAAGGCAGCACATGTTACAGGCACAGGGCAGGTTTCCTTATCCAACTCCATCAGTATGACTCAGCCCTCTTTGGGACGCTACAGGTCAAACAGTTCAGAGGAGGTAGTGGTAGAGTACCTGAGGGCACGACAGCACTGACCACACAGCTGTAGATGAAGTTGAGAACACTACAAAGCCAATGCTTTCCCCCCACCCATGTCCACAGCTTATTGAACCCCCCTGGGGCTTCTGAAAGCATACGTGAATTATAGGTTGTAACTTCTGAGCTATCAAGCTGTGCTTCAGCAAACAGCAAGAGAGCAAGGAGAATTGTTTTAATGATTTTTAAAAATTCCTCTCTCTTGGGTAGTTCCGGTCCAGAGCGCAAGTTAGGACAGCCCAGAGACTGCAAACGGAGGAGGAGCCATCAGTGCAACACAGAGGAGACTGAACCAGCCTTTCCTTTCCTGGTTCCATTTCTCCTGAGAGGGAGAAGTGAAAGGATGAGATTCCATCACAGGAGCCAGGTGATGGGATTGTTAGTTCTGGTGTCCTAATGGAACACAGCCAGGATCCAATCTGCACTTCATACAGCAGAGGCACGATACTAAACCTGCTCTATGTAACCACCCTCTTAGTGCATTTTCACCGGTCAGACCTCCCTGCTGAGGCTGGTCTACATTTACAACAGGAGTGACTGGTGCAAAACTGCAGGGGAATGACTGCTTAGGGACACTTCTAGTATTGCTTTCCTTAACCATGATAGGTAATGAATCTTCCTGTTAATTCCTAAGCTGCGAGAAGATGCCTGTGCACTTCCGCATTGCTGTGCATGGTTCTTCTCTTAACAGCCCTCGTTCCAAACAGCCACGCTACAGCCTGTGGCTACGTTACACGACAGAGAACCTGGCCTCTTTTAGCAATTTTTATTTTAAGATCACAGTGAAAGTCAAGATGTTCATCCTTCCACTCTGAACTCACAAGAACCATGAATGATATGTGAAAATGCTGGAAGAGTTAGTTTGGTCCTCTAAATAATGATACGCCTATCAAGTCGTAACAGGAATAATTTCTTTCTTCCTTTCATCTTCCTCTACCAAATATTAACATTTTTGTTAGGAATGCATTTCGCAGTGTGAGCCCAGATTTCTTCTCTCTCAGCTCCACGTTGCTGGATTCTCCCTGTGGATTTTGACTGTACAGCATAAACATCACTGACAGACTGGAAATTGTCAATGCAGATAACATCAAAAAACAAAATATAAGTCTGAAACACTTCTTATTATGCATGAGAGTAAAACAGCAGAATAATGGAAATGCATACCATGGTTTAAGTTGCCAACATTTTCCCACCAGAAAAAAAAATAAAGCATCACAACAAAAAAAAATTTAAAAAATAAACAAAAACAGATGAGCAGAGATTCCTAGAACACCACACTCTAAGCACGATGCCAAGTTACAACCACAGCACTTGGAGGCCCAGGCAATGACAAGCATACGTGATCATGGCCTCCATCAAATAAACAAACAGATACCGAGAAAGAAAGAATAAAAGAAAAATGGCACAAAACACAAAAAAATTACTATTTGTGAGGACTGATACTCTTGGAGGAAAAAAAATAGAGAAGCTGCTATAGCTATGAGATTTACAAAAGAAAATGTCTATGTTTGCCAGCCACATTGCATAACTGAACAGAACGCAGTCACCTGTCTGCTTCCGTTTAACACAGGAGAGATGAGTTGGTCTAGTATATTTGATAGCAGGTTTTAAAATGATTTTCCTGGAGGGAGAGTGGGCCTGAACTTCAGTTTTTTTAGCAAGTTCAGCTTTCTTATACACTGCTACGGACAAAAAGAACACAAAAACATAGGATCAGAAAAAAGCCCCAGCAAACCATTTCATATGATTAATACATCAAGTGTCAGGCCCACTGCTCCACAACTCCAACCCAACACATTGCTTCTTCACAGGAACAAATGCTATGCTGGAAGAGGGGGAGCACTGGTGCATTGGTTCAGATGCATTACCCAGTGATCAGTGGGAATGTCTACAATGAAATAGGACCAGTGGAGCAGTGAGCCTTGCACATGGCTTCTCACATAATTGTACAATATCTCATTAAAAACCACTACCGTTAATAATGTTATGGTGCATATGATGTACAACAGAGTAAGCAGATAGTACTGTAAAACAGTAAGAAAATAACAAAAAAAATTGTAATAGGAGTGTTAAATGAACCTTTTTTCCTTCTCACTTCATCTCTGGAGAGTGTGCTAGGTTCCTTTTTAGCTATTTTCCTTTCAGGAGTAGAAATCCTGCCTCTCCCAGTTTTAAAAGGTTTCTCTTTTTTATGCTTATCAAGAGATGATCTTCGCAATTCTCTCTCTGCTTTCTCCTCTTTAGGAACAGTCTCTAACTGTTCAGTCATGATGCTCCTATCATCATCTGTAGGATCAGAGCAAATTACAACAACAAACAGAAGATTAGTAACAAATGTTAACAATACTTCGGAGGAGCAGGGAAAAAATAGTTGAAGACAGAGCAGACGATTAATTTAAAATTTAATTTTTACCATTTTTCTGAAACATGCTGAGATTACTTTTATAACTGTAATAATTTTGCTTTTCAATCATTATGATTTGGAAGCAAAAATATTAAACAGAAAAAACAGAAAGGATAATGCACACCTTGAGTGTCTGCCCAGAGACTGTCTGTGTCCATGATGGAGTCATCAATTGTTGTTTCATCTTTGTAATCATCACACGTCTCCGTTTTGTAGTTAGTGAGTAGGATTTCTTCTCTCTGGGGTGAAGCAGGAGCCTCTCGGGAGCCTTCCTTGGGCTCAACTTCCATTTCTTCAACATCTAGCTCCTCTTCAGCCTGAGAGTCTCCTGTTTCGATGTCCTCCTGCTGAGTAGCAGCAAAGCGCACACTGTGAGAAGCAGATTCACCCTCATCAACTGTTGTCTGCACCACCGTGATAAAGTCATCCTCCACTGTCACCACCGATTCAATAATGCCTTTCAGTTCAGGCAGTGCTTCTGGGCTACCCTTGGCTCCCATTTCTTCAGCAGCAGGCTTGCCAAAGTCTGGGGGCGTTTCTGATACAAGATGCTGTTTATCCTCTTCTTTTGCTTCTTGCCCTGCTTCCACCTCTTCTTCCTCATATTCTTCCCCTTTCAGGGCTCCAGCTGCCAGTTCACATGGCAGCAGCTTTTGGGTTTCCAGAGGTTTCACAGCTCTATCAAGAATCTCTTCAGCTCCTTCTACAGCTTGTGGTATGCTCTCCATCTGAATCTCAGCAGGCTCCTCCCGGAGAGGCTCAGCTTTTGGAAAGAGGAGCTCCTCAGAAGTCCCCTTTGTTGGTAACTGTGTAGGCATCTCTTCCCCAGACATGGGAGGTTTTGGATGTTCTGCTTTGATATCCTCTGGTTTCACAGATTCTCCATTCAAACTTTCTTGGGCTTGATCATGCTCTCCACTAGATTCATAAGATTCCTCTTTATCAACTGCTTCTTGGTGTACCAGATCTGGCTTAGTTACTTTTTCCTTAATTTCTGTTTCTGACAGTTTGGTGCTGTCCTTCACATAACTGGGCTCGGTCTTGGAAAGTACATCTGCATCCTTCGCCTCTCTGGAGAAGGGGGTCTCCTCTTTCTGCTGAGCGTCTTTGGGTTCAGGCTCTGCTCTTGTAAGAGAGGCTTTGTCCTTCCCTAAAGGAAGAGAAACAACCTCACTAATCTTAGTGTCTAACTTACTCTGATATTCTTGGTCAGCTCTCCTTGCAGCCACCTCCATATCATGCTTAATAGCATTGTAATCTGGTTTAACTGGAGCTTCTATCTCAGCTATTTCAGGAACAACACTAAGAGTCTTCTCCTTCTCCATCAACAAACAAACAGAATCCTTTTCTATTGCTATCTCTGAAGCAGAAATTCTATCATACATGGTATCGGCAGGTAAATGAACTTTACTAGCCACACTTTCTTCTTTCCTTTCTAACATTGCCTCAGCTCTTGTGTTCTCTGGTTCTCCTCCTTTAATGGGACAGACCTCTTTAGAGTCAATTTGATCTTCGCTTTTTTCTAGCACAGTATCCAGTTTCTCTTTTTTCTCCGGCTCGAAGTCCCTCACCAGAATGGACTCACCATGCTGACCTAAGTCTTTTTCGCTGAGGAAGTCTTCTGATTTTTCAGCAGCTGCCAGCTTCACTTCTATTAAAGACAGGTCAGGAGCGAGGCCACGTCTGAGTTTTTCATCTGTGCCTTCGTAGAAGGGACAGATTTCACTCGTTAAATTCTCACTGTCCTGAACTGGAGAAGGGAGTGGTACTGTGTACTTATTGAAAACACAGTAGCCCAAGTCTTCCAGCTGACTTTCAGCTTTTAGAATTACGTGGTTTTCATTTGTCACAGGTGGCAGGGCTGTGCTGCTGTCTTCCACAATACTGTCAGAAGGAACTGACTTCTTCTGTGCCACCTCAGCATCTGCACTCACAGAGGCTAATCTAGATCTTGTCCCTGCCAAGTCTAACATTTCAGGCAGGTCAGGAGCCAGGACAGCCCCATTTTTGTAGTAATCTTTGGCCTGGAAAGATGGTTCAGCCAAGGTCTCAGGCTGGACTTTTTCTTCTACCATTGCTTTTTCTTCTTCTATGTGCTCATCTTCCTCTCTACTCTCAATGGGGAAGCAGGGTGCCTTCTCCAATGCTGGTGTGGTTGCTGGCAAGTAGTCATCACCTTCATCCATACTTCCACTAGTGTTAGTTAGAATATCTGAAGCGAGGGGAGAAAGATCATGTGCACGACCAAAACTAAATCCTAAGGCTATTGAATCCAGGCAGGACATGGGCAAGTTAATAGACATACTTCTCTGTTCAATTGCAGATCTCCCCCCAAGTCCCAAGCTCCTGCTCAGAGTTAGGTCATCTTTATTTTTACTGTGAAGTTCTCTCTTATCCCCATAGACTTTGGGGTCAATAGTGAACATTCTTTCTGTTGGGGAACTGGGCTCTTCAGATGTGTCTGGTGTATAGCTCTGAGCCAGGGTACTGTACCCCATTTCATGAGTATGTACATTCTGCTGCTGATTCAATTCTGTCTGTAATTCTTCCTCTTCCTCCTCCTCTTCATATTCAGGTATTAGACGACCTCTCTGATAAGGCTCATATTTACTCTCTTTAGTGTCACTTAGCTCATAGTAATCACTGCTTTGTTTCAGACCATCTGCTTTAAAGGCTTCCTCCTTCAGAGCAGAGGTTTCAAAATACTTCGACATTCCTGATTGATCCTCCTCTTCTTTCATTTGATGAGGAGCTGAAACACTTGTCTTATCCTCCTCAGTATCTTTTTTAACATCTTTCTCTTGAGAAGCTTCAAGAGGAGGAGTCTTCTCAGTGGTTAAACCTGGCACCTCAGGGGCTTTCTCTTTTACTCTGGATAACTGAGTGCTATCAGGATGCTCTACTGTTGTATCAAGGGTCAGTTCATGGCTTAACTTAGCTGGAGGTACCTGTGTGCTTTGCTGCGCCTCCTTTTTCACATCTGCTGCTGCTGAGAGCCCACTTTGGTCAGTTTCTTTTTCTGCTTTGAGAGTATCAGGTGACTTTTTAGCTTCACCATCCTTTTGGAAGTCTGTTTTGCCTAGGGAAAGTGTCTTAACTTCAGGTTTTGTGGTAAATTTACCACCATCTAATATTTGAGCCTCCCCTTTATCATAGAAGTCATACCTTTCTTCCTCATCGCTCTCATCCTTAGTCATGTCCTTTTCCTCCCCCCATGGAGGGATTTTTGGGATGCTTGGAGTTTTCAAGCCATCTGCAGTTACTGCTGAGACTTCTTGTAGAGATAATGTCTCGTCTTTGTGGATCTGTTCATCTTTACTGAGATCTTTGGCAAACAGTTGGTCAGTGGGTTCCTGGTGTGTTTTGAAACCGTCTTTGAGTGAAAGCTCCTGGGGGAGAGCAGGAGATGGGCCCGAAGGAAGTTCACTTTTGGCTGCTTCTGCCTTGGGTTCTGGTAGCAATAGAGAACTTTCACCGCGGCTGATGGCACCACCTTGGACATCTTTGAGGTTGTCTTGAAATTTGATAGCCGTAACTTGGCTGGTTGATGAGGGCACACCTGCAGTCCTTTCTTCCGTCCTGCTCTCTTCAGGCAGTTGAGATGACAAGTGCTTTTGTTCTTGAGAAGCAGGAGGCTTAGCAGCAGGTTCTGCAAAACTGGCTTCCCCTTTCTTCTGTGCATCAGTTTTCAAGATCCATTCTGATGGAGGTGAAAGCATTTTTCCTTCGTCTTTGCTCTCTGAATCCTTTTTATCTGCAGCCTCTGGTTTTGCTGACTGTGGAACTAAGGCATCATATTTAGGTTGCTCAACAGTCTTACTGTCTTTCCCAGATTCATGTTGCTTTGTGTCTAATGGTTCTGCTGCAAAAGGGCGTGTGCCCTCCTGGACATGGAATTCCATCTTCGTGGCTGCAAGTAAATCTGAAGTAGTTTGTTTGGGTTTTATAGCAAAATTATTTAATGCACTTACAGGTAGGCAGTCATGTGGCCTACAACATTTTGGTATGAATGATGGAATGGAAAGGGAGAAAGATGTGAGCATGCAGCAAGGCCATCCACCTAGAAATCTGCTTTAAAGTGGTAAATACTAGTTTCCTTTCAATAGATAAGGTTTTATAGGGAAAATGTGAGTTGTACACATATAAATGTGAGCACTGAAATGAGATTATTTCATGTAAATTCTTCATCTTCATGATTTATATACAACAGCAAAGCCACAAATAACCTCACTTCATTAGAAGCTTTGCTGGACTCTGTAGTTTATGTTAGTTTTGTGTTAGTAAAGTCTGCAACTTTAAAGGAATCAGTAGTACCTTTGTGTGTTGCTGATACTTAAAACATACACAGTTACACATTTCTATGTATTTTTTACATTTTTATTCTACATGCAGCCTAATCTAGAGATAATGCATGCAAAAGGCTTTGCAAGTTTCAGAAAAGGCTGTTTTTTAACTGTACCAACTTTTAACACTCGCTCTTTGTCAAATGACCAAAATCTCACTGCTGTCACGAAACCAGCACGTCGAAATCAGCAAAAGACCTATTAATAGTCCCAGATCTTGAAGGTCTGGTCTTCAAAATGGCCAGTCACCTACAGCTGTAGCTGAAGTCAAAGAATACTTGGCATGTTTCTGTGACTCTAGATCAGGCCCTTATTTGAAACTAAAAAGGCTACTCTTATACTCTGCCACTATATTTTCAGAGAGTAATACCTAGTTAAGTTTTTTTAAATATCCACTCTGCTAATCACTAATACCTTGATCTTTTTAATGTCCTGTGGAAGATAATGATTCCTATCTCATTGAAATCTTCCCATAATGGAAAATATGAAGAGAAAGCCGCAGAATGTGGCATATCTTTCTGCACTAATCTGTAAAAAAGGTTTTATGAATTTTTTCTAAAGCTTGTTACAACTAGCATTGGGTCAACTCTGAATTTCCTCAGATCTGATTTGAAGTCCATGGAGCCATCTTTTTGCTCTGATGAATCTGACTGGTTTTAGAACGCTTAGTATCAACATATTGCTCATTCTTTAAATATCTGCATATGTTAATACTGAGTCAAAAAAGCAACTGCCATTCTAAACTCTACACGTAACTAGAAATTTACAGCTACAGTAATTTTGCTCCTTTATGTTTTTACATTTGGTGACTGACTTGCAAACCCTATGAAGTATAACAGCATGGCCATTGGGCTGATGTCATCCTTGTTTCACAGAAATTAAATAGCTAGATACTGCTTTTCTCCATGTATCCTACTGTGTCTTTTACCGTAGTGCAAATGAGCAATACCACTGGCATCAAAACATACTCTGACTGCCAAAGGAATTCAGTGTTCTTCAACTGGGCCATCCAGAACACAAACCTCCTAAATGCAGCATTCCTTAGCTAGGTAGGGAGTGGGTACATCCCTACTCCACACAAGGTGTCTTTGCAGCTTGTTCCACTGGCTGAAGAGAAATACCATTAAAAGAAAAATACTGAAGCCTAGTTCTTATGTACTTAAAGATGACTGCAGTAAATATTCTGTTCAGAGACTAAGTCAAACTTCACCCAGTGCACCCAATCCTAACCTTCACTTCAAAGGAAACATCCCAGTGGAAGTGATGGAGATTTTGCCTAAGAAGGGCACTCCAGCAGGGTTAAACATTTGTAATAAGGTGACACACACAAAAAATAAGAGTTCTAGCAATGACTGAGGAGAGGAGGGGTGGATTGCAATGGATGACAAGGGTATGATATAAGAAGCAACAGCCTTAAGGAAGCTAAACCAGAATGCATTGAAGCATACACAAAAAAACCAAACCAACCAAACAAAAACCTGCACACTGCAAATGAAAACATTTCTACAGTTTAAGCATCTTTATGTCATAGTCAAAGGCACTAAATCTGCTGTTTGAAAGAAATGCAGATGAACTTCTGCACCAAAAAGAAAAAAAAAAAATACATAGATTAGCAATGTGACTGGCAAACACATCTGAGATGGGGAAAAAAGGCTTACACAGAGGAATAAGCTTAGCTGCAAAGCGTATTTTATCATGGCAAACTAAAAAATCAGGAATCAGCCGCAGCGGTGGGAAACCATGTTGTCATACAGCACCTACGCAATTGTATTATCCACTACACACTCTTCCAGCATAATAACAAGAGCAGTCATACCAATAAATGGGAAAAACAGAAAATGAAGCAGCCTTGGAAAGCACTGGAGAAAGCTGGAGAAGGATTTGCTGGCAGCAAACACATGCAAACCTAAGGAGGACACACCTTCCTCAGCCAAGGAAGGGGGTGTGTCTTTCAGGAGTGCTCCCACCACAAAGGTCACGCTCTCCCTGCTGGATGCCACACTTGGCACTTTATCTTCATGACACACTGAACCAGAATCCGACTGACCCTCACAGAGACCCTTTGCCTGGTCCGAAGGCTTAAGCGGCCCGTGCTCTTTCCCCGCTTGCTTCCCAGGAAGAGCAGCAGGTTTCACTTCCACAGCCATCGGACTCTTTACTGGTTCTTCTCAGGGATGGAAAAAAGGAGGTGACATCAACACCAACAGTAAACACCAAGCACACAGCTGAACAGGACTGCTTTTACATAACCCTTTCAGGACTGCATTTACATAACCCTTTCAGCTCAATATTTTCGATTTAAGTCTGTAAAGGACTGCCAGTACCCAGCTCTTTTTAGCCACCATGGAGCTGAATTTTCCCTAGGGAAAAAAAACAAACCAAAAGCCTGCCTACTCTCAGACAAGCATGTTTATGCTATAAGGTGAGAGCAGAAAGTGTTTTACAGGCATACCTCTCCCAAGGATGACACTGGGTCAAATAGTCATTCGAAATGGAGATGGAATGGAACGATGGATGGCTCTGACAACACTAATGCATCAATGAGCTCAAAGTACACCGATATTTTTCTGATAAATGTGCTGGTTAGTCCAGTACAGGACATTCAACTGAGCTGGAGGAAGGTATGAGGCATTGATTTCTTACCATTGACCTTGGTAATACAGACTGCTGAATGCCAGCAAGTCAATCTATTGTATGAATCCTGGATTTGGCAAAATACTGAGAACTTTCATAATCTTATCAGGCCTTATGCATGGCTAATAACTAATGGTTATTGCAAGATTTCTGCCAAGATTCCTACACTGAATGGGTTTATAAACAATTTCTCCCTTACACTGTCTGACATCTGAAATCCGTATGTGAAAATCGCTATTTTAACAGAAGGACTCTTTGTTTTCTTTGCTGTTTCCCCACTTATCCCCAAGCTCCTCATCATCAATAAAGTCAAAGAAACCAATGAATGCAATATAACTATTTGTTCATCTGAATTTCTAAAACATCCCACTCAGCCTACAGGCTGTTAGGATCAGTACAGTAGAATCAAGAACAGTCTTTGCTTGTGCCATGGCAGAAGAATTATTAGAAAAATCTCCATTCCAGACTTGTACTCCTGCCATTGCTACTCAGACTAATATTACTGTGCACTATTAGTATTCCCTCTGTTAAGAAGTCAGGATTAAGTGTGAAACCTTTGATTCAGCAACATACCTAAGGAGCTGACCAGCAGCCATGTTGCAGGCAACCTGATGACATCCCTGAGTTTAAAAACGTGAAGTATTTAGCTGAATCAGACCTAGAACAAAGCAGTTTCAAATCTGGAAATGGCTGTATCCAGCCTCTTGGTATTACCAGGGCTTCATTTTTTCTCCTGAGACTGGCCCAGTGAAAACCAGACAATCAATCATCCATTTCAGCTATGGCCTTACAAGAGTGATTTAAGGAACATAAACACTATTTGAGGCTAAGAAAATACCACTATGTAAAGAATAACACATTATTAATAACATATAAAATAATTAAGGTTAGATACTGTATCTTAAATTAACAGAAGCCAGAAGATTCAGAATCAGACCTGGACCAATGCCTGAGCATTGCAGAAATACTTGCACAGGGGCAGATTGTAAAAGCAGCCTTGCAGGACAACAGGTGTCTAGCTACAAAAGACCCTGACTTGAATAACTTGCTTTACTTTTCTTTTTCTGATTTTATGTACTTTTGTATGCGCATCCCTCTCAATTAAAAAATGCTAAGGAAAGCCTCTTATTTTACTCTGAGCAATACACCTGCCTTTCCTGAAACACTTTACACAAAGCCAGACAAATAAAATAATTACTCAAACTACAAAGTTATCCCTAAATTAACAAAAGAATCATACAGCCTCCCTTTGTGCAGCAGACTCTTATGCCAAACAGACTGATGGCCAGCAAGGACAGCTGTTTCACACGATGGTCTCAGCTGGAAGGGACCCAGAAGGATCATCAAGTCCAACTCTCAAGTGAATGGCCCATACAAGGATTGATCTTGGCATTTTAGCACCGTGCTCTCACCAGATGAGAGGATCTCAGGGTCTCATAATGCCTATCTTTCCACTCATGATCCAGCTTATTCGCCTTTTTTCTCCCTGACATGTTCTGAGATCTTACACTTTCACCAGAGGCAGATGATATGACTGAAAAGGAAGCTGTCCATGAACTAACCAGGCTGTTATGTACAGCTACAGGCACACAGCTAAAGTAAGGCTACCCCTGGGATTTTTTTATCTCCCTACCTTCAGTCAGACATGCTGACATTAACAATCCTCAATTATTAGTGCTGATCTCTTACTGATGCTGTTACAGTATTAGGCTGTTAATTCTGTAATTATCCTGTTAATTCTGAAAACTCTGGTCTTCTTAAAATGACCCAGTGACCAGTTTCAGGGAGACAGCTCCATTCTCCTGAGACATGAACCTTTAGAGGATTCAGTACTACTTTTAACTTCAGCTCCCAAGACTGAGTGCTGTGCAATGAAACATCATCTATTTCACCTTTGAGAAGTCAGCTGTTCTGTTAAGTCACTGAAAAAGCTTCTCCCTTGATTCCTCAAAAGCCATTTTACTTTTACATAACCCCCACTGATAAAATACTACTTACTGATGTGCTCAGGTCATAGAAAAAGGAAGTGCAGAGAGGCTTTTCTTCCCTCTGTGTTTGCAGTCAGCTGGCACAATGCAAATGGAGTGTGTCCACAAAATAACTGGAAATCAAACGTGACCCAATACGGCCTGAAATTACCTGTGTACATTGGGGTAAAACTTATTTACTTCACCTGCTGGAGAATTAAAGTCCTTCCACGGCTATCTTTGGTATAGACATATTCTTCCCCCATTGTGTAAACAACTGACTTTCAGTAACAATATTTTGGCCTACTCTGCGTACTGTTCTTGGCAGTTTTCCTCTGGCACAAAGAACAAATTAGCTTCCAGTTCTTTTAACTAGCTTCTCCTTTTGGTTCTGCTATAAGCCAGGCCTGAAGAACAAGAGCCCTGATTTAAGTGCAAACCAGGGTTACACTGACCCCAAAGCTGCACTTGTTGTTCATGCTGCAGCTTTACCTAGACATGGAGAGACTCTTGGAGGGGCGTCACTTCCATCTGGGGAGAAAACACAACCAGGTTTCCCTCCCCAGAAGGCAGCAATCCCAGGCACACAAAGAATGGAACAGATGGCAGGTGAGTAGAGGGGAAGAGGAACCAAATGGGACCATGCTCAGTTCGCTTTCACCATGGCCCAACAAGACCTCTGTGCTCTCCACTGAGGCACTGGGGTGTGTACTAGAGCCAGTCCACTCCAAGCTGAACAAAGGGTGTTCACAGTACTCCTCATCTGAACTGTAGGGCTCCTCCTCGGGCACAGACACTGAAATGGAGGGGGCCAGGTGTCTCTGCCACTCCCTGCCAGCAGCAGGCCCACAGCCAGGGCAGTGCTGAAGCAGCCCCACCCTGCAGTCCTCCGCCCCTGCATTTACAAACAGACACGCACAGACAAAGGCTGCGGGACAGACAGACACACACAGAAAAAAATAAGACAGGATGCACACACGCTCTAGCAGCATCAGCCACTATGCCATGCTGGAGAGTGGATGACACCAGCCAGGCTATGGGTTAATGCAGGATGGAGGAATGAGGCAGTTGTGCATTTTAACACATGGACCGTGTACCTGGCCTTTTCTACCGGGTTTACAAACATCAGAAACCAAATCTGAAGTCTCAAGTGAATTTCAAAGCTGCACACTAATTACTCACAGGAACGCATGCTGTGCACAAACCACATCTCACAACTCCCACTATACTCTTATGTATTATACACCTGACTGACTGCACAAAAAACCTCTGAAGTGTCCTGACATAGTGGTATCCCAAATAATAATCAGATTTAGTACTTAGAAGTGTAAAATTTTAAAAGTTCTTTCTTTAAAAAGAAAACCAGCTTATATTTTGGCCAGTGGTGGCTGTATTTTTCATTGTATCTGTTTCAAAATTCCCCACTTTCTTCTTTTTCCTATAAATAAGCAGCATTTAAACAACAAAAAACCCCCTTCCCCAAATAGCTAGCTACCTTTTTTCCTGATAAAGGCCACAAAGTGCTGTTCACAGCAGTCTCTGTTAGTCCTATATTTTATGCTGTTGTGTCATGTTTCCATGGGTCAACTAGCTCCCACCTCAGTGTTTGCTAATGCTTTGGAATGACAGCTTTCTTCACCCATCACTGCAGCCTTGCAGAAAACCACACAATCGGGACTACACCAGCTACTGACAGGTACAGGGATGGGCAGTTTGAGCTGCTTTTGCAAGACAAAGAAAAATAACACTACCCAGTCGTGGCAGGACATCCCCTCTCTCTCATGGCTGGGGCATTTGGAAGAGGTTACTCAGGCTAGATTAATAGCCCAGTGAGGAGCCAGAGAGCCCAGCAAAGGGTCAGAAAGCCCAGGAGGAGGTCACCTCCAGGCTCCTGAGAGTCTGAGATCAAGCCCCAAGCACACATCTTGGTATGAGAGCAGATGTGGAAAGAGATAAAAGAAAATAAACATCGGTGTCCGAAAGACACGGTTCTTATGTCTATAAAAGCCCACACAATTATCACAGAAGCAGAAGTCTCTTACACACCTCTTTGAGAACATGTGAGAGGATTTCTCCCCAAAGCTGGACACAGTTTTGAGGCTACTTTCCCAGGTATTGAGAGAAAGGACTTCAGTGTGTACTCCATCAAAAACTGGATGGTAAGAAACATTGAATCCTAAGTTCTAGTATTTCTTAGCTAGCTGTAATTTTAATGGTACCTTTAACTCCGCATGTATATACTGGTATTCCTTTTTGTCTTATCCCTGTGCAGTAATAGTCTGTCTTAAGACTTATGTCTGTTAGTTTTGTGTCTATAAATAAATAATTCCTTTTATAATAGACTGAATCAGCTATTATTAAAGAACTTGTGGATGAGACTGGATTTTGGGGTGCTGGACACCTCAATAACGCGACTGCCTGCTGCCAGAGGCCTGGGCAAAAGGCAAGAGCTGATTTAAACCCACATCATCCATTCATAATAACCAATGAAAATGACTGGCCTACCACCTCATCTGTACAAACCTAGAGGGGAGACTTGAGACCTCCTGTAGGCTGAGAAGTCCTCTCATCATGAATAAAGCTATGAAAAACGAAACATCGAGTGGTAGAGAAAAGAAGTTTAAGTCCATTCTCAGTCTATGACAACTTTGGCAGTTTGATGAACACTTATTCACAGGGTGCCTTAAGCAGCAGCAGCTGTTCCACTGGATTTACTACCAGCTTCAAGTACAAGTCCAGACTTTGTGTCCCTGGTCTTTCTCCAGGCAATTATAACTTACAGGATTTCCCCCAGAGCCCCCCAAACTTCCACTCTTAGATCTAAACCACTAAGTCAGAAAGCAAGGCTTTAACACAGGCAGCATAACAGATCTCTTTGTGGGATGCCAAAACAAGATGGCTCAGGAACGCTACCCTAACTGCCATTACCCAAGTCTTGGAAACAATTTTGATCCAAAACAATCCCATTTATAAGAGCTCTAAGGTTCTTCCTGGCAAACAACAGGAAGTGTTAAGTTTCTTTCTGTAGTACATCATAACAAAACAACCTCTGTGTCTTTAGAGAAAGCACCTCTGCTTTCTGCAGCAACTGGCAGCAAGTATCCTGTAATGTCACGGCATGGATTTCTTCTGCCTGGGAAAGGATTGCTGTAGGAGCAACCCATTCAGGCTCAATCACCCCCGAAAAGGAAGAAAAAGTAGCAATGAATGTCAATATTAGCAGCTTCTATATGTATCACAGTTCTGCAAAAGAAAGATCGTTCGTGTTTAAGACTGGTGCCAGCGCTGAGGCTGGCTGGGACCGAAGGTATGCTGTGTGCACAAAGACCACACAAAGAACTCAGCTGAAGAGAACTTTATCCACAGTTTCTTTCAGGGAACAGAGTGCCCAAACCACTGATAGTTTAGCTGCTTCTCTTTTTAGTGGAATCCAACCCCCAGATTCAGGAGTTTATGCAGTATTAAAAGAGGCAGGTGTGGAAAGATAACCTGACAACCCACTTCTGCCAAGCAGGAAGCTCTGCAGAGCACTGCAATAGGAAATGCTAAGCACAGCGCTGTGCCCAAGCTTCCCATTTTTCCCTAGTACTTAAGAGCCAGAAGCACGGTTGCAGGGAATCATCTCGATCCACCTGCACTGCAGAACCTGTGGATTTCTTCTCCACAGAAGCATCTACAAAATTCTGTAACAGATTTGAGGGGGCTCACGGTTTGCAAAAGGCAAGTTGCAAGGGGATGAGCCCACAGTTCAGGGCACGAGAGACCAGAAATCAACTCTCTCCTAAATCTGAGAGGGTTCTAAACTTCAACTCCCCCTTCTCTGCAAGGTGCCCTCACACCAGCCCATGAATTACTGAACACAAGAGCTGAATGAGCTGAAGCACCTGCCACTTCTTCAGCTGAAACTGGAACATGGAGAAAAGAAGGGAAGGTTGATATGGTCAGAAGCTGAACACAGAGAAGGAAGATGTGCAGAAGGGGAGGTTCTCCTTCCAGCTGTCGGTTTATTTATCCAGGGGCCATTCAAAAGCAAAATGCATCAACAAGAGTGAAGGTGAAATCTCAGGACTTCTCTATACTGTTGCAAACAAGGCTGAAAATGCCTTTTTTATAGGCTCGGAACAGATTTTAGGCAAGAAAAGAGGCCTTGCCTCTGCTCCTTAAAACTGCAGGAATTGACAGCAGTAAAAATGCTTAATACATGCTACTGTGATGGTCCAAAATCACCAGGAGTGCAAAGCCTGGTACTGTTTAGGGCTGTTACATCTGTGGCTATTTTACAGATTTACACTGGTTTTTTATCAGTTTGAATTAAGATATTTTCAGAATTAATGCAGATAATTTCATTAACAGGATAATGATGTCTTCTAAGGAGGCTATGCTTTTACTTCAGCAACAAGAAAAATCCTTTGTTATTATAGTCCCTTCTAATCTTTTCCATCTCAAAGCATGGGAAAAATCCCTAATGCATTTTAAAGTCCAAGATTAAAATCACTTCTCACAAAGGCTAGTTCTGCTTTACCTTCCTTGTATATTTTGAGAATGCCCTTCAAGAAGTAATTTTCACCATCAATAGATCCATTTTCATACGACACTTGTTTCTTTTCAGTTTACAAAACATTCTTATTTGGTATATAAAGGCTAACCTGCCTATTTCAAAGTGGAAGGCAGTCCATCAGAGGCACCCTTCTATCCTGTAATGTTTAAAAATTTTTTTAGGTGAAGATGTTGTTGACCATCGTCAAAAGGCACAGAGCAAAAAAGAAATGCCAAGAAATTAGAATATGACATCTGTCCTGCATGACCAGTTACAACTGATAAAAGGATTAGAGGGTGCTAGGGAAAATTTAATTTCCTGAACAAAATTATGTTATTATAGTTGAAATAAATATAATAATTTCAATAAGGCAAATCAGTTCTCTTACCTTCTGCAGCAGTAAAAAGGGACAGGTTCATTTGAATGTTTTCCAGCAGCCAAATGAAAGAAACCTACATCCAACCGACTCCTTTCTCTCATGAAAAAAACCTGACCCACAAACCTCTCTGTCTTTCCTACCTTTTTTTTTTCTTTTAATTTGTGTTTGCTGCATGGCTGGCCACATCCACCTTTGTCAGTCTACAACAGTGATTTCCTTCCTACATTGACTGAAGAAGTCTCTTGGATTCAAAGCAATGCAACACACACTGACAAGTGCATTAGGAAAAGCTTCTAGGAGAAGGAAAAAAAAGGTCTGAGGCAGATACCACTAAGTGCTCACCTTTTTTGTTCAACAAATTAACAAACTGTGTTTTACTAAGCAGAAAGACAATGTAAAGATGCGGGAGGATGGATAGTCAGATGGTATAGGGAATGGGAGGTTTAAACAAGTACAGTAAAACTGGGTCAAACCCTACTGAGGCAAACTCTTCTGAATGGGAACTTTGCCTGAATAAAATTGACAGGTCTGGCTCATTCAGGTCACCAAAACCTGAACTTACCCACAGAAAATAAGGACCATATCTTCTAATACCGAGCAGAGTACAAGATTTTTACTACCATTTTTACTACACTGAACTGACAATGCTGATATTTTTGTAAAAAGCAACATAATATATTTCTGGTGAAATTATTTCCAAGTTCTTTCTGTTGCTTCAAACAACTTTACTGTGAGTTCCTGTTTGAGAGCCAGACATAAACAAGAAGCTTCCAGCACAGTGCATTAAAGACTCAGGACATCACTTCTGTCCATATTTCCCTTACAAAACAGCCATCTGCTCTTAAAAATGAACCACTGAATCAAAATCTTCCATGTCATGGAAAAGTCTCTTTTGACTAATGTTAAAGAAAATTATTTGAAAGTTAATAAAAACCATGACATTGTGTAAATCATTGAAACGTCTCCCAAACACTGTCCTTTCAGTGCTTGTAACCACCTCTGCAGGGTAAATGCTATTATATTAATTCAATTCTACATGAAAGGAAAGAGAAAAGCAACAATGTTAAGTGACTTGCTGAGTCATTTGCACAGCTGGGAACTGCAGTCTGGCAGTAGATAATACCTCAAGTTGGAGAGTGTTCTGCCACCTTCCCGTGTTAGTACAATCAGCAAAATGTTTTCCATTTGCTTAGGGGCCAATCTACAACCTCCTGTCAATTAACCAATGTAAGTACTTCATAAAATCCTAAAATACATGCAAATATACAGCTGATATAAGCAGCACACAAAGCCAAACCTAAACCTGAGGCTAATGGAAGAACCTTGACATTGGCCTGAAGCAGAAGAACAAGCCCTTTACCATGATATGAAATATAAAAAAGCATACACAGGACTAGCCAAGTGAACTATATATTAAAAAATAGTGATACAGCCCTGGTAACAATTCTAAAAACCTTTGCTAATACCTTACCAGTTCTCTTTTCAGTTAATAGTTTTGATTGCCATTACCTCTGGGTGATGAGTCTAGGAACTGTTGTATTATTTTTGAAACACACAACGGGCGGATGTTTTTTTAAAAACAACTACAATCAATTATTCAAGTTCTTTATACCTGTTAGTAACCACACTCAGTAGGCCCTTCCAGTAGAGTGGACTGACAAATGTGGTTGTTAACACAGCCTGTAATTTCATTGTCTCAAAGATGACTGCACGATGGAACATGCCTAATTGCAGTGTCCTCATAAACTGAATCAGAGTATGCGAGCATGTGAAATGGCAACCATTCACTTGCAAAATTCATAGAGGCTCTGTGTTAAAATACCAACAAAGTTCGTTCAGCAGATGATAAGAAATTATTTTCATGCACTTATGTAACAAAAAGAAAGAGAAAATGCTAAAGAAAATCCAAGAAGGAAGTAAGTGGACACATAAAAATGTTGCTGACATGGCAGAGTTTAACTGACAGTCCCCTGGAGATTCTGAACCCAAATCCTTCCCTCTTATCCCCATGATACAGCTCAGTTTTAACACACTGCTGTCTCCCTATACTGATGGCCTTGATGCAGCAGTTGTCTTCTGTTGAACAAAGCACTCCTGCACGTGCTACACTGAGGCAGCTTTGCTGGGATTTAGGCCTCTGCTTAACATTAAGCCAGCACTTCGGTTCTTCGCTGGAGGAGATTTCAGCAGGAGGAAAATGCAGTGATCACGGGTTACTGAAACTGAACACTTGTGCAGAATAGAATAGAAATTTGCTTTTTAAGACTAGAATGTGACTGCTGCACTCTGTGTACAGAAACCCCAATATATGCAGACACTGGAGCATGAATTACAGGTCGAGGGCCAAAGAAATCATCTGGCTCTGAATCTCCTTGCTTTCATGCATTTAAGATTCCAAACCAAAAGGCAATGGTAATTTTAAAAATGCAGCCAAACAAATCTCAAGAAACAAAGATGACCCATACTTAATTGTAGTTTCGGTCACCACACTGCGACAGCAGACATCTTGGCTCATATTACATACAACAGACAAAAAAGTGAGCAACACTATCTCTTTTTCTTTAGCATGGATGTACTTAGCATATCCCTCAGCCACCTCTGTGCATGTGTCTACCTCATCCATGAGCTGCAGTTGCTTTGCAGATGGGGAATTACTGCTGGCAATGGCTTATCTTTTCACATGAGATGTATCTCCACTGCAAAAAGTATCTCCATTTTCTGATTCCTCCATCCTTTAGATTCATGTCTCATCCCTCTGCTGACAGCTCTGCACTGCAATGTCCAGGTGACCCTTACCTTCCTCCAGAACTCCAGTCTGCTCGGAAGCTGGTGACGGAGGTGGGGAAGGAGGCAGGTTGGCTGACTCTTCAACTGCTAGAAATCAAACAGTGAAAATGAGATACAGCCATTAATTCCAGGAAGACCAATACATGATACAAGCTGCAGTCAGTTGGGTTCTGCTCAGCTGAGGAGTTATCTGATGGGGACTCATGCCTGCTGGATTTTCAGACAGAGCCTTGCAGAATACATGGACTTTTGAAATAATAATAAAAGGATTTCTTTTTTTGTTGTTGGTTTGTTTTGTAATGGTATGAATTATTTACAAAATTCTGGTCATAGAGCACAATATAAAAATCAAATACAAGATACTCTTTTAAAATAGTATTGCCTCTTAAAAAGCCTTCAGTCACCCAAGGCAACAACAAAAAAGCATCTGAGCACATGTGGTATTAGAAATTCACACCAACTATCAGAAACTGGCATCCAGTCTCTTCAATCTACCTTGAGTACATGAAAACCTCCATTCTGCACACTTTTTTTTTTCTTCTGCTGAGTTCAAGGTTAATCACAGAACACATGCAAATATTGCTTGTCTAAATGCAAAAGATATCAGCACAGGGAACTTATATCAGCTGTGACGTAACAGTGATTCAGCTGAGCAAGGTGCAGTGAAAACTTCGATGCACTTGGACTGGGATTTACATTCATTCCCAGCCATGAGATCAGATGCTGAAAACAAATGACTTTTTTTTCAATTATTTCAATTCAAGTATGATGAAATCCGAAACAAGCTTCTTAAATGAATTCAGCATAACCTCTGCATTTGATCTCATACCAATCACTTTGAGAATTTTTTTTCTTTAAAAACAGATCCACTCCTGGGGCTTAACCAATGTTTTAAAAAAAATCCCAAACAAATCTGTTTTAACAGATCTGTCTTATCAATGGCACCTTTCAACAGGCAGATTTCAGTTTACAGTTCAGGGCTTCTTTCCAAGCACAGACAGGCCACTTTCAAAGCCCCACCAGAATTTTCCAGGCTTCCTCGTATTGATTTCAGTGTTATTTGGAAAAGACCATATGTGACTTGCCCTTAAGATGTGCTGTCCAAGGACAGAGTATTTATAAATTCATCACAATGCATCTGACCACAGGAACTGTAACACCAACAGTTGTTAACTGAAGACATACTTCTCACAATGTCTTTTAAATTACTTATCTGACTAGATGGAACTGAATATCCATTTTGCCTCTCCCAGGCCTGAGTGAAGTGATTTGGAGAACTGAGGTCTTCCATGCAAAACTGAGTCTCTGCAAAGAAGGGAATTACCAAGCAACACATCTCCCTGCTGCAGTTCTAAGTTAATTCAATGAAGCAAAAAACCTCGGGAACTAAATTTCTAACAAATATTCTAAATCACTCATTGACTTTAAATTATTCGTAGGCAAGGGCCAAGCACTGCACCAAAGCAGGCAGAGTGCCTTTGGGGAAAACACTGCAGGGCATTGTTTTGATTAAATCACAACGTACATGCACTCAGCAGAATCTGTCCTAGGACAGGCTTGCAAGACTTCCTTACCTCAGGATGGAGTATGTCCTTTCTCTGGCCTTTGGTGTACATATTTTGAGCTACTGCAGAAGTTTTCTGGCAAGGAGGAAGCACTTTAGGTACAAATGGCTGTATACCTACCTTCTTTTATCGATAGAAGGATACACACACACACACACACACACACTCTCTTACATTTCAGAGAGGTATTTCACAAAGGAGGCAAGAGGAGGATGAGACACAGCATGGACCAGTGGCACTGTTACCATTTCCAGTACAGACTGCTGGCATTTGCTTTTACCACATGTGACTCCTTCTTCCACAATCTGCCCTCACTCTGCCTGGTTGCTCTCACCCTGGTGTGCCACATGCCTTTCTGCTTCCTGTGGAGTTGCTCCCCCCCTCCATCTATTTGAGCAGCTACCACCCGACCAGCAAAGCCTCACTTTCTTTTTATGTGTCACTCTATCTTTGCCTCTTCAGACATTAATCCTTCATGCTGTACATGGCTGAACACAAACAGTCCCAACCACCACGATGACAAAACCCTACAACCAAACACACCCATGGCTGTGCTACTCGGGAGTCAGAAGCAAGGTGGAGAACTGTTAGAGCAAACAGGGAATGAGACATTCACAGGGCCATGAAGAACCAGGAATACAAGGATCCTGCCACAATCCTGTGGTCCCAGCATTTATCCAGTGGTGGCTACGGTTTACCCACCACCATAGCCAACGTGAAAACACAGCTGGAACTGCGTTTTTTAATATACATACAGACATTTGCAGACACAAGGATACCTGGAACATTCTTTGTCTCATTTTACCTAAAGGTAGTGATCCAGGCTGATCTTTGTGCTGGGCTTCTTTTTCCTGTTCACCTTTCAGGACTGCTACAGCTTCAGCTGTTACTACTTGTACTATCCTTGCAGACACTTCTTCTGTGGCAGTAGCAAAGTCAGAAAAAAGAAAGAAAAGCATGCTAATCAGAATGGTGTTTTAAAATCATAAAGATTAGCTTACACAATAAAAAACCAGAGGCTGACTTAATCCATTTTTAAAAGGTAATCTTTTTTCCTGAAATATAAGGAAATCATTAAAAATAAAAGAGAAGGACCCGATATTCCAAATATTTCAGTGGAAAGTGCCAAGTATTTATAAAAATCAGGAGCTTGCTCTAAGCAAGATGCACAAAGCATCATTATTTAACGTTCTTTCTATTAGGTAAAATGTGCAGGAACTGCAATATTTTAAGACGACCATCTATCAAATGTCCAGAAAGATTTCTGTAGGTACTGTTTTGCAAACACGGGTAGAATGAGCAGCTGAGTAATGGAATTTCTTGACATTCAATATGTGAAGTTAGCTGCATTCTAACATGCCCTCTGAATGCTAATTCCTCCTCAGCAGCACACAGTATACATTAAAGGCACTTCCCAGACAGCCATCTACGCTGATGAGGGACCTGAAGGGCCAAATAACATTCCTGCATGATTAAAATCAATACTTCATCTTCCTCACCCCTTTTAAGACTGCCACACAAAGCTTTATTTAAACAGTAGGTCTCATTATCATGCAGAGGGATTGCAGAGGATAATATTTTCTTGGTGGAACGGGCTCCTTGCTGCTGGGCTCCAACATGCTCTGTGCATGGAGCCGGCTCAGGCACTGCATGCTTGACAAAGCTGGGTGCCACAGAACCCACGCTTTGCTCTTCCCCACTGCCCTCAAGGTGTAGCACACCTGAGAAGGGCTGAGGAACTGGCTGCTCTGGTGAGCAGAGTAGTAGTAGGACCACTCAAGGAGTGAATTCTTCCAAACTGAGAAACTGTGCCTCAGCTCGACTCCAGACCCACTCAAAGGTGCAGTGAAATGTCATCAGGCATGTGGAAGCAACAAGTTTTGTACCCTCTGGAAGTTCGGGTACCTTTGATGTAACAAATCAAGATCTTAAAGGTTGGTCCAGCAGAATTCAGAGAAAAAAGGGTTTGTGGTTCTTATCTGTATGAGTCTGCTCTCCCTTAGTCATTAATCAATTCTCTCTCTCAGCAAAACTCAGTGGAAATAAACTCCTTCCCTCTCCAGCTATATCCAAGGGCTGTCTGAGAACTGTTCCCAATACAGAAGGAGCTGAGCCCTGGGGAAGGCCGCAAGCTGCACAGTCACAACCCACCAGCTGCACAGCTGGGCACATCTGGGAAAAGAGCAAAACTTCACTGCTTCTCCAGCCCTCGTGTGGAGACAGAGGTTTGTAGTGGCAGATGTCAATACACCCTGCTCCTGCCAGAGCCCCCATTAATCACCATCCCGAGGGCAGGAATAAAAGCTCTGCTCACCCATTACCACGTCCTTCAGGCAAGAACTGGCTGGGAAAGGCAAGTATGTTTAAATCAATGCCCTACATGTAACTTCACAGCAACCACGCTGACAAGGGACTGTCCATTAGATTAATAATGATTTCTTTTCACAGTTACTCTCACACAATTCCCTTGTACTTTTGATGTGAAGCTATTCCTCTTCATTTTGTGCTTTAGAATAGCCAATTGTTTTCCCCAGAAAACACAGATGTGAATTACTTGACTTTCACAGCCATGTTGTCTAAAACCAAAGTGCTAGGTTAATCTTTCTTTTACACAAACTATTTAATGAGATATTAAAAATCCCCACCCACTGGCAAAGAACATTCCTAATTGTTGGTGTTTATACCTTACAATTCACTGCACTCCTGGCTGGTCACCTGGAGGGCAGTGACTGCAACAGTTCCATTGGCTGCTGCCAACAGCAAAAGTAGACAGATGAATATGCCAGAACAACGACCAATTAATGAAAAAAAAACAAGTTCATTTGAAAAACATGAATTTGAAAAAGCATTTGAAATACATGAATATAAACTTGCCAAGGATAAATTCAGGTTAGAAATCTAAAGCTACTGCTTTCCTACTGTCAAGGGTGAGAAGTTCTGGCAGCCTTCCACATTGGAGGAAACAAATCAACTGGTTTTTGAGATGAGGCTCAATACATTTATGAAATGGACTACGTATGATATTAGTGCCTGGAGGAGGAGGAGACTACAAATAGTAGCTCTAGTTCTCTGTTCTTCTACTCAACAACACATCCCTAAGTATGAGACGAAACTCCCCTTTGTGGTTAAGTAGAATCAAATCGAGCACCATAACCCCATCAAGCAAGTCACACATGTGGCCAGTCCTAGAGATCAAAGAACAGGGATATTGATTTAAAGCCCAGCAATCTTCCCAGCTGCCTTTCAGGGCCTGCACGTCATTTTGGGGCTTTGCACCTCTTTTTGGGCTGCTTCCACACCTGCTGGATGCTGGGGGTGCTTCTCAGCACCTCTTGATTCCTTCCTCTCATGAGAAACACAAAGCAGACACTTCCCAGACCTTCCTAGACTCTCACACGGTGCTGCTGCTGCAGACCAGTGGACTGGACACAAATCTGGAATCCTTACAAGTCGTGACGGCTCCCTGTGTTGTGAGGCACACGCAGCTTGCAAAGCACAAGTGATTCTGGGAAAACTTGGGAGAACGAACCTGTGGCTTGGCCCACCCTCCTCCTGCAGACACACGGTCCCCTTCCCACACCATGGCATGCTGCAGCGCCTTCCATCAGTGGGAAACAAACTGCTCTTCCTGAAAGCATCCTTTCACACTTGGTATATCCCTGCTCAGATTCTGCTCTTTCAGAGCAGGAAAGAGCATTGCCCTGACAGCTCTGGTGAGCATGGAGGACAGCACAGAGCTTCACTCAGTGCCACAGCTACAGAAGACCCCGCACCAATTCCTGCCACCACTTCACACCTGGAGGATGTGACACATGGCCCTCCTGTCAAAATTTCCACCAAACTACTAATCACAACACCACTGACAAAAGCAACATCATCAAGACCATACTATTAGCTCAGATGAACAAATCAAGACTCAGTGAGAAAGACTGTTAAAAGCATCAATTTTTGAAGCTTACGTTCACATGAAAATTTTAATGAAAGGCTCCAACTAATTTCTGATACAGAATATGCAAACATATATCAGACTTCGTACCCTGGAGCATATCCAAAGGAAATCCACTTGGTCAACTGCTTTCCATCAGCCAAGCTACTGCAACCCTCCTCCCAGCAGGGTTAAGACAAATCCTTATTAGAAACTGCCTCCTATGTAACAGAATCTATACTTGTTCCCATCCAGCCTGGTTCTCTAGTACAAATGGGCTCTACAAGCCTGGAAGACAGTTCTCACCCTGTCAGCTCTCTTCCTGATTTAATTTGCTTGGGACAAAGATAATGTTCCACAGGGAGATATGTCTGAGGGCGAAAGGTTGTCTCCTGAAAAATAGAAATTTCTATTTCAGGCTATGCAAAATAAGTAAATAAAAATACAAATGGCCTCTGGGCTTGTGGTTTTTGTTCAGTTTGGTTTTGTCTGGCAGTTTTGTCTTTCATCAAGAAAGGCTTCGTTCTGAACACTCTGCTGATGGATATTTTGGGTGACACGGGAGGCATGGGCAGTTCATCAGAAGAGCAGTGCTTTTGCTGTACATGACTGCTGCAAAAGGACAGACATTTGTGTACTAATGGACACTATAAATAGAAGATCCAGTGGGTAAGTCAAATCCTCACAGGGCTGCTATTGAGACTTTTCAGTTTTCTTACGGTTCAGTTAAAGTTCAAGGCAGCCTAATGATAAAGAACAAACAAACAAACAAAAACCCAAAAAAGGAGAGTTAGGCAGCTTGGATGCCAGGCCATGTATTCATTAGACATGGTTTTGCTTGTAGACATTTATTTTCCCTCTCTCTTAACAGGTAGACTCTCTCAGACTCTACTTCATGCCACAGAAACAGCACGAACATACAAGTTACAACAAATAGATTTATTTCTTAAAGGCAATAAGGAGCATGGCTTTACGTTAAACTCCACAAAAAAGAGCAATATGCCTTTTCTTTGCATTCCGTGGAGAGTAAAATGCTGCTCCTTTTTACCAAGATGTCAGCTGTTCATGATACAGGACACAGACAGAGCTTCACAGCTTGATTTCAGGGAATACAGTACCCTAAAGTATAGGCAGTCCTTCAATGAGATGTCCATAACAGAGAGAAAACACAGTGAAAACCCTCAGCATGAACTCTCCAAAGCCCTGACAGGGAGCAGGCTGAGCTGAGAGGCTCAGGGGCTTACATACCGGGACATGGTTGTGCTGCTCCCTCAAAGGTCACTTCAGACCACGCTCCAACAGGGCTGCCAGGTCAGCTCTGCCCAGCTGCTGCCGGTGCCACGGCTGCTCTGCAGCAGGAACAGAGCCCTCTGCCCTGCTGAGAGGACAGAGTCCTGTCTGGCACACCACAGTAATTTAAACCAAAGTTAAAACTCAAATGAATTAAGCACGCTGTGCTCCTGGTTTTGGAAGTCAGCCCAATTCTTCTACAAAACCCAGCATGCCAAATCAGGAGATCTAGAATCTCCCTGTCCCAGAGATGACTTGGGGACACAAACCCTTTCCAGAGTACTAAGATGCACAGGTGCTGATGGTATGGGGAGCCACAGCCTTCCCTCTTGGCTGGGTTTAGAAGGTCTGCTGCCTCCAAAGGCTGCTTCCCTCCTCAGAAGTACATCCAAGGGCACAGGAGCTGCCCAATCCCCACCCCAGGCGCTCTAGCACTGAGATTTACACTGAAGCAGGCATCATTCAGACACTCCCTCCAGATACCTGAGGTCCCCTTCCCTGACAGAGACTCAGACAGGGGCTGTTAAGTGAGGTTACATGCTGAAGACTGGCTACAGCATGATCCAGTATCTGGGATCCGATCCTGTACAAGGCCAAGATGTAATTTCAAAGCTCTCCTTCATTCCTTATTGATCCTGCTGCATTTGTCAATGGACTGCAGATGTCTCCATTGGCACACTACCTACAGTACTTCTATTTCCCACGATGCTTTTCCATTCCATTAACTTTTATAATAGACATGTTTACCAGCCCCAGAGACAAATATACAGACAGTGGCAAGAGTCTTTTAAAACAGGTGTCCGAGCTTTCAGGTCCTGGCATAAATATTTCCACCAAATAGTTCAAAAAATAGCTTTTTAAAAAAATCTGCAACTATAAAGGCAAGAGCAAAAATCAGATCTGTGAGACACCTTCACAGTGATGTGTGATGTCTGTTCTTTACGTGCCCTTTTAATGGTTTTCCTTCAGCCTCTAGCACATTTTCCTCTTTCTCCTCCAACCTACCACAACCTCAGGCTCAATTCATGGAGAAGCTGAGTTTGCTATGAACACCACTTCTTAGGTGAAACTGTTCAGCTGTTTGTTTCTGACAGCCCTCATTCAGCAGTGCCTTTTATCTTCTCTCTCTCCCCTGTCCCTCTGTGCAATGCGGTACGATTATTCTGAGGACTGGTTTTGACAGGAGACACTGCCTATGGGCAGGGCTCACAGCCTCTTCCTGCCTCCCAGATACATGACTGGCACTGATGCAAGGATCCTGCTGGCAGAGGAACTGGGAGCTGGTACAGCCTGCCCTGAGAACAGCCTGCTCGTCACCTCATGTAACAGTGTCAGTGATTTCTCAGGCCAGAGTTGCTCCAGTCAGACCAGAGTTATCTCCTCAGCTCTTCTCCTTTCCTGCCTGTAGTCACTTGTGTTTCATTACTGCCATTCAGCCACATCACTCAGCCCACTTACCTACTGCTTCTTCCCACCTTGAGAACCCATTTCACAGCAACAGGGACAGCTCCTCCTAATATGAAAATGCATTTCACGTCCCCACAATTTCATCAGGACAGTCTTCCCGGACTGGAGCATCATCAGCCATCCCTCTTTCTGGCAACAGCTCTACCCAACGCCACTATGGTGGCAGCAAGACCTTGAGTTTGCTGTGGCCACAGAATATGCCACCTGCTCTCTGTAAAGCATAACTTGTTTAAGGCATAACAAAGGCTAACACGCTTGAACCACATGGCACAACAAATGCTCCAAGAGAAAACCAAAGAAAAGGCATAATAGGAAGGAGGGACAGAAAGGAGGCTGCAAATTGTGTCAAAACTTCACACACACTCATAGGGTCACCCCTCAAACACCTACCAAGAAAAAACAGTGAGCTCGGTTACAGTAAAGGGTAATTAATGCTCCTGGACCACTGAGGCTAAAGAAGGGATTGAAGAAAGTTGCAATCAGATGGAAAGGATAAAACAATATGTTTCATTAATTTTGCTACATTTTAGGGAAAGAACAGAGCACAGCAAAAGGATTAGCTACATGTATACTTGCAGAACTGTGAAAACAAAGCAATTTCAGTCAAGATGTGCCTGTCAAAATCCTCAGTGGGATTCAGAGCAGTTTCCAAGGTAACCAGCAATAATTGTTGGCACAGTTGAATGGAGTCAACAACAAAAGCACAAAGCAACCTGCACTGCCTTGTGAGGCAAAACACCCCACATATTCCTGCAGAAAGAAAAGATACAAAATGGCTATTTGCTATCTTTGACAATTTGAAAAGCAGACAGGACCTATGGATTTTTTGCCCCCGGACACTGCAATTCTGAGTGCAGCCGGGCTATAAAACAAATAGCTATTCGATTTGTTTAGAGGCATTAGCCAGTCCCCTAAGGACAGGTCCTGAATTCATGCACAGCTCTCCTGGAAGCTGGTGGATGACTTGTTTCAGTCAAGACTACTGAAATGTTGAGGGGAAAAAAAGACCCAGGCATCACCCAGTGACATTAAGGGTGGAAAAACCAAAGACACATCTTGGACTTGATCACTGGGATCATGACAGCTCTAAATATTGCCTTTCTGCATGCAGATTAAAAGAAAAATGCAGCAATCAAAGTAGTATGAATAAGTTACGTAAACCCCCAAAAAAGCCAAAAGATTAGTGCTTGAGATTGAAGAAAGAAGCTGTAACATAGCTTTACAGAATTCAAATACTGGCTTTCAAACGACTTTTGTGAGTGTAAATATTTTGCTGTAAGTAGGTCCTTGATCTGGATGTTGGCAATATTAATAATAATTGGCAGGAGGTATGAAGGCAAACAATAGGAACATCAGCTTTTAAATTAAATGCAGCCACAACACAACTGACAAGTACAATTTCCCTAATAAACTTATTGACTTTAAGCTACTGCAGCATCCATGAGGACAGTGAGAGATTAATTTAATCACCAGGATTCACCAGCTAACCAATAGAACAGGCCAGAAAAGGTCTGTGTTTTGGGAAAGAAATTTTTGACGGTCTAATCCATTGGATCCCCAAGGTATGAACATTCAGATTATCATTGGGGAAAGATGTATTGCAGTCACTGTGTGAGAAGAGCAGGAACAGGTGAGCTACAGCTGAGTACCTGGCACAGCAGCTTCACACCCTGGTGAGCCCCACTGCAAATGCACTACACCTCTGTGTTTTGGGGTATTCAACAGCCCCTCCTATGTTGTCCTTAAATTCTAGATTGTAAATCTGAACTACCACTGTCCAGCTCCTTAACACTTTTGAACTTGATGATCTTGGAGGTCTTTTCCAGCCTTAGTGATTCTGTGATTCTTGTGCTATCTGCTTTATATCAGAGTAAATCTGGTACATAGCTGGAGTCCTGGCTGCAGCTGAGCAGTGCTGGCCTGGCTGTGCTCTGGTACAAACACAAGGCTGGAGAGTGGCTTTCCTGGGCACCCTCAGCTGCTCTACAGTACTCAAGGAAGCAGCAGGGAAGCTCAGGCTGCCTGTCCTTGGATTGCTTCCACATGTTCTGTGTGTATTTCAGTTCCCCTGCTCTGACTGAATTTTCCTGATCACTTTCTTCAGTGAGAGTTGGACACATAGTCCAAATCTCCAAGGCACACAATGCAAAATCTAAAGTGACTCATGCTAGGAGCCAGGAGCCATTCCAAAAGCTCCAGTGAGCCCCCTCCTCCGGCTCCTTAGCACATTCATTAGGCAGAGGCCTCTGCCACGCTGTCTAGCAGCTGTAGAACAAAACACCAAGGGATCACTCCCCTCCTCAGCCTCCCTTGAAATACGTAAGTCGGTTAAAAAGGAGTCATACCAATGTCAGTATAATGATGCAACGCTTTAAAAATGAGCCCTCATTACTGCAATGCTTGTTTCCTGTGCATCCCCTGCGTCCATCTTCTTAAGTCTACTGCCTGGAAGAAAATATTTACTGTCAGCATTTCCCAGCCAAATCAGAGGTGGGAAAAGCTATCAGTTCTGTTTTGTCTGATGCACGGGCAACACAATTTAGAGCTGACATGCAATATTGAAGCTGACAACACCAGACTCTCAGCCAGGGCCTTTCCTGGGACTTGGTACCAGCTCAAAACAACACCTGCACACACAAAGCAGCCATATCTATCTTTCCCCAAAGTATTAATTCCCTAGGACTCACACAGAAGAAACCACTTTGGCTTCAAAACAAAGAACCAGATATTTAATCCTTCAAATGTGAATAAATACACATAATGGGTAACTCACTTTTAAATCAGTATTAGTTTTGGACTCCAGTACAAGTTAACACTTTAAACAAACTGACTTTTAAGAACCTCTGCAGAAGTCAATGAAGCATCAGCCACCTACAGCAGGAGGTGATGCGTCCCTTAAGGTTCATTTTTAGCTCCTTTTGGGATGATTTTAAACACTTTTTACAGTGGTTCCTCTGATCGGAAGTCTTTAAAACGGATTCACAGCATGCTATAGAAACTTTGCTGGATCCAAGTCTAAAGTTAACATTAACCTGTGCACATATTGTGTGGGATTTAGTCATGCCTGGTCAGGAGAGGACTGAAAATCAATATGTCAATGCCAACAAAATGCTGGTTTAACTCATCAGGGGATATTTAACACATAAAATGCAGCAATGCAATGCCCTGCTCACCTTAGTGCTCACGATGTTGGTGCAGCCCAGCTCTGCACTGCAGCAGCAGCAGCTGCATGGCTGACCTCTTCCAAGCCCTGCTTCCCAGTCCAGCCTGCACCTGTAGCAAGGCAGGTGAGTTTCTCCTGCCAATGGACGAATGGTGCTCCTTCCAAAGGAGCATGAGCAAGTGTCCCCACAGACAGGCAGAGCTGAATGTGGCCTGTGTCATGTACAGATTAACCCAGTCCCATTTATCTTGTGCTGTGGATGGACTTTCAGAGCAGTTCTCAGCCAAGCTCAGCAGTTCTCCCATCTCTCCCCCTCTTTTCTGGCACTGCCCCAGCTGAAGGGAGTCTTGCCTCTGGCCAGGACTCATCCCTGAATGCTCACACAGCCTGCTCCCGCCCACTGCCTGCCTTCTCTTGGAGACTACCAGCTCACCCCTCTATGTGTGCAATGTGATTGGGAAACAGAAATGTGCACCTACCCTTGAAGAAGGAGAATGTGAGAGATGCACACAAAAGCCCTCAGTGCATCTTCAGTGCCCATCAGTGCACTGGCACAGGTTGCCCAGGGAAGCTGTGGCTGCCCCATCCCTGGAAGTGTCCAAGGCCAGGTTGGACGAGGCTCGGGAGCAACCTGGTCTAGTGGAAGGTGTCCCTGCCCATGGCATGGGATTGGAATGAGATGAGCTTTAAGGTCCTTTCCCACCCAAACCATTCTATGGTTCAGTGACCTTGTGAACTACCTCTTCCACTTCCACCAAAGCTATCTTCTCTGGGCACTTAAACATCTGCAAGCTTCTGCAGCCATGATGCTGGATACATCCAGCGGCTGAGGGGAGAGCTGAGACCACGACTGGGGGCACTGCAGCCTCCAAGAAAGCTGCATCCAGAGGCTGAGCTCCTAAGTGTACTGAAAATGAGGAGCAGTTGTGGAAATTCTAGGTCACAGAGGAGCTACACTGGATGGCTGGGATAAAGCTGGAAGCACGTATGGAGAATAAGAGAAAAAAAAGGTAGAGACAACATAGTGAGAAAGGAGAAAGAGAAGGAAGAGCTGACAGAGCAATCGTTGAGAAGGATGACATATTCTTAAATAGAGAGAAAGGATGACAGGGAAAGGAAAGAGAAAGCAACTAATACACAGGAACAGCTAAGGATGAGTTTCAGCTCACCAACAACCTATGCAGGCTGCATTACCCTGGATGTGGCACATACTCTGAATTTGGGGTAAAAAAGCAACAGTCACCACTGAATCCTATTCCCTCGTCTCATATGTGGTGCAAGGCTGTGGATGAAAACAGTTTGAGTACGTCAGCAATACTGCCACATCTACACAGCACTGGCAGCTGATACATTCATAAAAAAAAGCAGAAGTATCTGTCTGGCCAGATACACGGGCAGAGGACCAGACTGTAAATCAGTTTTATCCTAACTGCCATTAGCTATATGGGTTGCTGGAAGCTGTACTAAACTGATCATATATCACTATGAATTAGTCTCAAGGAAAGAAATAGAAACCAAAAGCGAAGTACCTGGGGTTTATTTTCCCCTTCCAAAATACACAGTGCCTCCAAGTAAAACTGGTTTCCATGAACTATTCAATCTTCTCAGTCCTGAGTGAAATGACTCTCTGGGAAGCGGCTAAGAGGTTTTCCTGCCCTGAAGCTAATGATATCTCTCAGTTATTTTCCATATACTGCATGCAACTAAAACTAAAGTTTTGAACAGTTATTTTCCACACACAGGAGGAGGGCTCACTCCCATGATCTAATGTACACAGCTGGAGTGCCTTGAGTTTCCTGCACTTTTTGCATGTCATGAGGAATGCCTCAGTACTAACAAAACCCCAAGAAACAACCAAAACTGCATTTCTAAATCATCACTTCAGAAGAAGTTTTCCAAGCACCACTGACTGTGCTCTGTAGTTAGTCTGTGAAACAGCAGAGAAAATGTAAATGCTTTGCTCAGAATCTCCCAAAGAACAAATGACAGTGTAAACACCATCGCACAGACATCTCACTTTGAGTCTTGTCTTTGAATTTCCAGATCAGCCGCTGGTAGGGACAGGCACTGGATCATCAGTGCTCATCTACCAGCTAATGCCAGCTGTTTTGTGCTGACTTCTATCTCTTCAGCTGGCAAAGGCAAGCAAATCTCTATTATCATTAGAAGGACTGAATTTAAAGTGAGCAGTTAATCTACCAGCAGCAACTCCACAGAACAGAAAACTCTAACCAAAACACCAGTACACACTAATTTTTGCTGTCCTCACCCAGGATATGAATACAGCAAGAGAAGAGATGATTTCTTCTCTATATGGTAACCTCACAGATTAAAACAGCATGAAAGACAAAGACAGGGGGTTGCCCCTTGCTTCCTTCTACTATTTCCTTTCACTCAAATTAAAACCCAGATTGCCTTTGCTTTCCAATTTTAATACAGAGTAGCTCATTATGGTTAGTTGAATCCAGGAATTTGCATATATATCTCTCTCGTACTTTGTACAGAAAATATACCCCAAAGTAGTATTTTCTTTTCATTTCCATGAAAGTTATGCCTCAGTGAGGACTACAGAGTGAGGTCCCAGTCACAAAGTACTTGCAGTCTCTTCCCTATCTCCCTTAACCTTGAGAAGCAAATGCTAGAGGAAAAGAAGAAAAAAACTAAATCCTCCTTTCCTTTGTCAGCCAGCCTGGCTGTGACTCAGAGACGTCACAGGGAGCCTGTGCACTCCTGAATGCTAAACAAGCTCCCAGGCTACATACTTTCTCTCAGCAGAGCTTAAAAAGAGATCTCACTTTGAGCAGGGCTGTGTTGGCATGGCAACGGGGGAAAAAAGGAATCAGCAAGCCTGGCACTCCTTGCCAGGAGTAGCAGACTTTGTGTGACTCTCATTTCTGTTGAGAGATGTTATGGTACCTATCTCCTCTCCACCAAAGGTTAAACCTGTGCCCAGTGGGTGTGGAAGGGCTGATGTTCAGCCTGTGTGCTGGCAGGACTTGCCCCCATCAGACAGACCTGGGGACGCCTTATCCTGGGCTTTCCTTAGCCTGGGCTGGAAAGTGCATAAACCAAGCACCTGAGCTTCCTCAATGGAAAAACAGGAGGAAAAGATTTGTGAAGCGCAGGGCTGAGCAGGTTCATGACCACACCTCCAGACACAAGGCAAGGGACCTGGAAATGGGGCCAGCAATGCCCACCAGCACATCCCATGCCGTCACCTAAGAACCTGCTGCTTCCTTTTCAAGGTGACTTTGGAGAAGAAGATGCCATTTCAGCTCTGCCTGAAACAAGAGTAGCTGTGTGCCTGCAAAACAAGGTTCTGTTGTTTAGTAATGAACCTTCTTCCAAATCTTCCTGCCCTCAGATCAAAACTGGAATGAAAGATTATATGCTGGCACAGTCCCCAGCAATACCACCTTCCAGCTGCAGTCACAGAGACCTCTGCTCGGTGCCAAATATTGCCCAGTGTTTCTGAATGTCCTTTATGATGCCATCATGATGGAGACCATGATAGACCCTTTAAACACAACAGGAATCAGCCTTTGAAATGCCCCATCTCTAGCTCTCTCAAGGGGCAGAGCTGAGCCCAGCCCAGAGGGCAGAAGACTCTGGGGAGGTGCCACACAGTCCTGCACAGTGCTGGGCCACCTGTCCATGACTCTGCACAGACCTCCAGCCTGGTCTGGGGTAGCTCTCTTCATCCTTGTACCTTTTCTTCTGGCTTTTACAAGTCCTGTCTCCTTTATGTAATTCATAAATGCACAAGCTGTCTCTTACTACACACTTTAAAAACTGAAAAGGACTCCAGCAGAACAGGCCACAAATTAGAATGTCGCAACTGCCCCACCAGTCACTCAGCTAATGCCACTGCTGGATGGTCGAGATCTGACCGACAGAAACGGGGAAGTCTGTGTTCAGAGCCCTCATTAGAACAGGTACTTAAACATGGATGGGGGGGAGGGAGGGCAGAAGCAAACATAAAAAGCAGAGACAAGGCAAAAATGAAACCCCCAGAATGCATTCAGTATTTGACAGGTTCAGCAGCAATAACTCTCCTGGCTACAGCAGTCCCCCAAGAAGGGCTGCAGATGTTTTCAAAAGGCAACTTTGACAAACAGAGCTTATGGCCTACAGTCTAAACTATGGTGTGGCTGGAACATGTTACGAAAAATGCTTCATCCATATCCCAGCCTTGCTCCTTGTTACATCTCCGAGGTTATTGATTACGTTTTCTGCGAGCACTGACAGCACCAAGTGAGCGCTGGTTGCCAAGCCAACACAGACGTTCCGCTCTCACTTCTTAAGGAAGCACAGCTACTTTTGCAGTGCTTGTATTGTAACAAGAAAACACCAAAGTGAATTGAAATACCAACAGGGAGCCCAAAGGAAATGGCTGGTTCATGCCTTCTCTTGGCCAGATGCAACACTGATGTGGGTACGATGCAGAGTTGGCTCTAAAGGTGTTACTGCACCTGGTTTGAGACATGGTTTTCAAAAGCAAATCTGAACCACGCACTCCTAGAAGAGCTTAGGGATAAAAGACACTGACGGCTGATGCTCTCTACGTGTCTGATTCCCACCCATGGGAACCAACAGTACCTGCATACCAGGTTATCTCACCCTACTCCCTTTCAGGCAGTAGTTTTTGCATTCTGCCCCCAACTGTGCCAGACCCTCCAGCTCCTACCAAAACATGTCAATCAGTGACTGATTTCTGAAGCCCCAAGATGAGGTGGGAGGGCAGAGCCAGCCCCTCAGAGAGGTTATGACTGGACAAAAAACAATGTCTTACTGGACTGACTGATAGGGCCAGCTGCAGAGAAACCCACAGAGACTGGTCTATATAGTAGTTATTTAATATTTTAGAGTCAGGGAGAAGATAGCTGTGGGTAGGGAATGTGAAAAGATGGAACTTCTGTGCCTTCATTCCTGGTCCTCTGCAGGAGAACAACTGAGAAGGATCTTTATAGCAAGGTTAACAGAGAATGGTAAAAACCCCAGCATTTTCTGTACGTACCCCAGAGGGGTTCTGGTGCCCCCACCTACACTGTCTTCAGCAACATAATTTGAATGTCTATATGTCCCAGAAAATGACACTTGTACTACACTTAACACAAAGAAGAAAAGTTTCAGATGCCTGGTATGTTCGCCTGTATCTAAACTGGCAGAGATGATGGTGTACAGTAATTACTGTCACATTTCCTGGGCAAAGGGAGGGAGACCAAAATGCCTAATTAACAGCTTCTTTCCCATGGGAGCCATCAATGACATGGTAAGATACCTTCTTCCAGCTCTGTAAAATAAATAACAGAAATGGAACAAATCCAGCAGCCACATTCAGCTCTGAATGTCATTGATTTTACATCCTTCTGTGCATTTTGTCTGCATTGCTCAAGACATGCCGCTTGCTGAAAATGCACATTTGACAACGAGGCTGGGAGGCTCCTCTGGGAAACAGGCATTCAGGGCTTTTCAGGGGAGGGGCTTACTAACTCCAGAAGGACTTGGGAAGCAGCAGGACAGCCAGTGCAAACAGCCAAACGAAAGGGAAAGCTCTGACAAAAGCAGTCCTGTTGGAAAGAAAGACCAAAAAGGCCTCCATACAAAGAAGGCCTATTTGTATATCTACTGCCAGTGCCATCAGAGCATTACCACTTGTATGGCAAGAGAGAGAGAAAGGAAAAGGATATCAAATGAGATGTCACTAGAGGAGGGAACAAACTATTAGCACACCATGGGACCAAGCTATGACTCTCAGTGCATTTCAGCCTGGAGAGGCTTTAGCATTTAGTGACCCCAAAGACGGTGCTGCCATTCTGCTCCATTGCAGCTCCAGGGCAAGTCCAGAGGGGCTGAGGGCCCTCAGCCCACACAAGTAAGCACCGTGGTGATTTTCTAACAGTGCTGTGCTGCTGAGGGCTGTGAACAAGATCCTCTTTAGCTGGAGACTGGCTGCTGCAAGGCAAGGCTATGGAAGACAGTGGGATACAGACTGTTTCCTTGACACACAGGAGGAGGCTGAAACAAGCACAATTCCTGCTTTAAACATGTTGGGGGGTTTTTTGCATAGCTATCCTAAAGGGACTCTGCTCAAGCACTACTTGCTATGACAGGGCAGTCTTTCAGGCTCGCATTCCCTGCACCTTATAGAAATATGCTTTTTTAAAAGAGTAGATGGTCAGAGGAAAAAGTCTGTTCTAGATGCTCATTTAGTCCAGCTGAACAAAGCCTGAAACAAAGGGCTGAATTAGGATAAATTACATTCCAAGTTGTAACGTGGTTTTTCCCTTCCCAGTTTTCTTTTCAGCTGTTTCCTGTTGTCTGAATCCCCTTCTTTCTGGGGTAGTAGTATCTACCATCACACAAAAGCTGGTTTGTCTCTGGATAAGCAGATAAAACTGGACCTCTTTCTACTGCCCTTAGCTTATCCCACAATTCTCCTTTTTTCCCTGCCTCTTCCCACCGCTGCTTTGCTCCCTCACAGCCTCCATCTCACCAGCTCTCCTGCTGCTGAGTCTGTTCCCCCACATTCCTCAGCCCCTTACTCCTCCCTCAGCTCAATACTGCCACTTCTTCATTCCTCTTCACAGGTCTAGGGCTCCCTCCTTCTGGTTCACTTACAAACACACACCATTGTCTGCGTTCCCCCAGCCACCACAAATTCCAGCCTCTCTCATGGATCTGTCATGGACTGCCTCTCATACACCTTCCTCAAACTCCAGAGCCGAAAGTGCCCAGCCTGCAGTCGGATTGCTGTGCCATGTCAGGGAACCTGCTACATTTTACCACAGTCCCTTTGCATCCCACATGGTTTGGGTTCCCTGCCAATTAATGAAGGGCTACATTTTGTCACTCTGGTATGACATGTTACTGTCCTCAACACTGTCTGACACCAGGACACAGACACTGGCCTGAGGCTCTGGTAATAGGATTTCAGGAAATGCTTTTCTTCATCTGTCAAAAAAAAAAATCATCCATCAAATAACAGCACAGGTAACCCAAACCCCCTCCAATTACAAACCTGAATTTGGCATATAATGAAGAAAGCACCTAATCAGTTGAGTCATTGCATATAAAGACATATTATAGAAGATGGTTCACAATGTTCACCACTGTTACCCCTAATTATATAAATTTGACTGGTTAGTTACTACATTACTGAAAAAATAGATGCATTTTAAGTGCAAAAAGCCAAAGCTTTGTAGCTTGATGCTCTTGCAATTCAAATGAAATGGATTATGTTGAATTGCTGGTTCCCAGAGAATGCTGCAGCACATCTGTACTCCTCACAGCTTCCTCCCAGTTAGCTGACCACAACTTTCCAGTGAGCAAAGAAAAGCCTGCCACTCTTGTGTTTTTCACTGCAAGTCAGACACATCCTGTGCTCTACCAGGGGGTCCAATCCAAAGCTTTCCTTGTCAGCCCACTTCAGAGCGAGTTTCTGAGGATTACACTATCACGTCCCTTTGCATCACACATTTCACATGACATGAAAATGTTTGGCTTGACAAAACCTACAGATCTCATTCTCTATCTTTATAATTACATGGTCCTCACCAAAGATGCTCTGTGTGTGCAAGTGAGAAGGGACATGGACAGGCATGAAGCAGGGAGAACACACTGAAACTCGGTGGTCTCAGGCTGTGGATGCTGCAGACTGAACTAAAAGCAAGGTGTCTTCAGGAGCAGCTCCGGAACAGCATGGGATTTGTGTCCGGCAGAAGCACAGGGCTCAGCTGGTCTGTCAGGGGTAGCCCAAGTACCTACATGAATTTATATCCATAAAATGCATACAAAAAGAAATAGGTGCTTTACCAGCCACACTTGTATCACACCCCTAATAGCTTCCTGTGGGCTATGCCAAAAAACCCGGCCTATTCTCTTGCACGTATCTGCCTTTGACTTGGGTGGCTGCCGGATCAGGCCCTGAGGCTGCCCTGTCCACAGCTCTCTGCACTCTCCCACGTTCCTATCGGTCTGTTTGAAAGGAGGGCATTGATGTGTCTCCCTAGTGCAGCCATTACCAGCACAATACTGAGACAGATCAATCAAAGGCAACACAACAGCCAGATTCAGAGGATTCCAAAAATTAAGGTCAGACTCAGTAACTCTTTAGACAGATGCTGAGAGAGAGACACATATAATACACAAAGTATATAACTGTGCAAACCTAAAAATGTCACTTGTAGTGATGAATTGGATGAGTTTTGGGAAGAACTGTTACTTCCTCCCCCATTACCATCCCTCGCCTCTGCATCAGTGTTGGCATAAGGTGCCTTTGTCCTGGTGGCCTTATCCTAACTTTTCCCTTAACACACAGCCCTCTGATTTTACAGCACAAGCCCTGCAAATGGGGGTCCTGCTGCTTTGCTGTGCCTTGAAGGGTCTATTGCCCTGCTACAGAATACCTCTTCCTAGGAGAGGGCCATTTTTGGCTAAATCCCAGCTCCTGGGTCAGTCAGATGCAGCAGCCCTTCCTTAGGCAAAACACCTCAAAATGCACCAGGGATTGGGTGATGGACAGCTGCCTGGGAAATCCCTGTTTCAGCTAGTGCTCTGCTGCGCATGAGCTGGTTGTTGCAGTGGCTGGGGATTTACAGACTCCAGCATGAAGGCTGAGCAGCCAAAGATTTTCCTAGGCTACAGTGCTGGGCTTGTACCAGAGAAAATAAAATCCCTGTAAATCTACTCAAACCCACAGCTTGGCTTAATTATCTCCATTGACCTTGGCTTCCTGTGCATTTTCTCCTCAGATGTTTGGAGTCAGTAAGCTACTAAAAATGATTAAATGACTCACATTATTGATAGTTATGTGTATCAGAGTGGTATTTAAAAACCCTACCTGATGCAACACCCCACTGAAGTTACAATTTGCAAGCAGACAAATGCAGCAAAAATGACTAAATTTTGTTGTGAATAACAATCCTGATTTCAAGATCAAACTCTGAATCAAACACCAAAAATGTAGAAGTCTTGCCTCACATTGCATTAAGTACATCCAGCTAAGTAAATACTAGTATGAAGCGGCAATACACACTCTGGTCCCTTTCTATCACTACAGTAAGTTGTGAACTGGTTTCTCCTTCAAAAAGAGAAAAAAAATTGAAAAAAATGTATCTTAAGTATCCTAGGATGGTTTAGGTTGCATTAATTAAATGTGGGCTTAGCCAGTGTGTGAGGGTGCAGTGCACAAGTTTCCAGAGAGCTAGGAATTCAGGCATGAAGGCAAGCAGTTCTACGGACTTTTCCAGTGCTCAAGGACAAAGGTGTCATGAGATAGGCTATATTAAGACTCCCAAACAAAAGCTGTACATATTAACAGTAAGTCTCCACACCAGAGATCTTAGAGTCTGAGCAGACAGTGAGAAAACAGCAGGGAAGGAGGAAATGAGGCCACAAAGCGGTGACTGAAGCAAACTTCACCTGGATCAAGAGTAATCTTGTTCCCTCAGCAAATGTGTGTCCCCAGCACTACTGCATGCCCTAGAACATGCTTCCTCATTTTGTCTTGTTCTGCTTTTAACCACTTGCCTCGAAAAGCAACATGAAAAGGCACTACTATAATGCCTGCTGATGGCCAGCAGTGGTTTCCTTCCTCCCATCACCCATTAGCTGCAAACTCAATTAAATGCTCGGATCTCTCTCTGACCAGCACTCAGAACCTGAGCTTAAGAGAGCCTGAGAAAAGCATTTCTCTCCTCCCTTTCTAAGGATAGGAAATTCCTCTTCATCCTGTAAAGTTATCCCCTCTTTTCTGTATGTATGGGGAGACTTGTCCAACATGAGGTGACAAATCTGTGCCAAAGATGAGAAATGCCCTCAGTCTCCTCACTGCTAAGAACTACAGCATCTCACCTCTCCTGCTTATGTGCTGGCTAAACACAGCATAAAGCTGGGTTACAGCAAAGACACAAGACCTCGTTATCATCTCCCCAATCATCAACGCTGTGTTCACCTGAATGCTCACACATGATTTCTTTTACCTTAGCCAAAATTTGAAAGCCAATCTGCAAGAAGAGACTTAAAATATAAACACATTCACTTTTAGCAGAGATCTCCATTTCCAGCCCAATTGCTTATGAAATGACTGTATGGTCCAGGAGCCTTAAAATTCTCCAGCTGCTGAGAAATTATGGCTAGCATCTCCAAATGCTGTCAACAGCCAAAAAAACATTGCTAGAAAGATCACTTTAGCATGCATGAATGGATGCATCAAGGGCAGTTGTGTCTATACAAGAGAAATTCTTCTTGCACTGTGCTTTTGGGGTTTGGAGTGGGAACTCTGCACAAAGATAATTAGCATTTACTTCTAAAACAGGAAACTTGCTTTGCATATTTCATTTTGACACAGTCACACTCTTCTGTTTTTCTGGAAATAACAAGCTGAATTCTTAAAACCTTACAGGGTTTACAAATAGACAAAATCCCAGAGAGGATACGGCGAGATATGGCTGGGCAAGAATGAATAAATGCTGACACTGAACTGTGGTGTTCCCAGTCAGAATGAGCAACGCATTATTTTGCAAATAGTACGTGATTTCAAGAATGTGTTGTTACTTGTGAGCAACAACAGGAGAGTCCATCCTTCTTGCACACACAAATGCTCAAGCCATCCATGCTCAACAGTTGGACAGTTTCCTACTCCCCTGTAGCCCAGAGGGCCAGAGCAGCTGCTCTGCACCAGTCTGTTGTCACATCCCTTGCCAGGTAACCCCGTCCCATTTATGAAGATGCACTAAGGCATGGTTATGCCTTTCCTGAAGCCTTCTCAGAGCACTTCCCAGAATCCTGAGTAGGTATCACCTGTGTAAGCCTGGGTGAAGATGCAGCCCTTGCAGTGAAGAGCTAGTGCCCTTCCGAAGCACATACACCTTCCTTCAGCTCCACCATGCCCCAGGGCATGCTTGACTCCACCTAACATTTCCTCTTGGAGAAATACCCAGGGGTCTGCAGAGCCCTGTGTTCTGCAGCAAGGCATCGAGATGCATTACCTGCAGTCTCCCTGCTCCCCGATGACAACTCTCCGTTGATCCCATTCTCTTTGGTCTGAGCATACGTCCCTGGCTGCTCATGGCTGCCCAGCCTCAGCTCCTCATGCTCTTGGTACGAAAATCCATTGGCACTTCTGACCAGTCCGGCACTTGCATCACCCTGATCCTTAATTTCAGGTGAATGTGGGTGTGAAGAAGCCTCTGTTAGCTGACCTGAAGTCCAGTGCGGTGCCTTGGCTTCGTCTTTCCTATCCTCGGCCATGGCTCCTTGCCTTCACCACTTGCCCTGTAATGACATGAGCAGGAGAGATCAGTTCCAAATGGGTGACCGTGTCCCTGACTGTCAGCACAAGCATGTCACCAGCAGTGCTGCTGGTAAATCCATGTCTGGCAGAGGAAAGAAGTATCTCTGTGTGTTTGTCCTAGCTGTGAGTGAACTGATTGAAACCCAAAAGAAACCACCAGCAGTAAAAATTATGGGTCAAGTCCTCCCTGACTCTCACATGCCTTGCAATTATTAGCACCATTTTCTTAAAGGCTGCCCATTCATTAACCTGATTTTAACTCATTAATTACAGTTAAAATATCAACCCAATTAACAAGAAGTGAATCTGCCATCACAGTGCCATGACACCTTCCCAGGGCAATAAAGGAAGAATGCCACAACTGCTACGAGTGAAGCTGCTGCTGCAGCTGCACCGAGGAGGTGCTTGTCAGGCACAGAAGCACAAGGTGACGTGGCCTCTCCAGCACATGCAATCTGCTGCTTGTTGTGACAGAAGCCAGGTCTGGGAATGTGCACTGGGTTCCAGAACACCCATGCTGTTTGACCCTAGTTAAATCCCCTCTTACTTGCTGTTATGTGAACATTCACGCACATTCCCTTTTGTCCAAAACAGTCCGTGGGGAACAGTTTGTTTCTCACACAAGTATTTGCATTCTCTTTCGACTGTCAGTATTTGTACAGAAATAAAACTAATCATTATTTGCTACTTCACACGTACTCCACTCCTGTTAGTTGGCTCTCATTTGTCCAAGCCAAGGAAAGAAGCCACTGCATAAGCCATAGCACTTGGCTATTCCTCACAGATAAATGCAGCAGTAGCTTCTCAATATGTAAACCTAGGAAGGGAATAAATCATAATCGTGTTTTGATGACAAGGTAGCCTCTGGAGAAGAGAAGGCGACCTGCCCTGATATAGCTACTTCAAAGTGAAAACCAGCAGGCCTTTTCCAAAAGCACTTGCTACCTCTTTTTTTCCCCTGGGAGAAAAAAAACCATAAAAGCAGTGAACTAGCCACTTATCGTAGAGGCTGAGCAGTCTAGAAAAGGAAGCAAAAACTGGATAGTGCATATATTCTGCAGACATTTAACAAAAAACAAACCAGAAAAAGAAACTTGTTTCCATAATGTCAGGTCAGTTCGAAGAAAACCTCTAAACATGAGAAAAGGCTATTGTTATTTGCCAGATAACCATTCATAATCGATAATTTGACCTCTTTCTGATCAGATATTGTAATTTAATAATAATGGCTTTCAGAGCTACTTTAGATTTTTTAACAAATCATGGTGAATCACAAAATTAGATTTCATTCACAATATGTGACTCAAACTGGAGTTCCATACCAAAAAGGACTAAAAACTGTTTTGCCTCACGCTGAAATCATGTTGTTTGAGAAAGTGCTCTGCCCGCTCTCACCCTGACCCAGCATCATTCCCTGAAGGTAACTAACTGCATAAAGACTGAAGGAGCAGGTGAAACTTGCAGCCCAGGTTTTCCCTCGAGCTATAATGAAAATGATGGGCTGAGCAGTATCACAGAGGAAAGAGACATGCCTCAGTCAACCACAAGTAAGAAAGGAGTAAACACGCTCCATATCCCTTTGCTTTCCCCACCTCCTTTACCCTGATGGGAGACTCAACAGGGAGACATTCTGCATGTACAGACAGAGCTTTAAAGCAGCCATCTCCCATCATACCAGGAGAGCTGATGGTCACATTATGAAGAACAGCCCAAGATGGGCTAAAACCCCCTCCTACAAACAAAAAAAACCCCATACCTCTGCCTCTAGATCTGTTTACTGCATGATACTAGAGAATATTTTCTGATCAGAGCCTTTCCAAAACATGAGGCCACGGGACAAACGTCTCCCTTTTTACAGGAATGAGCAGCACACACCCAAAGCCACCAACATTTGGGATCTGAGGACAGAAAAAATCCTGTTCTAGAGATCAGGAAAAAAACCACAAAAAACAACCAAAGAAAAAGCCCAAGCCCTAACTCAAGGCTTCCCTCATCAACCCAGTGTGCTTTGAAGCTGAGAGTGAGCCCCAGGAGCAGCATGAACCTGCCCACCAGCTTCAGCAGTTCAGCCCCTGGGTCACCCATGAGAGGAGCCCAGAACCACAGGACAGGGAGGGTTATGAAAGAGCCAAGTGTGGGGAATGTGGCTCTGAAAATCACTGGGACAAATTTAATGGTTATATTCCACCACCGCAGTTTGGTAGCTATTATCCCTGAAGCGTCCTTCCTGGTTCCAGGCAGACACTCCCTGCTTCACTTGAAGCTCTTGAGGAAGGATATTCACATCCTCACAATGGACTGCATCACAGAAGTCCCCAGTGAAAATAACAGAAGTGCTTTTATCTTTAAAAATAAATAGAGTGGGCAGACTTCAATGCAAGTTGCGTGTATCTGGAGGCAGAATTTGTCTCAGTATTCATAAAAGATGGTTACAGAGTAAAGCATGGATGAATTCATTCTTGCCTCTCTGTTATTCATCAAGTGCTCTCAGAGTTTATAATGGTAGGAGAGACACAGCGAGTCATACAATGCATCTTTGTACTCAGCAATTTAGCAATGACTATCTGCTGTGTGCTGTGATTCATCCACAGCTTGGGTTCTAATCCAGAATACACAGGTGTGCTTTGTACCATCAAGTGAGTTGGTTTTCTGTCATTTCATTAGCATACAATGGAATTAAATTAATCAGGTAATGTAAATATTGACATAGAAATACCAAGAGTGGCCAGATAATATAGCAGAATTTAAAAAGGGATAGCTATGTAACAAGAAAAAACCTGGAATAGTTCGGACAACCTAGGGAAACAGTGTACTTCAGGGAAGCAAAAAGTTCCTCTTTTCACCATGAGTTTCTTATTCTTTGCATAAGCTGCAATGAAGGCTTTCAAAAAAAAATAGCTAAGAAGGCACAGCCAGTCCTCTAAAATGTCATGTTGCTTTAGTTAAAATTCATTTGGATCTTTATGAGCCTTTCTTTGCTAACCACTACAACAGGCCGGCTTTATCAGGGAATACACAGCAGCAATCTTACAGCATGTTCTCACTCTTTGTCTAAGGTTAGTGGTAGTGAGGGGTGACCAAGGCAGGTGCTTGACCACAACAGAAGGAGCAGTGGAGCTCACAGACAGTACCAGCCTTGGCTGCACCAATCTGCCAGCACAGCCCCTTACTCCAAAGCCATTCTGGCCCACACCATGCCCACAAGCCCGGGGTAGGCTGTGTCAGCTACACAGCACAGGACTGTGGTAACACTCCTCCCTCGGGATGCTCCTCACCTTGAAGTCTGATCAAAGTCACCCATGCAAATCATGTTACAGGACTGGTGTGGGAAATGTCCCCTCCTTCCAGCGGGATCAAGTGGGTGCTGTTGAGCACCACAGACAACATCAGTGATACTGACCCACGCCCGTGGGCCATGCACAGCCCTCCCTAAAAGGCTTTCCTTGTCCAGAGCGACATGGAGGATGCTACTGAAGCGATTGCTTGTCTGGTGAGATCATGCTCCACTGGCAGCAGCAGTGATGTAGCAGTGAAGAGACACTTCACAGACCTTAAATTCATGTCCTTGTAACTGAGGCAGTGCTCTGAGGGGACAGCATTAGGGACCTGAACTGGACATCTTGTCTTCTGAACTAATAACCTGGAGGAGAAATAATGATAAAAATAAACCCTCCCAGCTTTTTCAGCCATTTGGGAACTGTACAGAGACAGAAAATACTTAGAATTAAACACAGAGGGACAAATCTCGTGGGGGATATGTGATCTGACATTGCAGTTACCTCCTCCTTTTGCAAGCACTCTACATATATTTATTAATCCATATGCTCTTTCACGTGACACCAGCTCCCACTGCCATGGCTGGACTGAACCAAGCCTGAACGCTTTGAACTCCATGCACAGCGAATCACCCACAGTAATAGAGCATGAGGCCATGATATGCAAAACCCAAGATAATGCTGACTTAAATTTCCTGTTGTGCTAGCCGTCCAGAATCATCTTAGTGGTATATTAACACTGCCTTTGCATATAAACGGATGAATATTCTACAAATATCTTACTTTTTAAGACAACAGCATTAGGCCAATACTGAAGACTTTTGCAAATAGCCTGCCTTCCTGCTTCAAGCCATGTTTTTACCTGCTCTTGTATCCATGAGTCCATTCAGAGTGAAATGAGGGTATTTAATTTCAGGGAAGCTAATTCATCAACTAAGAGAAACAGCCACCTGGGTACACGGAGGAAGAGCTACAGTTCTAGTTCAGGCAAAAATTATCACTGGAGGTTCCTGAAGGGAGAGACAACACACTCCTCAAAAAAGAAAAAACAAACCAGGGGGTACAGCCAGATCCTGAGCACAGTGGGAAAGAGAGTCATGAAAGAGGGGATGTGTTCCCTGTATGGCTCCAGGACCAAATTCTGCTCCGCAGAGTGCGATTTAGCTCAGATGTACCAGAGCACTGACTCAGCTGGCCTGAGTTGCAGCTGCGTCCAAGTCCAGAGCCAGGAGAGGGAGGGGGTTGCTCCACGGATGCGGGCCGGGGTGCACAGTTACAGCTAATGACCTCAGGTGTCCAGGGCTTCCAAAACTCCTCAATGAGACTGCCTAGAAGAGATTTTCTAAAGAAATTTAAGAAATTCAGAGAATTTCTTTCAGAGAAAATAAATTAATGAGGTGACATGTTTGTAATTTTTTGCAGAAAGAAGGGCACCAAGAATTAAAGAAGAAATTAAGATATCTTCAAAATGAGTTACACTATACATAAATCAAGTGCAATCGAACTTACACTGGTAAATAAAACAACAAAAGAAATTTCATGATCACACAGCAACTGTCCAATGGGGATGATGGATCTGAATATTAAATACTAGGCACAGTGATTTAAAAGGTCCCAATGGAATCTGCCAGTAAATTTAACTTACTTACAATTTACATCTAGAAGAGCCAAGGAAAACAGGTAGGTATCAGGAGGCCGGAATAGAAACAAGAGGCAGACGGTGGGAAATTTAGATGGACAAGTTCCAGTAACCTCCTGACACCATCAAAAGCTCAGGCTGTGGTATGTAGTACACAAACCCTACCAATGCTGTTGTCTTAATGGACTCTCCACACATTCACAAAGCAAGGAGGCAAATTTTGGATGCCATTTCACTCCTGCATTTCAGCTAACACATATCTCTCAAATTAGTGTGATTATTTTCAGATGTGAGTGGTGTGCTTCACACTGCTCAAACAGAATGACAGAACACAGCAGGGATAGGGAGAAAGTCTCATGGTGTCTGATGGGGACCATGTCAGCTTCCTAAGAGGAATACACAGTCATGGTCCAGAAGCCACAAAACAATTAACCAAAGTTACACTTGATGCTAAATATCTAAGTGCTGTAATTGCAGTAATATGGAATATTATTAGAGAGAATTATACATTCTCTCCATGGGAGCCACTTTACCTCTCTAGCCTACTAAATGATGAAGAAATTTCTCTGATATTTTATAACAAATATGATTTATTTCTTCCTTGTCCACTGCTTGAGTTATTAGCTTTCAGCTAGATCCCTCTTTCTCGACAACAGGAGCAAGACCATCCCCTTAAACACCACCTTGCATCCCTTAAAAATGCAGGCAGTGTTCATTTCCTTGCACTGGTACTAGCATTTGGGGGATTTTAAAGGCTTCTCCATTTCCACACTGCAAACAGTTAGTCAATAGCCACATATTCTTTGTAGACAATCCTTTTGATTGTACCTTGGATTACGAAATGGATGAAAAATAATGGACGGCGCCTGGACCAGAGGCTGAACAAAGGAGGCTTACTGTGGGAAGATGAAGAAAATGAAGCACAATCTGCATCCCTGCCAGAGCTGAGAATGAGGGATGGCTGCAGCCTCAAAAGCAGTGGATCAGACCTGCAGCACTGGCACAGCAAAGACAAGTCCTCTGATCCTTCCTGCACAGCGTCCAGGCCTGTGACAGCAGAGATTTAAACCCCTCTCAGAGTTCCCAGCAGCCGAGCTGGACACCAGCAGAGCCAGGCAGGTGGGAAGGGTGGGTCATCCCGCTGCAGAAATTGCCCAGCTCTTAAAGAAAGAGGAATGCTTTCACTTGGAGAAATGTTTATCCTACCAAGCCCTGCTCTGTGCTGAGTTGAAAACCCTGCTCAGCCAGGTGGTGCACCCAGGTGCTGTACAGGAGGGATGAGATGCAGCATTTCCACGGGTAGGGAGCCTGTCTGTCCCAATGCAGAACACAGGCACAGGTACAAGAATGAGCCATTCAGTTGTTACTCCTTCCTCCCTTGGGAAGGTGTTCATTTCTCTGGTGCCGAAAAGCACTTCAGCTCTTGGATGCTCCCCTCTGAGACATTCCTGCCCAGCTTGGAGGGCTGCCCTCACTCCCATGCTCAGGGACCATATACCAACTTGCTCAAACTCCAGAAATGTAAAACTGAGTGCCCTTCTCTCTTGAAATGGTGACATCACGGTACTAGCAGCTTGTGACTGAAAAAAACCCCAACAAAAAATCTACCATAGAGCTCACTTCTAGATGAAAAGAATCTCTGTACACACCTTCTTGCTTCAGCACCAACCCTTTTCAACAAACCCCTACACTCCAATTATAATTGCTTCCTGCAGGATACAGGAAAGGCATTTTAGCTGGTGAAGGAGATGGTAACCATAACAACAGCACCATGACAACTACAAGTGATACCTGAAACATCAAATACAGCAAGAACTTATTACCAATAAATTTGGTCCACAATAAGGATGGGAAAAGCACCAAAGAAGCCATAGCCGTCAGTGCAGGTGCCGACACAAAGAAACACAAGTGTCCCTGGATTAAACTGCGTACACTTCTGCACATCTTAAGATGAGGCACCATGACAGCCTCATCTTCTGATCAGGAAACAGAGAAGGCAGTTTCTGCTCAATCCTACCAGAGATCTCTCCTGCCTTAAGGGAGCTGGAGGGACTGAAGGATGGAAGGAGTGCTTCTGGGAAGCCAGGAAGCTTCCTGGCAGCTCCCAGATTTCTCAGTGGAGCTTTTTGTTTCAACGAGACTCATTGAAACAAGGCCTGAACAAGGACAGGGTTCCTCTCAGGGGAGCATCCTGGAGTCAGACACGCTGCACTGATTTTTCCACCAAGCACAATTTCAAATGGGCACCGTGCACTTCAGAGGAGGCACTGCAGTTGGCAGGCTTGTCTGAAACAGGAGGCTCCACAGCCCTTAGCCAGCAGCCATCTAAACAACCTGTGCCAAGGCTCTGACTCCAGTTCTGGCAGAGAAAAAGATTCACCAACATTTGTAGCTACAAATGCTTTTTTCAGCTTTTTCACCCTCAGTGCAGAAGGCGCATTAAAACCCACCATAAATAAACAGCACTAGCTCCAAGGGCTGTGGCAGATGAAGTCATTCGGGGCATGATCAGACAGGGAAACATTCAAAGATGTGGCCCTCTTAGGGCTTTTCAGAGGGAATTCAGCTCACTGGTTTGCTACACAGGATTGCTCAGAGTGGGCCCACCAAACAGTGGGTCCTTTCCCAGCTGAAATACTTTGTCACCCTTTGCATAGCTTTTGTCTTCTAACCCCCTTGTTCTTTAAAATACTGCAATAATCTAACTGGAAATTAAACCTTTCTTCATGGTACACTTCAAAGATTTTCGGCTCTATACTGAAGGTTTAATGAAATAAACACTCAACAACTTAGGCCTTATTTGTACTTTTACAGTCTGTTTTTTCCTACCAAAGTAATTGTAAAAGATTTGCCCCATTTATTAAAAACAATTCTTCAAAAAGCTAAGAGGAACAGAGGAAACCTTTAGTTTATGGAGGTGATTTTAAAGGCAAAAGATGATTCAGATTGCACCCAAGAAATCTGACTCCAAAAGAAGAAAATTTTTTTCCGTATTTCCCTCTTACCACAGTCACTACAAACCTCAGTAAGAAGACAACTGAAGATTCATGACAACACCACAGCTGAGCTGGAGGATGGGCTATATAAGACAAGAGTACTCAAAATACTACTTAAGGAGGAAAATTCTTCATCAGTCAGGGAAGAAGTATACAATGTGAAATAGCCATTGCAGGCTAGGGAAAACAAGGTAAAACTACTAGAAATACTCGCAAAGACATGACACTAAAAGCACTTTCAATGCTGCCAACATTACACAAGTTTGGCCAGTTAAAACCTTGGCTGGCTAATAAAAATGAACACTGAATGCTTGGTTCCCCTCCCCAGTGCCATTTCCATTATAACTTTCAGTGCTTATGAACAGCTGAGACAAGGTCATCGTCTTCTTATTTACTGTACAGGTACAGAAAGTGACTACAGCATATACTACACAGTACAATCTTCTAATTCTCAGCCTCACATTTTCAAACCTGTTTTTTGAAGAAGCCTCAGCCAAATTGGGTATTTGCTACAGATTCTGCAAGCAGGCCACATAGCTATGTGCTTTCTTTGCTCTCAAGTTACAACTGATCAGCATTTGTATTTGGACAGGGGCTGGTAAAGGCAACCCACAAAAAGGCTCGAGTGAAAATCTTAAGGGTTTGTGTTCCGCACACTGACCTTGCTAAGACACATTGATTTGATGTTGCATCTCTTCTCTCAAGAGATTCCAGGATGGATGACAACTCACATTAGGCAGTGAGGAATTAAGTAATTATGCTAATATATTACTTGCATATTTTCCATATAGGACAGGTTTATGTTCTTGCCAACTGCAAGGGAGCTGCTCTTCATGCAGGTGAGGCAAACTGGACCATTCAGCATACGTGCTACAAATTTGTCTGCTAAGCAAAAACATACACAACAAAATCTCATTTTTCCTGAATAAGCACTTCAACTACAGTGGTATGCCTTTGCCTTCTCTGCATACATAACTTATTGACACAACCCTTATTTCTTCTGGTTTCACCAAGATCTCATCAAGCATGACACATTTACACATGATCTTGACTTTATTCAGTGAGCTTTTAATTATTTAAAAAAAAAAAAAATGCTGCCTCTATAAATGTGTATGCATATTTTGATTTTTCAAAGGTCTTACCTACCTTTGAAAACTAATTCTACCCCCGCTACAAAACAATCTTTGAAAAAACCCAGATGCTATCTTTGGGAACATCATCATGTCAGCTACTACAAATGGTAAAACTTATGTTCTGGGCTAAATTCTGGCAAATTCTTCCCTCTAAATACATGCAAGAGAACTGGCCTACAGCAGAATTCTGAAACACAGCTCTCTGCACCCTCTCCAAAGCCATGAACCCAAAAGGGGATCCAGGGACGGAGTTTCTGATCCAGCTGCCATCCTAACTTAATTCTGTCCTTCCATATGCTGAATTAAAGGAATATGGTCAATTGTTCTATAACTGAACAAGCAGCATAGAGATGATGCTAAAATGAAGTATGAAGGTGATAACAGGAAAGGATCTTCAAGGCCATGTGCTGCTCCAGATTGTTTGGGTAAAAATTCTTGCTCACGTGAAAGAGGTTTCCTCCCCAGGTCAATGGCAGCAGATTATTCTTTTGCTGAGAGTGCTTTGAGCTTCACTTCCTAACATTCAGACACACCAGGCAATCAAGCCAAGCACACAGTAAAATAAAAGCATTGCATTGTCTACCAGAAACATTGTTTATTCATGCTGAAAAAGAGCATCAGGCAGAAGAAAGCTGGTGCCCAGGTCCCTCCACCCTCACTTAAGCGGCTTTGATTCTCAGTTTCATGGTCAGGAAACCTTAGAGGGCCCAGGAACCCATTATAGCCACAACGGGAGTCAAAGCTTTTAGCTGTGGCACAAAGCTTCTAACTGTAAATAAATAAATAGAAATAATGAGAGAAAGCGTTGGAAAACTGATCAGGAAAGAGGTTATTCACAAATTTAGCTTGTTTCTATATTTACAGCAAACTTGGCACGGATTAGCTAGTGCTAGAATTTTCTTTCCTAGGGAACGCCTGAGTAGTGATTGTTGTACTGCAAAACCTTGGTCAGAAGTGGTAGGATTATTTCATCCCTTCATACTATTTTCTAACTAATGATGTTACAAATAAAGGACTCCTTTTAAATTAAATATACCCTTATACTTGTATGACTTAAAAATATGCTGCCCACCCACACTCAGCCACCCACTTGTATGACCCATGACTGTATACCCTGGCAAATAAAATAATCTCTCCCTATCTCAAAATGAGAATACGCAGAAATCTTCTGTGCTCTAAATGCTCTAGACAGTAAAATCACAATATTTGGGATATAGTTTTATCATGTGGTAGGTTTACCCTGCCAAATCCTTACTCAACCAACTTACAAAAGAAAATAAAGCAGGCAGTCACTCTCTAGCCTGTTCAGGCAGAGACAAGAGGGCAGGGAGGACAGAGACAGTACTGAAGGAACTCGGAGCCACAGGAGCTGATTTTGCAGCTCTTGCCTTCAGAGGAAGTTTTTCCTTCAAGGGTTTCAATTAAGCTCTTGGAATGTGCACTGAAACGGAAAGAGGAGTATTTATGCCCCAGCCTGTATTTTAACTACAGTGATATTTTAAACGTTTAATTTTTAATTCCTTGGGTTTTTGAACTTAGAAAATTAAGGTATCTAAAGCATGAGCAGGAACCAAGCCACTGAGTCAGCCTTTCTGAAATCTTAATTGCAGGAGTTGCTGTCACAGCAAAGACCTATTCCCGAGACTCGTTTCCTCCCTAAGCTCCTGTGGGTGTGTGAAACTACCTGATTCTTGCTACAGGCTGAGTTTAACCTTGTTCTGCTGCCACCCCTTTCCTTGCCACCCAGTGCCAAGGAGCTGATGAATGTGAAGTCAGTGGCATGCTCCTGGGATAACATGAAGAGTGAATGAGTTTGTGGGAGGTACGGAACAAGCCCAGGGCCAGTGAGTAGGGAAAGGTAAGAAAGTTGTATTGGATGAAGGAACAGCATGTCAAGAATGGTAAGATGTGACGGATGAACACACTGACCGATGAAAAGGTCTGGAAAAACCCCAAGCCATGGGGCAGTGTGTGTTGTTTTAATACACAGACAGACGGTGGGAAGGAGGAAAGTTAGGTTGATCTCCAATCAATCCATCCAGTCTAGACTCCTGCCATAAGCAGTGGCCAGCTTGAGCTGCTCCACATGAAGAAGCAAGGAGCTCCACAGAGCTTAAGCTAAACATCTGCGTTTTCCCAATGCAGCCTCTGCCAAGTGACACAGTTCTGGTGATTTTCATTGGAGCCGGGTGCCTACGTCTGTGAGGATCCACATCATCACGCTCTTGCCAACACTTAATACCACATGCAGAAGGTATCCCAAAGGTGACTTTCTGGACAAGGAAAATAGCCTATCTGTGTCCTTCCATGGACTGCAGTTAGAGATTTCCACTAAAAGGCCAAGACACAAAAAGTACAACAGGTACAATAGGTCATGCAGAGCTCTGATGGACACAGAATATTCACACGTGCTCGAGGGCTTCTGATGTCTTTTTTGAAAGGTACCCAGGATCCAACCTGGATCCTGGATTCATCTTGAATTTCTCTGTACATTTCCTTTTGCAAAGTCTGTCAGCAGCACTAACACTGATGTTTGCTTAGGATGCCTGAAAACATTAATTATTTATCACAAATGAAATAAAGTAGACATGGAAACAGCACAGAGAGCTCAACAAGGATGATAAGAGATCTGGAGAAGCTTCTGTAAAAGGAATGACTAGACATGCTAACTCTTCATCCTGGGAAAGAAGGGAATGGGATAAATGTTTACAAAAATGCACGCAAGCGTGCAGGGAAAAGATAAGCAGAGAAGAGAAAACAAACAATCCTCTCCACAAAGAGCTACAGTGCATCAAACAGACCTCGTGGTGATGGGCTCCCTGCAAATAAATACAGCGGTGATTCTTCCCACTGTACGGAATTATACTGTGCAGCAGGTGGTGCATGACGGAATTTTACATAGGTTCAAAAGCAAACTGCTGAATTTTCCTTTCATTGTTTTTCCCATGGATTCTCAATCTGAGAGCCTTTCTGGGGAAAGCAATGTTTTTACCACATAAATAATATGTAGCTCTAACGTGGATCAGAGGCTTTGTTTGCTATTTTAATATTGACTTTAAACTGACTTCTTTTCTTGTCATTCATTTTTAAAGGCCATTAAGTGTGATGAAATGTCACATCCCCTCTCTGAGCGTCACAGTGTTTAACAACTTCTAACAAAAATACACTGTCTATGACACACTAGTCTATGACATAGACTATTCATTTCTCTCTCTTCATTGCTCTGCAAATGAAAAGCACCTATTGGTTATGCAGACTCTAGCAAATGAACAGCTTTGTTGGTCTGGTAAGTTTTTAACTGAAACACAACATTAATCCCAGACACGTGCTCTTCCATATCCCTCGGCTGATGCAGCAAAACAGGCTCTGCAGACCACGTCTTGCTACTTGCATGGAGCTGGTTCCATGCAAGAAAGGGGGTGTCCATTTTCAACTCGTTCTGTGGAATCAACACGATCACCTCACGTTAAAAATATGGAGGCAGCACTGAGGTGATTACAGTGACACTGAGGTAATTATAAGGTGGGGGACATCACCAGGAAGATCAGCTAAGAAAAGCGCTCTGCAGTAGGGGTACTGCTGAAGAGGAACGGCACATGAGCAACAAGGAAGACAAATGGCCCTTCTAGAAGGACCTGGCTACGTATCCAGAGCCACCACTTGTAAAGAGGTCTGATGAGATAGTGCGTGTAAATGTTTTATGGCGAGAGGCTCAAAGCTCCAACAGTGTAAGCAAAGTCTTGTATGTTTTCTTCTTCATGTAGGGCAAGCAGTCTGAAACATGTCCCATCAATGACCTCGATTCTGACCCAGAGGGGCTGTCTCTGGTTGAAAAGATGATTCATTCACTCTGCTAGAAGGGCTGAATGAATAGGCAGTATTCACACTGCAGAACACTTATCACTTGGGATTCCCTCAAAATTTAGGTCTGACGTGACTGGGTCAGTAACCACATGCTTTTGTTCCTAGCTCCTTGAACAGAAATGTCTCCTTGCATTCTTCAGTGGTTCCCACAAATCAGGTCGATTTTTATGGCTTGCTAATTATTACTGCTAGACTTCTGCAGGGCTTTACAATGAAAAGTAGTGTATTTCTGAAAGCTCAGGGCATAAAACTTACAGAATAAATCACTATCAGGCAGCAACAAAATCCAGTTTGAATATACACATTTGGGTAGTGCTTAAGTTCATTTGTTTAGGAATGGAAAGTTTTGTTCTGCTTTTAGAGCATACTAAAAACTGCCAATAATGCAAAAGGAGCAAAACAAGTAACTGTCACAAATCGGACTTTGTCTAGAGGTGTGTCAACATCTATCACACATACAAAGCTATCTGAAATGCCATTAAGGTTGCACGTTACACCTCAGAAGTTGAGCTGTCAAAGAAAAGAAGGATAACTGCATAATCCTAACTGGGTCTCCTTCTGCATATGTAGGCCACTGCTTAGTTCAAGAAACATATTTTATTCTTTCCATTCCCTCTGTCTAGATTATCCCAGTACCTACTGCACCAGCTGCCCAGCCATTGCCCCACGGGCTGCAGTCCCTCACCCAGGGCCTGTCCATGTTTGCTGTCCAGTCTGCAGCTTTCATCACTGCAGACTTTGCAAGTGTTATCCTTCCCACACCAATGTCCACTTTCAGGTCCTCTCCTGCAGGTTTCATCCCAAGTAGCAGTTTCCTCATTCCCGTTCCTTTATTAACTTCCAGTTTTCCTTCCTGGACTTCTCTCCCATTCAGCCCCTCTCTACAACCTGCCTCTATTTCACTGCTTTCCCATCCTCACCTTTCCCCACACATCTTTTATCAAAGCGGTCTCTTCTGCCCTTCACTCCCTGCTTCCACAAGTTCTTGGCCACGTTTTCTAACTTTGGTTTCCTCTGATTTTTAAAGCACATACTTTCTTCTCCTCTTCCAGACACCATAAGGGAAGGAGATGGAGCTAATTCTTTTTTTTTTCCCCCACTCGCAGTGATATGACATGACATATATCAGGCTGGTCAGGCTCAGGAAGGCTGGAAGCAGCAGAGGCTCTAGCCAGTTTCTCCTGACAACAAATGTTGAAAAGATGTGTTATCCCCTCGTCAATATTGAGGTCATTAAAGAACTTCACAGGCAAGTTTTGAGTTAGAACAGCAAACCTGGATTCCTCAACGCAGCCCAGGAAGGCAGCTTTGCTCCAAGAAAGGGCAGCTTGGGCCAAAACGTGCATGAGAAAGCAATACGAGCCTGACTGCCAGAGAGGAAAATTGCAACCTAAGCTACAAAAGGTTTGGCAAAGTGGTAATAGAAACGGGGTCTAAAAATGGAAAGTAGCAAACCACCTCAGCTGGCAGCCTCGCCTGCAACACCCTGATCAGAAAATGTGTGAGGGCATGTGTATGTTATGCTCAGAGACTCATGAGCAGATAGGATTGCCATATCCATAGGGATGGCAAGCCGTGCACTGACTGTACTGCAGGCCAGAGTCTGATTGTCTGATTTGAAGCATAAGGTGTAAATAGACCTGCAAAGACTTTTCTGAAGAGGCAGACAACCCTTTGTATCCCCTGAACGAAAGTACAGGTTCAGTCAGGGGAAAGCTAAGAGCTCCCAACAAAGGCATCTCAAAGGCTTTCCTATATACTCTTCATCAGCAGAGTGCTGCCTGCCACTCAGATCTGGGCTCTATTCCTCTCCAAACTCCTGGTGCTGCTGGAATGGCTCTGGGGAAGAGGCAACTTGACTTCTGGAAGTGCAGAGGGAATAGTTTTGGACTCTCTGGGCCCCTCTTGCTGAGAGTAATGCAGTGTTCGTGTCTCCTGTTGTGGATTCCATAATCTCTGGTCTTTTCCTCTGGCACTGCCACCACAAAGTGTCTGAGCCACAGCTGCCCTCCCCAGGCAGGTCCTGGCCATCGAAAGAGGCACAACATGCCAAGGCCTCCCTCTAATCTCTCAGCAAGCCAGTGCTGAGTAGCAGGCAGCAAGATACTTGCCCCAGATCCAGTCTCAAAGGTGCAAAATGACCTGAATTTATGCAGCCTGGGCCTTGACAAGAAGTTTGTCCTGGACACTGCCCAGGCTGTAGCACAAAAAGTCATATTGAGGTTCCTAAAAGCCTGTGCAACAGACGCCATGCAGAACAGCAGGACACTTTGTTCTGAAGTCCAGAGACCTCCTCATCTCCAAAAATGATCAGAAGCACTAAACCACCATTGCTTTCTCTGTATCTAGACTTGTACCTTGTGAAACAAAAGACCCCCCAAGAAATGTTGGATACCCCTTCAAAACTGTGAGAATGCACCCAAGAATGAACAGGCAGTAAATTCAGTAAGATACAAACTAACTGCACCTGTGCCAATGTGTCCCTCTTCAGTCTCACTCCTCTGATCCCCTCTCTGGGCACATGAGATGTGCCTCAGCATGCAGCCCATGTCCAGCCTCACACCAATCTCTGAAACAGCCCTACGGCCACGAAAACGCAGATGAAGACACAGGTTCAGGGATAGAGACTTCCTGATCAATTCACAGATTGTCAAAATTCCCTCCCACCCCTCACCTGATTTCTGCACTTTATCAGGCTGATGTGGCATTTGGAGGCATTTTTACAGGGTAGAATACTGAATTATTTTCCAGCATCACTGGGTACCCTACATATGCACTGTCAAGACCAAAGAAATCATGAAAACCACTCTTTTTTTTTGACAGAATACTTACATATTATAAAAAGAATTACTTTGCTGCTGTTCTTTTAGCTGTTTCCAGTTTGAAACACTTTACATGCGTAGGGCTGCAGCAGAAACTAGAATAATGAAATCCTAAAAGCTCCTTTTCCTGAAGCACTGCTAGGATCAAACCCTACCGTGCACATGCCAATTGGCAAAGATTTTCAGAGAGGATTTACTCTGGTGCTTTGTCACTGTTCCTCTATAAATATTAAAAAAAGTCAGGAGATTTTTCTTGAAGCAAATTTTTGCAGTCCTCAAGACATTTCCATTTTCTTCAAATTTCTAATCAATTTAGAGGGCTTTACTTGTGAAGTGCGTATCATTAACATCAGGTTAATAAAAACTACAATATCCACTTCATTATATCCGACATAAAGCCCATGCTCAGTGAAAAAAATTTACCATTTAAAAAATACAGCTGATGTTTCAGACATCAACCATTCAAATGATATGCTGCTTTGAAGAATGCAGTGCACTTCACTTTGCTGTACAGCTTCCAAGGACCATTGCTCATAACCACTTGCAGCTTCTGAAATGCAGGTGGTACTCTTCCTTTAGCCACAGCAAGGAACTACTAAGGTGTGCTTTTAAATAGAAGGTTTCTATCAATACTAAATGAACACAAAGGTGACAGGAAGTTAATGTATAATCAGTTCTCTCCATATAGTTAATATTTCATTGCTCTTTTTGTTCCCTAGCATGAAACCCAACATGGCTCTGTTTTCTTTGGCTCTTGACCTTTTGCTGCTTTCTCTACAGATTTACCTGTTCAAAACCCCAGGAGGCTTTAATGTGAAAGATTTCCAAAGACAACAGGAAGATTTATGAACACTGTCCAAAGCTCTCCTTATCATGCCAGAACAATCTTCTGCAGCCAGAAAGGCACAGAAAGAGCTCACATTAGGGACGATCAGTGAAGCATTCAGAGTCTTCCACTCAAATTCCCAGACTAGTTCTCAGTCAATGGTATAAAAAACAGTCAGGGAAAATACTCTAAAGACGTGGTACAAGAACACTCCTCACACTCCACCTCTTCTTCAAAATCTAGATAAAAAAATTCATTGCAATTTAACTCCCAACATTCATTTTTCCATTTCAGCAACTACCAAACAAGACACACAATCATAAGAACAGGGGCAGCAGCAAAGCCCAGTGCTGTACCCATGGTACAGAATATACATTAAGGCCCCTAACATCCTCATCTCTGCAAATCATTGTGAAGTGTTAATGCAAAGCCAAGTTAGGTATGAAAGGGCAGAACTGGACTTTTATACAATAAAATGAATAGCCAGTCCCTTGGTGGGAAGAAGTCTAAGCACTCGACATGTTCTTGAGCGGGAGAAGAGCGGAGCAGTCCAGCCTTGCTGCAAAACAGCTCAATACCTGTGTGGAAAGCCAGGGAGGAAAATGAGAGCTTTCTTCTCCACAGCCAAAATGTCTCTATCCTTTCCCAACCCCTAAGTGCAGCATTCTGTCTTACAGGCAATTCTGGTGTTTCTGAAAATCCTACTTTAAACATTTTCTGAAGGTGTGGGCTTGGTCCTACCAACAGAGCCAGGCATGTCTATGCTGGGAAATCACCAACATGCACCAACAATCCCTGACACACAGCTCCTGAGACAAGGCTGTAATTATTCTGCAAGTAAGCTAGGCAGGGATATTTAGGGTGTTACACTGTTAAATCCTTCAATCCTTCACCATTCATGTCCTGTAAGCAGGCTGTAGTATTAAAAAAAAAAACACCAAACCAACCAAAACACAACCAAAACCAAACCAAACCAAACCAAACGCCCCACCAAACCACAACAAACACCCCCCCAAAACCAACAACCACAAAAAACCTAACAAACAAACAAACAAAAAACCAACCAAACAAAAAACCCCAACCAAACAAAAAACCCAAAACCCCCCCAAAAACCAAAACCACCACACCACACAAAATGGAACTTCCTGTATTTCAGAGCTGGAAATACCCAGTACATTTTCTCACTGTAAATCAAGCTTTTTTCCTCAGCAGCTAAGAGTGAGCTGTATCTTAAATTTTCCAACACCCCCACATTACCTTGGTCACTGACTATTTGCAGGACTGCAAATACATGGCACTATAAAACTATTGGCTGCAATACAGCATCAAACACAACTGAACACATTTGCATCACACGAGGCAAAGCACTAGACATAACCAACTGACTTTCATGAGTTAGCATGTTTTAGTCATGTAGTGTTTTCAAGATCAATTCATTAACAGGAGATGAGGCATTCAAATCAGATCCTTCATGATTTCATTTTAACCCCTTCTTGCTGTTCTTCTTTGCATCTTTTCCTACATGCAGAAATACATGATAACTCCACACAGAATTCCACAGTTTCTCAAGCATTTTCATGTGTGCTTTGATGGGGGCTCACGTTTGCAATAGTAAATCAAAACATCAGTCAATAAAACTGCCTCCCCCAGGAATTACAAACATGGCATAATTGTGATGCTGGAATACATCTAAAAGAATGAAATAGCAATGTAAGGAGTACATTACACATTACTTTAACTGCACCCTCTTTACAGAAAGGGCAACAATAGAACCTGGTAAAAAGATGATGAATGTTTTCTGCATTTAGCAACACCTGCTTCCATTTTACTTCCCTTGTCATCTCTGCACCAGAAACCCTGAAATAACCAGCATCACTGCAGTTGTAATGACTTGAACACCCACCTCAAGCACATACAGAAAAAAGCCTAATTTTGTAGGCTTTGATGCTTTTAAATTACGTTTGTTACCATGAGAACTCGATTAAAATGCCACCCACAAGCTTGCAGAAAGGGGGTAAAAACAACAACAAAACAAAACAAAAAAATCTACTTTTAATCAGTGGTAGTACACTTGCTGCATTGCAGCATTCTCACAAGCTCCCCAGCCTTCTGCAGTGAGAGGCAGCAGAGATACCCAGAGAGATATATTTTGCTGATTACTTTATTCCGGAAAAAATTTACCTGACAGTTTGGCTGTTGTCCAGTACTTTTATACAATATTCCATTCAAGGAAGATAAAGCACACGTACATGTTCTGCACCATGATACAAGGTTTGACTTGAAAACCAGACAGTTACATGTATGTTAAATGTGAGGGCAACTCTGACAGCCACCCAGGAGAAAAAGGTTTTTTTGTTAATATCTGAGATAAATCAAAGCTATGAAACACTCTGCTTTCCCCTTCATCTCACTAATTCGTTAGCTTTATAAATTTATGCTTATTTTTATGTATATCTACTTCTAGAAACTCAAGTGATAGCACCGTATCTTCTAAGGTTCTTGGTTTTTTGTTTGGTGGGTTTTTTTTTAATTTACAGTCTCATGTTTGGATTAATGGACATGGACGCTGCATTCCTGCAGTCTGACTAGGAGCCAGAGTTTGCACCCCAAGCCTTCAGCCATGTCAAATCAGATAATTAGACTGTGGCCAAAACAAAAGCCAGTAATAAATCACACCAAGCAGCTTGGTCAGCAGTGGATGTGTTAAATGCCACAACTGATGCAGACTGTAGGAACGGCCTGCAGGCAGTGGTGGGCAAGAAAGGGGGAAGAGTTTCACACCTCTGATCAGAACAACTTACTAGCCACTTACTCAAAAGGAGTCATGTCACAGAGCTCTCTCTTAAAAGACCTATCTACTCCTCCACAGCAGGGAAACAACTGCTACTGTAATTAAGAGACCAGCCAGACTGTATCTCATTGAAGGTGAGAACAGAACTAAATTCCCCATGAAAGATCAATCACCCTCTCCACAACACTGTCCATACTGGAGCATTAGGCATCGTTTAGGCTTCAAAAGCAGCAGCTCCATGAGGAAAAAAATCTATCAGCCAAAGAGAGATGGCATTGACATGAACTGTGCCAGAAACCCTGGATATCACCTTCTCGAAAGGAAAATGTAAACTGAGTTGAAACAAGGGGGATAAAATAGACTTCTGATAGAACTTCAGTGGAGCAGGCAGGTCTCCCAGTTCTTCACTTGCATCTTTACACAACATTAATAGTTGGTCTCTCCATGTTGAATGTTATGTGTAACGTGTGCACTTGCAGCTGTACTTTCACCTGTCGTGAGTTAAGCATCGCAGATGATAAAGGGTTCCACCAGAGGAAGGAACAAACCCACGCACCAGCAGCAGGAGATACCCTAAAAGACGGAGATGTCCTGTCTGAATCGCACAGGTTGCACGGGGAGATTGTACCACCTAGGCTGTGGGAGGCACAAACATCTTCCAGTGACACCAGAGGCTCTCAGCCACGCCAAAAAAATATAAGTGTATTATTTGTTCGAACTTAGAACATCAGACGTGGAGAGTGTCATAATCCCCACTCAGCAAGATCCTAAAGGAGATTTTTTTAGATCACTGTCAGTCATATTTTGGAGAAGAATTCTAAGGAGCATCTATCACGGGTAATTTCACTGAGGTCAAGAGAACTACCTTGACTTACCCCACCTCCAGATCTGTACCCACTGACTGCCTGGAGGTTCCATGTAAACCCCTTCCTGCTCCTGCACACATACAGAACTGACTCCCACCAACTTCCATGGGCTGTACACCACACAGGCAAAACACGAGCAAAGCTTGACCCTATATACGCAGAAGACCATGGGCATATCATACCGCAGGGCGAGACATGGTGCAAAGAGATATGAGAAGAGGGCTGAGCTGGTACACACAGAACAATCAGAATGACATTAGCCATGGCTGAGCTCTGTTCAACCCGCTTCCATGCCGATGACCAACAACACAGTGTCTGTGCCAGTTTAGGCCAGCAGGCCCAGCTCACGCAGCCCCTTGGCTCAATGGCTTAATTTCCTACTGTTTTTCCTCCTTTCATTCTCTCTTTCTTTCTGCTAATTGCAATCACTCTGGGATCATGCCCCCACAGAGTTGCAAATAGAGGAAGAATAATGCTTATGATCATCCAAACATCCCACTGACAAAAAACCTCTGTGTTTAAGAAGAAGCTTGACTTCATAGGCATGGATTTACCAGGAGATTAGTAACATTAGAAACTTTAAATAAAGAGATTTCCCTCTTATTATCTCTAGACTGCTGAGACCATGATTGTCTCACCTCTTCTATGGATTAATTTATTATTTTCTGGTAATTTGTCTTCTTCCATCAGGCATTACCTGCACAGAATTTGCTAAAGTTGACCAAGGGATGAAGAATTTCATACACCAATGGAAGTGCCTTCAAGATTATTTCACTCAAAAAGAGGTTTCCTTCCTCCTACAATTGTGGTGTAATACAGATATTCCTACAATCACAAGGATCTATAGAAAGGCAGAGCAGTTTTATGCTTGAGGCACTGAGATCCAAGATTAGAATTAGTCCAGGCCTTTGCTGCTCACCTGGCACTATTACCTTGAACTTATGAATAAGCAAGCCCATGCCTCAGTTCTCCCAGCTGTAAAACATGTATTACGATATTTACACGGTGTGTAACTTGCCTATTTATGCTGCAAGCCCTTCAGGGCAAGGGCTGTCTCTTCCACATGTGCAAGGATGCTCTGGTTCCCAACCAAACCCTTTGGATCCAGATTTCAGAAGGTTTTGCTCAAGGAAGGACATTTATGAGACACAGCATCTGCCTGAAGGCAGCACAACAAACTTGAAGCCACAAAAAGGAGACTCAAAAGGAAGGTCTGCCACACTGACCACTGACACCAGAGCCTGAGAGTCCTCCAGAGCACAGGGGAAACAGAGGGATCTGGGGCACTGTGTGCCTGCTTGACAGCTCTGGGGGCAAAGGCTGCCCTGAGCTCTGGCTGTCAAACAGCTCCAGTCCCTGAGTGCCTCAAAGCTCAGCTCAGGCCTCCGGCGCTGCTGAAAGGGACCTTGATCCCTTAAAACTCTCGATCATCAGCCAGGACTACCAAGAATAGCCACAGTTTAAAATTTGGATGTGAAGTCTCTGATGAAGGTTGCAGCCTAAAAACTACATTAAGGAGTCCGTGCTGTTGGTATTATCATAAAAACAAACAAAAATGCAGATTCTTATTTCAACTCCATAGGGCTGCTGGCCTGACAACTGGGTTGTCTCTAAATGACTTCTTTCACAGATACTCCACAGCACTTCCCACATCTTTCCTCCAGAAATCTATATAAAGCTTGCTGCATTTCTTCTTCTGATGGATGCTCATTTCTAAAAATACTTGTACAAAGAACTGTCTTTGGTAGGAATTAAAAATGTGACACAATATAGTGCCAGAATTCATTTAAGTAAACATAAATCACAAGGTATGCATACCAACCTGCCTCCACATATACATACCACGTCCTTCAGATTTCTCCCTGACGTTAAACCAGTGTTGTAAACTGCCTGCTTGATTCTGCTGGTCACCTTAGCTGAAGATATGTGAACACACAAGCAACCCACAAATTCCCTAATTCTCTTACACTATTTGTGCTCCTGTTTCCTGTCTCTGCCTGTCTGCTGTGTCTATCCACATTGGTAATTGTCAAGCACACTGGCCAATTTCTACCATGTTTGACAGAAGATTCTAAGCTCTTACCTACCACCTTACAAAATCCACAGACGGATAAGAGAGAGAGAGAGAGGATAAATGCCTCTACGAAGGAAAAAAACAAGGAGAAGAACTCAGACTGTGTTTCCCCTTTCTGGCAGTGTCCTGGTGGTCTGCTCAGATGTGGAGCTCATATGCAGCCACAGCATACACTCTTTCTGGCCAAATTAACTTTCTAAGCACAGACAGGTAAAGGATGAAACAGGTGCTGGTTAACCTACAGAGAGAGAGAGAAGTCACTGCAGAGAGGACACAGAAAGTTACTGAGAAAATGCCAAGTAAGTCAGGAGATCCCAAAGGTCCAAGGAGTAAATGGAGATGATTCAGCGAAGAATGAGGAAAACAACACAGGTAAGGCAAATTGGGTATGCAAGGAATAATCAAATGCTGGGAATCTGAGAGGTCACAGTAGAGTGTGTGAACCTTCCACAGGGAACCAAGAAGATGAGAAAACTAGCGGTACATGGTACCACAGGAAAGGAATCCAGGGGCTGAAGAGTTGGGGTAGAGATTGTATGTAGAGCAGTGATAAACATCACAAGCTCTAAGTAGAGAGCCAACACTGGATGCCACCCCACACTGACAAATAATACCCATTATTTTAATTTAAAAACCAGTTCAATTGGCAATACCATTTCCAGCACTGAGCTGAACTCAAACCAAGAGAAAGTCCCGACTTCAGGCATTTCAAAGTATAGATTTACTCTGGAAGGTCTAGATAAATTTCAGACTGCAAGAGAAGGCACTTTCACGACTTTAACAAATTTTCCTTACTCAGGCCAGAAAGAAATAGGTTTTCTCATCTTTACTTGGTGGTTTTATTGATAGCTGGAAGCCAGTTACCTAAACATTCAGAACCTAGGGGGGAAAAGGGGAAGCAGGGTGGTCCAATTCTGTTCTAAGGCCAACATTTGCGTTAGTTTTAAATGGAGCTGAACTATTTTGTCCATTTCTGTTACTTGCTACAGTGAACAATATGCAGAAATAGAGCTGCATTACTAACTAGACTTTTGCTGTATTAGGGAGAACAACATTCCCAATGGAAAACACACGAAAACAGCAGAGATGAACAAGAGGTGAAGCTGACTTCCTGTATTTCACAACTCACTATACACTGGATTTTAAATTGAAACCCTCCTCAAGTAAAATAGGATTTGATCCCTTGCAGGCTGCATATCCTGTAAGGATGGTTTTCTATCTACAACTTCCCACCATGAACTACGGAGTCTCTAAGGTACTAATTACACTGGCAAATACGGCCTCACCAGTGTGTGCTTTCTGGCTGCTTACAGCTCCCTGTTTCTGTGGAGACTTGACTGTAAGCTCCTTGGGGTCTGGAACAACTCTGCTGTTTGAGCATCTAACACAACAGTGATCTAATCCAGACTTGGACACCTAGTTACTAATATTATGATAGCTACAGCAATGAATCATGTAGCATTGAGAAGAATCACAGCCAAAGCTGTTGTACACAATATCTAGTTCCCAGGCATGCCACCGTTAACCTTAGACTCAAAATCCTGTTGTGTCTAATTCTGTTTTCAGCACAGAGTGGATGTTCTTATGATTTTTAGCAGCCAAACTGATGCAAGAGTAACTGTATAAAAAAGCAAAACATTTTTCTAGCCCCAAAGAAGTTACAACTGAAATAAGAATACCAGGGAGCTGTTATTAAGAGTACGCTGCAGGAAACCCATAGAGATGCAGGTATGGGCAACAATATGAATTAGTCATTGAGGCAGGACTCCTGATCAAAGTACCTTGCAATTTACCCCAGATATCCCACACAGACATGGCAAAAGGCAGAACAACTGGCAATCTTACAGTGACGTCCTGAAGTCTTCTGATGTAAAATTCAAGGATGATTTGGAAAACAACAAAGAGACAAGCCATGTGAGGATCTCACTTTTCACATCGAGACCTCACTTGAACATTAATCGCATGGTGTATTATACCCCCCTCCCTATGTAATTATTCCAGCTGTCCAAAATGTCATCGCTAGAGAATGCACTGAATTATAACTTCCTGCTTCAGAAGGGACCAAAGTCTCAGAGGGATTAAAAATAAGAGGAAAAAAAATGACTCATCTTAAGGATCACAACCACAGTATTTTTTGGTCATGATTATAAAAAGTTTTCTTTTATCAACTATGCTGGAAAAAACCATTAGGATTCAAACATCTGTTCTTGTGTCATTCCTCAAAACAAACGAATCTGTGCCTTTCAAACTTCTTTCATGGAGAATGCTCACAGCACTCCCATTATTCTCACTACCTCTTTCAAAAGCAGGTTTACTTTCATAACTGCTTAACTGCACTTAAATAAGGCTTAACTCTGAGTGTCAGGTTCCCTAGCACTGAACTTACAAGCTGTATTACTTAGGCACTCGTGACTTGCATTACAAAGCCATTTACAGGTATTAAGTAGGGATGGGATCATTTTCCCCCCAACTGCTTTTCAGGCAGCACTGACTTCCAGCTCCCCCCTCAGTGAGAGACACAAGCACATCCCTGTGTGCTGTATCGTTGTCCTGACACCGGCCAGAACCAGATGCTCCCCAGGAACGTTCAGGGGAACACGGCAGGAGGACTAAGGTGTTTTTAGACAACAGCAGCGTTTGCTGTGAAGACAAACAGGGGACGTGGTCTGTCAGATCACTGGAGGAGACAGGTGATACGAGGCCTTTCTGAGCAGGCCCCCAGACCAGTCACACCTGACAGACAGCGCAGACATCAGAATGACACAGAGCTGCCCTGCAGTTCCTGTGAAAGAAGGGCTGACATGTGCACCACTTGGCACGGACTTTTGAAAACTGAAACTGTAATTTTTACAGTATGAGTAATTCCTTTTTCATATAGCTGTAAAGCTGTAATTCTTAGCATGATTAGTTTTCAAAAGGATGTTCACAGCAAAAATTCAACTGCCTTTAGGAGAGATGAGCTTCTATTCCATGGTGTTGAGTATTCTTTCCCTCCACGTTATCCAGGGGACAAAACTCACAGTTGTGAGAATTCAGCGTTAGCAAACTGAACCGGTCCCTGAGCTATAGGAAGGATTATGCTGATGTGACTGCTGGAGATGCAGAAACAACTTGGTGTTCACAAAACCAAAATGCAGCTCAACAACTCACCTTCACTCACTTAATTTTGCACCTCTATAAAGTCCCTTAAGTACTGCACAGAAATGGAAAAGTTCTGTATTGGGGTTGGCTGCTGACCCTGACAAAGGCATCAAGCATAAGCTGCAACACACAGAACACTCCTGTTTTCCTTCCTTACCAGTCTCTTCCTTGAAATTAAACTCTGTGGCTCATCACAACAGAGGGGAAAGGAAGGATGACATTTTCTTCTTCCTCTCCCCTCCTGGTCTCTCTGGCCCACCTCTCGCATCCAAAGAGTTGGGAAGAGGGTTATTGAAAAGCTGCAGCAAGTCAGGTAACCTCTGTCTGTCAATTTCTGCCTGAATTGCTTTGCTTCTTGGCTGTAAACAAGTCTTAAGCATCTACTAGTGACTCAGTCTGCTACATAGGAGTATTACTAACACCACCACTGTCATCATGCTGATTTGATAATGACAGAGGACATTCTGATTCCTTCCCACTGCTAGTGATCACATCTGAATCCTTTCAAAATGTAGCAAATTCTACCTTTGATAGTTCACAAATACAAGTAACAGAATGTTCAAAACAGCTTGTGTTCAAAACAGGTGTTTGCAAATGAATGAAGGTGCAGACAATGGCTTTTAAGACAGTCAGAAGAAAGGAGGAAAGAGAAGTTGATTAAAAAATTGATGACAGCCCTCCTTTCAAAGGAGGAAAGAGGTAGATTGATGCTAAGTGATAAACACAAAGGAGGGAATGGCTAGTTTCGTACAAGGACCTTTTGTAAGTTTTACCTGGAAGCTAAAAGTTTCTTGCAAGTGAGATTGTAGGACAGCCTACTTGTTGGTAGGAGACTATTTTTAAGAGGAAGGCTGATGAAAGAGGAATGGATGCCACACTGACTGTGACACTAAGTGTGCCAAGAGCCTCCTTCAGCCCCATGTCAGAACCACCCAGGCAGGGATGCCTCATTGCAGCCCTCACAATGCCAAGCAGGAGACACTCAAGCCAACTGCATGGGCAAAGAGAAGACAACGCCAATAATGCCACTAAGCTCCACCTTGCACTCTGCCCACTTGCAAACTTTCCCTAGTGCTACAACAATCATGGCAGAAAAAAACAACCCAAAGTAAGCAAAATTAAAAAGGAGAACATCTCTAGAATTTTTGACTCTTCAGAAATCAAGCCAACATTTCTTCTGCAAGTACTACAAGAAACCCTTCTAGTGAGTATCAGTTCATATCCCTTTCCTAAAAACTGTTCTGATCACTCCTCACTGACATCTTTCTGCATAATGTTAAATTTCAACCATTGATGAGGGAAATTTCTAACCCTAAAATACAAGCTATGGTGTGCTTGTGCTCTGTACAAAATTCATCTAAGATGAGCCTGTATCCAAAGAGGTTCCAGCCTAATTGAACAAAGTATCAATACAGAAATGTTCTGAGTGCACTGCATGCTCACCTTGACCTCCTACTGCCTCAAGGCTCTGTTCCGGATGGCTGCTGCCAAGCTGCAACCCCATCTACATGCCTCTCCTTCTGAGCATTAGTAGGTTCACAGTAGAAAAAGAAGTTCAAACAAAGCTTATACTCAAAAGGTTACTCAAAATTACCCGTAATCTCAATGTGACAGAGCCTTTGGAGGATGTTAAGAGTTCCCCTCTCCTTCTTAGAAACAGCTCCAGATGAGCAAATGGTCTTGGTACCTTCCTGTTTTGAGGTTCCTTAAGAAAGACAGCTCACACAGAGAAAAGCTCGTATCAGAAGGAGATGCTGAGTTTGTTCACAATGCACCGGGAATCACAGGGCCCAGTTACCAGCATGAAGGGTCACTGCAGCTGCCCCAGAAGCATCAGAAGCAAAACTACAGTATCAGAGAATGCTGCAACTCTTCCAAAGCTGAGTCTTCAGCTCCAAATGCTGCAAACAGGCTGTACTGACATCCCAGCTCAGAGGAACATGAGCTTTATCACCCATTCCTGAAGCCCTCTGCGCCACCTTCCTGCTTCTGTTACTCCTCCTCCCCATCCAGCAGTCCAGCCTTGAGGGATGCTCTTACACAGGGGGCAACACATCTCCTTTTCCCGAGCACCCACCTCCTTCATCACAACTTTCCCTGTCACACACCTGTGGTACATTATTTCCACTGCTAATTCTCCCTGTTACCTTTAGTCACCCAGAGACAAAGGACACAGGAGAGACAGCAATGCTCACAAGATCTTATACCTGTATTTTATCTCCTAATCACTGATGTAGCAACCCTGTGAAGAAAATCCTAGTTCTGATGTATGATTGTTTCTTTCTCTTTTCATTTCAGACTTGCCAACTTCTTAAACTGTCTGTGGCATCTCAGCAGCATCAAGAGGCTGTGGGGCACTCCATGGATATATACTCTTTTATTTCAAGAGCAGTAATTTAGGTCTGTCAGTTACAGGTGGGATCTGCAAAGACAATTTACACTTTGCACAGCAGACAACTGAGAACTTACTTTATCGCTAGTGGAATATTATCAATAGTGAAATGGCAACTGCAATAAAACTGCCTGTTACTTTAAGTCTTACAGGCTAATTTAATCCTTCATTTAGTACTCGCACTGCTGCAAGGGTATTCTAAGGCCATGGGAAAATTCCTGAAGCATACAGGATCACTGCTTATGGTGTCCCTCCTGCTTGGCAGAGGCCGGCAGGAGCCTGCAGGGTGCTGGACACGCTGGCTGCCTCCGGGAGCAAATGGGAGCCTGATGGGAGCAAATGCCAGGCCCGTGGTGCTCCTGCCCTTCCGCAGTTTGAGGCCCAGAAAGGCGAATGGCTCCTTCCCAAAGTGCTGGGCTGCCTGTGCTGTGCTTTCCAGGAGGAGGAGTAGCACCGAAATTCTGCGAAACAACAAGAGGCACCTTAACCCTCGGGCACACCATATGTCTCAGAGACAGGAGAGGCTGGCACATACACACTTTATGTGCCTCCACAGCTCATGTCAGGCCTGTGCTGCCACGGCTTGTGAGAGAGAAAAGTTCACATATAGAAAGTCAAAAGCCTTATACTTGTGTGCCTGCTTTTTACAGCCTACAAATGCAGAGCGACAAATTTGATTCTCTGTTTCAATTTCCTTCAAATTCATAAATCCAGGAGACACTGCATGCAAAAGTAAACTAGAGGCTGGTTGGGAAATTGATAAGATTTATGGGTTTATAATAGCTCAAGTCCAAAACCAGCCTTGTACCCAATACATACACACACAAGCGCATATGTGCATGTCCACACAAATCTGAGACCATACATTACTACCTTTTTTCATCCTGTAGTATCAGCTTGCCTTCCTTTAAACCTGTGCTTGATCCTTCCCATTTTTCCATCATTAAGTATCCTGGCAGCCTCAGAAGCATGGCACTGACTACTCAAGGAGAATAGGGGAGATTGATTTTGATCACTGTTCAAGTATGATCTCACAGAAAAAATGTGTCCTGAACTGCACCTTCCTTTTTATTAGTGACAAGGCAGAGTAGGTACTTTTACCAGCTGAATAAAACTTTCATGCTCATGTATGTGTTCCTACTACTCTTTAAAGGATGCAGAGTCTGAACCTCCTCTAGCTTGCTGGGCTGAGAGGACACCCAGGGAAGGGGACCACCATCCTATTATGCCTCACATGAGCTTCTACAGGTATCTCCTGCACAGGCGTCTGTGCTCACTGAAACCCTCGTTTTGCTTGTGTTGCAAGGCCAAAGCAAACACACCACTTCTCCCCAAAATAATTGCAGTATTTCCCCCTGCCCTGCCCAAGTTCCACCCACAGAAGCTTAGGCACTTTGCCACCCTGCTTACACTGCATTTCTTCCTTATGCTTCCGATGTAGTTTTTCAATCAAACTCTGTTCCCATTTGCTGGAGTTCAGTATTCTGTCTTTAGCATTTTAAACTCATGCTTGTGAGAACAGCAACTATGTTCACTTGAAAATCAAACTGAAATGAATACTTGTGCATACATACATGACAGAGGCACCACAGGTTCTCCCTAACACTTGTTTTTCCTCTTCTGGGACAGGAGTCTCCTGAATGTTTTCTCTTTCTCAAAGAGGAGAAAAAGTACATTTCTTTGATCCAACCCAATAATTTTTTATTCTGGAGATCTGGAAGCATTGTGCTTGTGATTACTCTGCTAAATCATTCTCATCTTTTCTATGGTACAACTCAGTGCAGCAGCAGGACATGACAAACCAGAGCAGCATGCAGGAGCACTGTCACCCCTCTCAGATGCTCTGCCTTTGTATCATCACCATCCTAGGCCCTTTCTACCCAGGGCTGTAAGCAGGCTCTTGCTAAGCCAAAAACAAGACAGCTGCTTTGACAATGGATACTGTGGCTCCCATCACATGCAGGAGGCTTTAAAAAAAAAAACCTACTTAAAATGCTCCTATTTTTTAAAAACAAGAGTATTGCAAAAACAGGAAGTAAAATTCAGAAAAATTAAGTGTTCCAGGAGCTAGAGAAGTTTTCTCAAGCCTTCTTAGTTTGTTGAAGCAGCCTCTTTGTTAAACTATGCTAATGAGTTAAAAGGTCATACCTGGGTAGGCAGATGATAGGATGCTGCGTCTGGTTGTTGAACAAGGGAAATGCTCTGTTCCTATAAAGAAATAGAAAAATATGCTCACTATTTAGTCTCTATGCAGCAAATTTAGCATAAACTCAACACTGTAAGGACTACAAAAATGTCCTTACATCTTATGTGTACACTTCTGTCCGAGCCTTTTTCTCTCAGCTTTATTTCCCAGGACTCATTAATTCAGATTCCCTGTTATGTCCAGCCTCCTTTGGGACCACCAAGGAGCTGCTTACTCCCTAGGCCAGCCCTAAAAAAAGCTGGCACTGGCTCCAAAAACCTGTCCATCAGGGAAAGCAAACGGAGCACAGCACAGTTCCAGCCAGACTCACTCCACTGGGAGACCTGTCAGAGCTGCTATATGCAGAGTCTCTACTGCAGGGCAATCCCAAGCAGGAACAAGGAAAGCGGTTGCTAAGGATGCACAGAAAGTAATGGAAGAAGAGCAAGAGTCCCTCACTGACTTCCCAGTATGACACTTCAAAACAGCTGAAGATACCAAGGCAGCGAACTACTACAGTTTCTGCTTTAAACTGTTTTTCTTGCCTAAGTTGTAGCAGAGGGTCTTAAATTTACCACAGATGTTACTGCCCTTTTTGTAACCCTCTCTAATCAGAGAGAAACGCCTGGGCAGTAAATGCAGTTAGCTTGCTGAAACAGCCTCCGCATGCCCCACCACACATCCTCTCTCCTTCCTCTAAGTCTTTGACCAGAGCACACTGGGGAAAACACCACAGGTGCAAGCAGCAGACAGACACCCAAGTGGCTCCAGTCAGGGCGAAAGGGGTCTCCTTGCCACAGGTCCTTGAGTATTCCCCCAAGCACTATGGGACCAGCTAGTACTATCACCCATATTTAAGGCTGCAGCTTCTCACGGCCAAGACACTTCTAACTTTTCTCACTTCAGTTGTTCAGAAATTAATTCCCTGTATAGGGCATCTGACTCAAGTTAATGCTTTTGTTTGGCAGTTCACTGTTTTAAAGCTTCAGCAAGAACTGGGCAGGCATTCCCAGGAACTAGAGTAGTAAGAAATACGTAACTAAACCAAATTAAAAAGGATAGTATTAAGGTAATGACAAAAAGTAAGATTTAAGTATGAAATCAGAGAGAATCGTAATGCATACTCACAAAGGCAACTAACCTTAACCTAGAGAGCAGTTCAGGCTTTTTTTATTTCCTGACTGTCATCCTTTGTCACTGAATTAGTCACCTTGTCTGTACCACATCAGTGGCATGGGGTTATGCTAACTACAGCTTTCCACCAGTTTGCCCAGTTAACATCTAACAAGAACAGAAAGATTTCGCTGCCCTGAAGGGGGAAGGTTTCAGATGGTTCTGACAGCAAATAAATGAAAAGTGACTATTTCACCCTACTGCAGGGGCTGTCAGTAGAGTGCACCATTCCCTTAATAATAATAATAATAATAATAAATAATAAATATAATAATAATAATAAATAATTCATTACAGTAAATGACCTATATGGAAATGAAGCTCCAGCCAGCACCAACTCTACCAACTCACAGGACAAAGATGAATGTTTAAATAAGCTAATTAAATTTGCTGTGGCTCAGCAGAAAGACCAATGTTCTTGACAGCCGAGGGTTCAGCATGCGGCATCCCAACAACCCTCTGTTGTGTCACCACTGCAACATAAGGCCACATAGTCAGAACCAGGGGAGGTGGAACACCCCTCTTGGGAGGGGCAAGTGCAGGAGACAGAGCCATTCAACAGGGACATTAACAGAAGGATGGAGACACCTGCTACTTGTATGCCAGATGTCCGATGGCATTTTTACCAAAAACAAACTTGGCTTTGCACTTTCGTTATCTATTCTACCAGCATTAAACAAGTGTCCCGGTAGTCTGAACTGAAACCTCCATCACCTCTCTGCTAGAAGTCCACTGCAATAAATGTGATTTTAGCCACCAGCAGAATACCAAAACCACCAGACAATCAAAATACAGACGCCAGAAGCAGGCAGCATTTTTGCTGCCCCACAAATGTGCTGGAGACAGGCTGTTATCAGCATTTCCACCTCTTGCTGACAGGGAAGAAAATGAGATGATTCAAAGGTTCTTCCACTAGAGAACAGAAGAGGCACCCTCCCACACAGAGATGCCCACAGCTCCATGTTCAGGGCAGTTAAACAAAAAGCATTTAAGTGCCTGGTCAGAACGTGGCACCACATATATCAATGGGGTTTACCATTTCCTGTAAGTGCCTTCTAATAATCACATTGCAGAATGTGTTAGGAAGGGTTTCTTTTTGTTTGTATTTCTCCCAAACCCTCTTGCTTGAGACAGAAACCCAGAAGAAACCGTCCCAATAAGGAATTACTCGAAACCAGCAGTGTCTTTAGAAAAGCTTTGTGCTCTGATGAAGGGACGTGCTGGCTTGTTGATGCCCCAGAGCCAGGACGGCAGGGGACGGCACTTCGGCTGCTCCAAGCAACACTTTCCACAAGGGACAGGGCACAAAACAGACGAGCTGGTTTTTTCACTCCTAATGGGAAGCTGTGATTAATACCTTCAATCTTGGATATGGAAATCTATGTCAGGACACACAAGCTTACCAAAATGAAGAAAACTTGAAGTCCTGTCCACAAAGGCAGCCTGGTAAGTGCCTTCAGCACATGTTCTTTCACTGAAGTACATCGGACAGATTCTCTGTTGATGCAGACTAACAAAGGGCAGGAGAGCTCTAGGGTGGATGCACTGTGACCTAGCACCAAACAGTCAAGGAAACCTGTTCATTCTGGCTCTGCCGTTTGCCTGTGGATCAAGCATACTACTTCCTCTGCTGTATCAATTAGGGATTGCCTTTCCTTCTTTTTGGTAAACACTTTGACTTCTACCTTCAAAAACTGATAGAAAAAACCCAGTGTGCATATACATACATATGCACAACAGAGAACTGAGGTTCTATTTTATGCACAAGGTATTTGTAACTATTCTTCAGTCATGTGCACTTACTCCTACTTCTCCTCTTGTAGAACTCTCAAAACCAACAGGATTGATAAATTTATACATTGTACTAATTGAAAAAAATTTTTCAGGAGCTGCTTTCCTCTCTCATTTGAGGGTTTGTGTGTGTTCAAACACTTCTGTATGACCTAACCAACAACACACCTGTTCTGCAGAGTCATCTGTCATGAAAATTGTAAGGACTAAGTGCATTCTTTTCCGAAGCTGTTCCACTTGTTCTCCTCAGAAAGGAGCTGCGCTGTTATCCTGAGGGGTCAAGCCCATCCACCTGAGGCCCTGACTCTGCCTTGCAGACATCTGTTAGCTTCACCAAGCTGCCTGCAGAAATGCACATTTAAGGTTACAAACTCTCCAGTCTGAGAGTTTTCCTTTTGCTATATATACCTCAAGAGCAACATACATGCTATGACAAAAGCATAAATTGCCACAAATTACTTTTCAGCATTTAGTGCTTTGCCCAACAATGCTGCAAATGGATCCAATCCATTAGCATCAAATCTTTCCCCACAGCTTCTTCCTTTTACACTACACTCTCCACCTCCATATTTTCCATGTACCCCATGCTTTCCCCTTGGCAGCAGAGGCTTAAAATAAGAGACATTTTTCAAAGGGATGCAAAAAAACATATTCTGGTTACCGGCAGGGCACAATTCACTACACATTTACTATTTTTCAGTTTCCAAAGCGCTAGGGAATGAAGGTCAAATATATCTGAACTTCAGCTAGGGTTGAGGCAGAGAGCAAATGTCTTGAAACCACTGCAGCTAAAGAAGGCAAACCAGAGGCCAGGTTGTGGTGCTGTAAATTACTGACCGTCAGCAGAACTCAGCAGCTTACTGCGGCTGCAGATGTGGCCCTGAAATTCAGAAAGGACTGGAGTAGATGTTGCCTCAACTTGAGAATCAAGACTCCAGAGCCACAATGACTGAGGAAAAACCTGTACCGAGATTTTCACCACCAGTTTGAGTTAGTTTTGAACTGCACGTAACTCAGTACTTCTCTCACTCCTGGAACACATCTGCCTCTGAAAGCCGGCTTAGCAGTATGGACATGTTCCCTTTTGACCAAGCTGATTTAGAAAAGGTTTTAATGATGCAAAAACAAGCAGTGCTGATCGTACCATCACAAATTTATTTATTCCAAAAACTATTACACTGTGTCTGCGTTGAAATGACTGGATTATTCCCAACACTTCTTAATTCCCATTGCTCGTCTGGTGACTCGTTTTCACTAAAACATCCACACCACATCTTTCAATTGGTTAAAAGAAATTTTTTAAACCCTGCAAGATGAGAAAGGTCTATTCATGGGGAAAAGCATCTTGGGGTTGCTACCACCAGTCTAAGTGGCTCACAGTCATGAAGGTAGAGGAGACAAGGTCTGGCTTGGTTATGCCTGTGAGGAAGAGACGGGGAAGATGAAAAGCTGTCTCAGCATCCAAGAATCTTGACTAAGTGAGGCCTGAAATACACAGCAGACAGGAGACACTGTTCAATCATTTATGGAAATCAAGGTTAGCAGTGTCAGCACACTGGGCTTGAGAGGAAACAGTTTCCTGATCCTCTTGACGCAGAAGTAACTTGGCTACATTAGTGGCTGCCACTAAGTAAGGATTAAAGAATGGAAACAGAGGACAAGGAAAGCAAAGGATAAAATGAACATGTCAATATTTTCACAGCTTGTATTCAGCAGCCCAGCTAGGACCCCAAGGGGGTTTGTTTCAGGAACCTCAGAGACAGAGACAACTGCTACATTTGATGGAAAAATACAGTGTCTGGGTTTTACAAACGGTGTTTCTAATAGTTTATCTGATTTTGTAACCAGCAGGGAAGGAAATCGTTCCAATGACAGTTACCACTGAGGCATTTTGTTGTGTTTACTGGCACAGACCTGTCATTAACACTCCACTTCTCTTAACCACAACTTACTTCCCTTGTAGTTACTCACTGAAGATAGGTCTGGGGGCTGTTTTCCTGGTCTTGTCAAGTTGAATTTTAATACATACTGCTTGAAAGACGTACCACCTGCTATTTTATATCTATAATTTATTGTATAATGAGTTCCTATAAATTCTTATGATCGCTTAAGAGACTTGCTAGATGGACTGCTGGCCTATTTTTTTTCTCAGTTTGTCAGCAAAGCAGAGAGAGTCACTGAGTTTCTCTTATCACCCACTTCAGCCACAGGTCAGGCTATCTCCCTCCACTGAAGGATCTTACCTCCAGAAGAAAGGCTGCCATAAGACTCACTGCTAATGAAGATGCTGGCATAGCAATGTACTACAGTCTTTGCATCTGCTTTAGGAGGCCCCAGCTATTTCAGACACCCATGAAATGGTTGTATGGGCACAAGCTACATCTTCACATGCTGGAGAGAAAAAGCTCACTAGAGATTCTGGACAGAGACTGTCTAACAGTCATTTAGTGAAACAGAACCCAGCAACCCTACAAGTTGGTATCCAAGAGAAAATATTTATTTAAGATCTGGGATTGAGAAATCTTCCACCTCTTAGGGACACGCCATCCTCACCTCAATATCACACATATAGAAGATATGTTTGATTTGTTTCCATACTTTGGTCCAGCACCATCAGCTCCCATTGGAAACTGGAGACTTTTCCATTTGGGACATTACTTTACATTCCCCTTACCTCTCAGAGTCAAGACATTGAAAGACACTGCTAAGAAGTTTTAGAAGTTATTATGATTTCTTTTTTTTTTCTTTTTTTTTTCTTTTTTTTTAATGTTCTAANTTTTTTTTTTTTTTTTTAGTGAACAGCAAAAAAAGAATAACCTACTTCAGAACACAGGTAATGTAGTGTATGCATCTTATTAAACTGCATTTCATCTGTCTTTGGACTAATAGCACTTTCTAAAACAAGCTCTAGCCCTGAGTAAGCTCATGGATGCAAATCCAAGAGTGTATGTGGAAATAAGACTGTTCCCAGGCAGATCTCTCACAGCGAATAAAGCCAGGATGTGCCAAGATTGCAAAGGGCTTTCAGTCGTGAGCGACAGACACAATCAACAGAGAAAATCAGCCATTGCCTTTCATCTCCTTACGAACGCCTTGACAGCCAAGCTGTTGCAAATCAACAAGTATAAGAGTCTTTCCCTCAGTCATCACAGTAATTCAGAGGGAGGAAAAAGGGAGGGAGGAGAGGAGGGAAGAAGAGGGCCTGAAGAGCTGGGATGAAGTGTCAGGACAAAGTGTCACAATGAGACTGACAGCTACGCAGAGCCACTTCAGCTTTGCTAAGCATGGATTTAAGGATGCCGCACATCTGGACAAGTCTGGCACAAGCACACACCACAGACTGGCCTGAGGTCTACGCTGCCCCACTCCAGGGACACATTTCAACTCAACAGCAGTGAGGGCATTTTCTCAGCTGCTGCTGTTGAGCCCCATCCTTCCAGAGCCATAGGACACTCACCGCAGAAGGAAAGCAGCATATGCTGCTCCATGCTAAGCTCATTGTTGCTTTGGCTTCCAGGCTCTCTCATCCAAAATTAAAGGTGGGTTTCCTTTCCCTACAGCATCCAGGACTGTAACACAGCTATAACCCACACATGGGGTGGAGGTGAACAGACAAGGCAGATGAAACAACCACCTTCCAAAGGACAACACAGGAGCCATTCGTGTTACTGATGGGGCAGGGGGGAAGTCTTCTGCCACTAAGAAATTAAGGACATATGAGCATACAAGACAGGGTTAGAAAGCAAGAACTGCTGCACTGGGTTGGGTCCATCCTCTCACTTGAGGATTCTTTTCTCACACACCAGTTCTGTTTATCCTGAAGATACACTAGGCAGACAGAAAATTTGCTCAGTACATCCTATACCCAGGAGTCAACTCGGTACATCAGAGGTGTGATGGAAATATAAAATAACACACAATAAAATATATCAATTTTTTTGGCTTGGGGTGAGTTTATTTTTTTATCATCCATGTGATATTATACAATTTAAGAGTGTCAATAAAACTTCAGATGATTCTCTTGAAAAAGTAAAAATCCCCTTTGACAGGACTGTAGACTGAGAGACTTTCTGTGGGTAACAAAGCAGGTTACTGTCTGAGACAGGATCAAAACCAAGGTCTCTCAGCTCCTGCATCTACTGATAAGGTTGAACATACACTCCCAGCACAGCCATGATGTAACAATGGTGTGTAGCTCTATAATCTTGTAGTAACCAAGTGCAGCCTTTTCCCAGTGTGCCAGTTAAAACAATGGCAAGAGAACAGCAACCTCTCAGGATGAACAGCTGCTCTGGGACTGCAGGGAGAAGCCACGTTAGCCTATGGCTAGTCCATGGATTTCTGTAATCAGCTGGCTCTATGTTATCTCTAATTTCAAGTGCACTGAAGTTAACTTTGAGGAGTTGAGAGCAAGCTGTGCAAGCTGTGCAGTACCCTGGAAACTAGCTTAAGCTGCATTTTTTTGCACTGATATGGATGTCTTTGAGATTAGAAGGCCCAAAGCACCATATTAAATAAGGGAAGGGACACAGAAGACATTTGCTAGAACACATCCTCAAAGGTGGGCCTCCAATGTTGTGGCTTATGTGCCACCAGAGACATCCAAGATAAATACAAATGGCATAAAAACATTCCCTGAAGACCTCCACTGGGAGCAAACATGACAGGGGATGCAGTACAGGTTAGCCAGTGTTCCCCACCTTTTTAAAGAAATTTTTGTACCATAGTTTGTATTTCTGCTTCTTCCTTCTCCCCAATTTAGAGCATTCCAGCCAAGCATTAGTGTTGCAGTACCGACCCCATCCCATGGCACATTCTGGAAGTTTTACTGGCACTGTTTAGAAAAGAACCACACCGCTTTGCTCAGGATCATACTGAGAAGCCCATTTCACATACATTCCCCTAATACATGCACTTCCTATCCACAATACAACTGCTGAGCGAAATCTCCCAGAGGTTTTAAACCTGTTATCTCTTAAGTCACCTCTAAACCACTTATCTCCATTAGCAATCTGGAATGCACAAGTTACCCGTCACAGGGTGAAGAGGAATTAAGTAAAGCAGAGTCTTTCAGTAGTTGAAAACAGGAAGTCTTTTGCTTGCTTTGCGGGGGATTTTCCAGACATCCCCTGCCATCATTTCCTCCAGGCCTGCCTGAAGGTCTGCACCTTGAGAGTCCCTAGAAATGCCCACCACCACTCACAGCATATTCAAGCTAAATCTGAAATACAGCATCACTTGATTTTCTGCTCGACCAAAGTCAATGCTCACAAAAGAAGAGCGTCTCTCCCAGGCCGGGGACTGCTGAAGCAACTACACCTGCCATAAAACTCCTCTTGGCATGCATCCTGTCTTGTGGAAAAAACTAGCAACCCACTGATGACTTACAGAAATAAGCAATGCTCTATGCCAGAGACAATATGATACCAGAATCAGCCAGGAAGAGATTATTCCACTGTGAAACACGACTCGCCAGTAGTCACATTATCACCCCCAGAACACAGGCACCAGCACATCCACACCCAGCCCTGCCCCCTTCAGTATTTTCCCTTCATTCCACGTCTTCTTTCTCGTCCTTGCTCAATTCTTAAGAGCAGCAAACTCAAGTGACATTTGCCTATCATCAGGCATTTGGTACGAAATCGCTATTTCATTTAAAGGTGATTGATGCTTATGGAGCATGGGTCCCACAAGTGCCACAGTCACATCAGCCACAGAGGTGTGACAGTAGGAAAATTGTCCAGATAGACTACAGTATGATAGCTCTCCAGTCCTTAAGAGCCTCAGTCCCCGGATTCTCTAAAAAAAATCCCCAAGCTCTGACTTTCGTATCTAATAAAGAAACGAGGAAAATACTGGCAAAGCCTCTTCTCCTGCCATCCCAGTTACATGAAAGCCCTTGTCTATTTGCAGTAGTGTACAGGTGGGTTCTGCTGATAAGTATTCAAGCACAGCTATTTTACTATATGCAGGTAACAAAGTTTTAAACAGAATGTTTGGATTGGGCAGAGGGATGCCATAAAAGAGAATTTCAAGCTGGGTTAGGGAGTCCAAAACATACTGTGGGTGATACCTGAGAGGCTGTAAAGGCCAGGCTCAAATCTTCTCTCCAAAACAGATGTGTAAACAATTTCTAGTCTCAAAGTTTACACCATTATACTCAGCAAGTATGTCATCCTTCATTTATGCAATTCATAAAGAGTCTGGAGCCCAGTTCACAGTAGAAACCTTCAACCTCCTTTCTCCTGGGGCCCCACGAACATGCATTGCCTAGCTCATCCTGCACAGGCTCTGCGGGACGCATTCCCACACAACCTCCTGCCAATGACCCACACCCTCAGCCAGGCCCAGTGCTCACCAGCACCAACATTCCATGTCTAGAACACATGGGCACAGAGGGCCAGCCTCATGGCTTGGAGCAGCCACCACACTTCTCAGCTGGGTTTGGGGTTCATGGGCGCTTGCAAGTGCATCCTGTCATTAATCCATTCTGCCTGGCTGCTCTTACAAGAAATCCTACTTTATTTTCAGGGCTCTTTCCACATAGGATGCAGGCAGCAGGGCTGGAACAAAACAATGTGCCCATAAATACAGCTAAAGACACAAGTTTTCCTGTAACCACTTGACTATTAACTTTTTTTTCTCCTATCACATTTTTTATTAATTACATTATTCTTTTGCTTCCAAAAAAAACAGGGACTGGCCTTGTCCACATGCTGGGTACATGGGTAGCTATTGGAGTGGTCCCCTCACACTATGGGCACCCTCTCAGCTCCAGCAGCAGCAGAATCCCAGGCTGATTCCATATCCCACGCTGTGAGCCAATGAGCCTTGCTGAAACATGAAGGATTTCAGCTGGGCTCAGGGGCCAGGCAAAGCAGTCATGCTGCTTTTGAAACACAAGTTAGTGTTTCCTTACTGGGCTTCACTAAACCAGGAAGGAATCCCCTGGGCAGATCAGCGCTGTACTGCACTGACCATCAATGCCCAGAGCTGGCAGAGATCGCCTTGCCAGGTCCTACACAGTTTCTGAAATGTTTTCTCAAAAACAAGCTCAAGATATCAAAAAATCCTGAGTATTTCAGACTAGGTCAAATGAAATGTTTCAGTTATGTTTTACTTGGTTTTTTCTTCGAGTTTTCCTTCAGAAATTTGAGCCATTCCAAACGGAATTAATTTTTTCTTGCATTTTCAGAATGTCTAAAAAATGCATTTTAAAATCAGAAAAAGGAGAAAGAATTTTCAGGAATAGGAAGTTTTTAAAACTAACCCTTTCCCAAAAAAACAATTATCATTTTACAAACAGATTTTTTTTTCTGTTTAAAAAAAGTGTTTAAGTAGATAGACTCCATTAAGCTCAACTTCCTCCTTCAGTATCAATTCCAAACCTAATTCTGGAAACAAGACCTTTCTTACTTTCTCCAGAGACTAGACAGAATAAACTGACTAGCTTTCATCTGGGAGAAGAGTTTGCTGTGAGGACTCTCCCCAGTAATGTATCTATTCAAAGCACTTGTTTATTTGAAAATTATGTAGTTCCTGGGAAACCAAATGTTCTATATTTAATAGCTTAAGCTGTAACTCATAAAAGCCCACTTCAGCAGAATGTCTGCTATCAAGAAATATGGCTAGCTGAGGTCAAGCTGAGGCCAGAGTGCCCATAAGGAATACACACTTCTGTGTCCTTACTGAAGTTTAGGGTTTTAGTAAAAATAGGAGTGTTTGCCTTTTAAAGCACTCATTTCAGATAGCTTTGTTTACTTTAATAAAATACCCCACATCTTTCAGAAAGTTTAAAATAACTAGAAGCTGCCAGTAGTGGAAAACCACTATATTGTGGGTTCAGGAGAAACTGTTGTGCTTTTTCCCCCCACGTACTTAAAAAATAATGCAAACTCGTAACTACTTTTGTTATAAGCTAGAAGCTGTGTGGAGGTTCCTGCAGCAGCTCAAGGCCTAAACATCCTATAGAAATCAGTCCCACCTCCTCTTTTACAGCCAAGGACTCAGTTCAGCTGAGCCTGTGACAGCTGAGCCTGGAGCTGCCAAGGAAGTGTCACTCTTCACTGCTTCACCAGGCTCCAGTGGGCAATTCTGGGTGAAGTCTGAGCTTCCTGGCCACTGCAGGTAACACATCAGACGAAGCAGGAATCACCACTGCCTGTTACTGCCCACCATCTCACCAGCAACCTCACGTGGCACTCAGCTTTTAGATCTGCAGATCTAAAGGCAACTTTTTGCAAATTACAAAAGCTTTGAGCATCAGGTGACATTCAGTTAATGTGAAAGGCCTTGGTTCCAGCAGGAAGTTTGAGATGGGCCAGTGAGCGCTGATCTGTTGAGGTTTCACCATTTCCAGGGTGAGGCCCTGCACCTCCCCACAGGCTTTTCCTGCAGCCATCCCAGGGCAGGTGGGTGTCTGTGCCATGGGGATTCAGCAAGGCCTGCCTCAGACCCTGTTTGATACTGACAATTCCCAACACAGGACTAATGAACAGCTGATAACATTGTGATATAAGACTAGGGTAAGATGGAGCAGTGAAACAAAAACAGCGGGAAGTTGAAAGAGTCCTGGTGCGCTCTTAAATCCCCAATCTAATATTCCCTTTCCTGTGAGAATTCTGGTGTCAGTGACTGGACAAAATCAGACAAACTCACCAGGAACACTAACAGCCAGCACTGCAGGAGGCACAGATTATATTGCCAGCCAAAATGTGCACAGTTTCTCCTCCTCATTTTCTATCACCCTTTCTCTGATAATTCCCTTCATTTATTAGCAGTCAAAAAGTATGTTCCACTACCACACTTTAATTTGCTTTTGATTAAGCAAGGAGGCAATGTTAAGGAGATGAGAAAACATGGGGTAACACAATAGAAAGCATTAAGATGCCTTATTTGCTCCCCCAAAAGAACGGTATGGTGCAACTGAAAACACTTAGCAAGTGGAAGCCAACAAGAAAAGCTGGGCAAATACAGATTCCTAACTTCTTGAAACTAAATCCCTGTAAAGAAAATTACTATTCTCTCTCAGCACCACATGCTTCTGATTGTATCAAAATGCATTAAAATAACAATGCTTTACCCTAAGCTGACCAATCTTGGGAAATTATTTGCAGGGTGAAAGCTGTACTTCACTTGCTGGAGACTATGTAAGTACCAGGCTGCATCAGTTACTCACAGTGGCATGCTTTCTCCAACAAAAGCCAACACTGATTGCAACATTTTATGAAGACAAACCGAGTCAAAAATAGTGTTTTGATCTTAAGATTATGGACTTTATGCATCACAGCAAAGCAATTAACACCTAACACCTGTTGGAACAATTTTTAAAATTAGTATTCTATTCCCTAATTCACGTAGCAAACTTGCCTCTTTTTTAGAGCTAGCATGTGAAACTTGTGGCTCTTTCAAAGCAGAAGGTCATTACTCAGAAGCACGTAAGACCTTCCTTAAAACACTATGCTCTGTTATAGAAATACCTTAATGAAGATTAAAGAAAGTGCCTGAAAACCAAAGATTACTGACCCATTTGAGCACAAGAGCTACAGTCTTCTGTAACAAAGGATTTGGGATACTTTAGCACAATGATGAGTCACACATAGTGGGAAGAACTAAAAAAAAATCAGTTATATAGAGACCAGCGCTTCTGCCCACCTGGAAGATACTTTTTTTTACATTCCAAATCCACTTTCAATTCACACATTTGAAAATGGTTTCCAAGACCTGGAGACAACATTATTGAGCTGTTTAAAATAAAAAGCTGTTTAAAAACACTTGTGAACAGCAACGAAAAACACAATAAGGAGAATCTCCATTTCTGCACTAATGCATTTGCTAACAAAATTTATGCTTTCTATTTTGAGGCTATTACAATTTATAACCCCACTCCATAGCTCAAAAATTATTTCCATAAGTGTAAAGTCATAATAGATCTCCTTAAAAGAAGAGGATGATCACACTGCTTAACATGATAACAGAAGTAAAGGTTTTACTTTCAACTCCAGAATTGTTGTGCCCTTTACATCACACGAAGGAGGATGTGACAACACTTGCAGTTCTCGGTCCAAAGCTCAGGGATTGATCCTGGGTGAGCAACCTGTCAGGCAATGAGCTCTGCTGAGGGCAAAACTTCCATGCTAGAGAAACACAAGCAAGGCGGTGATGCATCAGAATCCCCTCAGTCAAGAGGAACAGCAAACTTCCATGGCTGTTGTGAGAAGGCAGAGAGCTCCATACGCTCCCAGAGCTGAACGAGGCAGCTTTTCCTGTACACATGAAAGGTACCACCAGATTCCAGCAACAAATCAGCAAGACAGCGGCTGCCAGATACTACAGCCATGGATTCCCTTTGTTGAGAGCACAGAGACATACAGTGCTGGAGAACCACTGCTGGAGTCAGTCCATAGAGCCCTGTGCAGACTGAGCTCAGGATGAGCCCCATCTCACTTACGGGGTCAGCCCTGTGGTGCACCTTATGGAGCCAAACCAGCTCACATGTTTCTAGCTGTCTTTTTGTACCTCAGGACCAGGGACTAAGGGGTCTGAAGTCTGAGAAAAAGGTTTTCTTTTCAACCACAGGGCCTGAAAGACTTCATTTTTTCAGCAGACCCACAGCTCTATCAGCTCTAAAATATTGGAGCAAGTCCAGAGGAGGGACGTCAAGCTGATTAGAGGGCTGAAGCACCTCTCCTGTGAGGAAAGGCTGAAAGAATCGGGATTGTTCAGCCTCGAAAAGAGAAGGCTTTGGGATGACCTAAGTGCAGCTTTCCAGTACCTGAAGGGAACCAACAAGAAAGACTATTTAACAGCACGGAGTGACAGAAAAGAGGGAACGGCTTCACATTGACAGAGAGGAGGTTTAGATTGGACATTAGGAAAAAATTCTTTACTAGGAAGGTGGTGAGACACTGGAACAACTTAAGTTGTCCAGAGAAGTTGCTGGTGCCCCATCCCTGTAAGAGTTCAAGGCCAGGTTGGACAGGACTTGGAGCAACCTGGTCTAGCAGAAGGTGTCCCTGCCCGTGGCAGAGGGGGTTGGAACTACATGGTCTTTAAGGTCCCTTCCAACCCAAATAGTTCTGTGATTCTATGGTTCTAAGAGATCAGCAGAGCAAGCACCAACAACCTTGTAGGATCCAATTCTACATATTTCTGGTTTATACCCAAATGCCAAGTACATCCTTAACACATGCAGGCTGTGGCTGACAGCAGGACCTCTTAAAAGTAGGCAGTGCCCATACTGAGAAAAGGCATTGATCCTTGAGCAGTTTATATCCCAATATAGACAAACAGAAGAGAGAAAAGAAAACCCCAATTGTTCCTATGTACCTGTATTTATGATGCAAAGTCTCTCTGTAGTAAACAAACAACCTGTCCTTCAGCATCAGTGCAAAATATGTTCAGATGTAAGTTATACAACAGAAAAGTTATCTATGTTTGTTCTTCCATAACTTGACTCCCATTTCCCAGCTGTTCCGCTATTGCCTGCTCCCTGCCTCTGAATTTTGAGGATTTTATGTGGAATCATTTTCAAAAATATTTAAGAACTGTGTTGTATTGTGCTATTGTGCCCATTTTTTTTTTAAAGATTATGAATTGAGGCTAAGTAAGATAAAATGCCTTGCCTGAAAACATGCACAGGCTCTATGGTACATCAGGAAAGCACATGGAAAATTTCTGGAGTTTCAGTCTGAGCTCTAGTGACAGAATCATTGCTCCGGCTTAGCTAAGGGCTGCAGTCTTTATACGCAGTAAACAGATCATATGGGCCATAGGCCTGAAGTTTATCTTAAGCTCCTTTAAAAGCACTGCTCATTATTCAAAGGAAAATGTGTGACCTTTGTGACATCTCTCTGGAAGGAGCTTTCATGTCTGCTGCTCTGAGATGATTAGAAGACCTGGTATTTTGAATGCAAACTAAGAAATCCCAGTGCTTTGCTGCTTCTTATTCTAAGGTATTAAGAAATAGATTTCTCTGGGTTTTGTAGGAATTGGGGAAATACATGAAAACAGGAAACGAGCAATTAGCAATGGAGCAGCAAGAAGCTTTGTCTGGCCCCTTCTTCCACTTCTCTTTTCAGATGCTGAAAGACACTTTTCAGCTCCATATTGATCAGAAAACATTGACGGGAGATTAAAGGAGGTAACAGCCAAACTAGAGGTGTGGAAGGAATGAAAACCTTGCTCAGTTACCTATTGCAAATGGACAGCCACTCCTTATTCCACCTTTCTTTCTGGGCACACACTAGGGCATTTTGCTGAACAGCACCTTCTCCACCAAAAAGAAAGCACACCTACTGCCTCATCGGATTGGCCATGGCATGGTATGTTTTCTCTTTCCTGCTGGATGAGGACCCAGCTGGGTGAGGAGCGACAATGTCAGGTGACAAACACCCTGTACACATACTCCCTCCTTTGGGAGATGGTCTCCTCAGTTCTAAGTGTGTTTTGGGGAAGATGATCTAAGACTGTGGGAACAGGACTGGGTTTTATCTTCCAAAGAAAGGGTGATTCCCTATCTAGTGATGACATCACTGGATATCAGAAGAATACAACTGTACCCTATTAATACAATTACACCTATCACTTGCACTTCTCTATGCTCACCTGGCCAGTGCTCTATCTCTTCCTAAAGAGGTATATTGTTACCAGACCTGGCTCAGCTCAAAACAAGCACAGTGACCTAAAGGGCACAACTCTAGACTTTATCAGAAGAGTGTGGCCTTAAAGCATAAACTAGTTTAGGTAGAACTCAAAATTTGATCACCAGTACAATACTTGTTTACGGCAACAGAACTGTCAATACTTCTGGAAACTAAAAGACACCTGAACTGAGCCTCCTTGAGGTAAATCAGACAGTATCAGCCTTTATTAAGGTTTCATTCCTTCAAGCCCCTTGCATCCACATGTTTAGTGCCAATTGTCTTGTAGCCTCTTAATACTGAGCTGGAGCATTTCCAAGAAAACATACGCCATGTGAAGTAGCTCACCACTACAAACCAATTAAAACAGTTTTTGAAATTAATTGCCTCTTGGCTGAGCATATTTTTTAAAGCTGTATTTTGCCCTCCTTATTGACTGTCATGGTCTTATATGCCCTTCAAAGATCCCAGTCATGGGGGCATTAACCCAAAATTGCTTGAGAGAACCTACAGTCTTCCCTGTTTTGGCCAAAGAGATCACAGGCATGTTCTCCAAGCTGTGCCACACCCCAATTTAATGATGGGGATATTGGGAGACAAGAATCAAAGTTGAGACAGAGAAGCTCAAAGGCCTTCTACCAACAATTAAGTATAGTCTGACTTACAAAGGCAGAACTACAACACGGTGCTCTTCACTCAGGGAAAAAAAGGCATTTGATAAGAGAAGCTGCCACCAATATATCATTACCTAAAATGTGTGTCTGAATTCTGTAGAGACATATGGTGTCTCAGCAAAAGGCTCCACCAGAAGTAAGTAAGGACACAACTCACCCTGAACACACATCCTGAACATGTGTGACAGTGGGGCCATAAAGTCTGGGAAACCGAAGACAGAATTAATCCCCTGTAACCCAGTATATGTGCTCAGTGTCACAAAATAATCGATTTGCCTCAATTTGGCTACCTCCTCCTGCCATCACGCAACCTCTACTTGGCAACTGCGCAGCTGGGTGAAAACAACCCCTTACATATCAGTAATTAGTGGACAAAATTTTGCCATATTCTAGCTTTTCAATGGCTCGCTCTGTAAAGTTATCCAAGGTATTTTGAATTCAGATGGATATACGAGATGGTATACTTTACTCATCGCTTCACCAGTAACAGCTTGAAAAGATCAAGAGGATTTAACCTATTAGCCCAAACCTCAATAAAGTGAAACAAATGCCAAAATAAAGACCGAGCACATTCTTAGTATGAAATTAACTGTTTAAAGCAAGAAAAGAATACTACAAAACAATTTACTGTATTTATATGTGCACTTGTAATAAATTTGCTTCAACTCTTTTCCGTTGTTAACAGCCTACAAAGAAGCAGTCTCGTTAATGCTACTCGACGAGGCTGTTTCAATGCTAAGAGACTAATGGGTGCTTAGATGCCTTGAGGGGTTGAAGAGGGGACCTATTCTTTTGGGTAAACTGCATGTTGTGAGTTACTTGTTCCAATCTTGTTATTCCTAAGAAAAATAAGATAACTAGTTGAAATTAACAAACAATCCACCCTAATCATACCAGTTACAGAAAAAAAAAAAAATACTTGCAAAAGATATTTTATTACTGGAACTAAAAACTGAACTACACTACAAAAGAGGCAAAATCTTGCATGATGAGGGCTAGCATGTGTTTTGGCTTCCAGAGGTGATAAACTAAGAGCCACCAGGGCACAAAAGGCATATTTCCCACTGCAGCACATGAGCACACAAACAGTAACTGCCTTTAAAGGGCAACTATGGCCTCACCTCTGAGAATGAGATGTGCATCCCTACTAGAACCTGCTTCCATAACATTACTCTTTCCTATGGATCATTAAAAGTACCAACTCACAGAAAATCATCTCCAAAAGTGACACAGGCAATTTAAGAGGAAACCATCCTCAACTGGCAACATCTAAAGAAGCTCCCAGGGGAGTGAGAGGAGAGATATTCACTGTGGCCTGCCCTACAAGTGCTGTGAGCTCAAAACTTGCACCCAGTTTTCAGCCTTACCCCAACAGCTGACAGGGTGCCCAAATGGCAAATAATCATTTCTAACATGTTCTGAAATACTGAAACACACGCAATGAAGCTAAAAGCCATACCCAAAGTCTACAGCATTTTGACTGCATACGCTTGAATGTACTATTTGCAACCAGTCAATAAAACCACACAAATTTGTTTGAACAGAGAAATGAAAGCATTTCAGTGTAAATTTAATTTTTAAGGTTGAGCCTACGCAGCCATGTGTTGCTATTAAACCACTTGTAAATACTAATTTATTTTAAAGGGCCTTTTTGGTATTATCCCCCACCATTCTTACCTTTAACATCACAATTACTGTCTAAATATTCATTAGAATAATGTAAATATGTGAATTAAAGCACCTTAATTTGTATACATAGAGCACACGCTCAAACACCTCTACATTCACACACAACTACACCTTAAGGTTAGCTGGTTAATAATGTATGGATCATTAGACTAATTTACTCCACTGAAGACGATCAACCAAGGAACAGACATCCACAGCAAAATGTTGAGAGCTTTTCAGATTTAAGGGTTGTACTACAGTACTATCTGTGGCAGTCATGAGCACTTTAGAGGAAATGGCAGTTTGGAAACTAAAGCAAGCCAAAGCTCTCACACCTCACTTTAAGTGAATAATTAGAAAGTTAATTTTAGTCATTAATATTAAACAATAGATTGTTCCATCCTGCCAACATTATTAATGTCACTTTTCAGCATAACGCCAGCCTCTGGCAAAAGACTCTGTGGTGACAATTCCAATTAACTTTCCTCATCTTTATCTCACCTGTCACCTGTTAAAAAATGCATGTTTACTCCATCTTCTCCCTGAACAAGACTGACTGCAGTTGAGGTGAAGTGGTGTTCTAAGTCAAGTAGGTCATGCCATCTAAGCTCCACTTTGTACAAGTCACTCTGCACGTTGTTTGAACTGGCATCTGACACACCTTCCTCCCCAGCTGCCAGGCCAAGCTGCCTCGCTCCCTGCAGACAGCGTGCCTCTCCTTTCCTTAGCAGTGGGAGGGAACACTAAGAGCCATTGCCAAACCTCAGCAGAAAAGGCCCCCACTAGCAAGAGCAGCCCTCCTCATGTCAGTACCTACATTTGCCCAGTGCACTCTCTTTACTGATCAAAGCAGGTCCTTAAGGGGACCAATCCGAAACCCACCGAAGCTGACAAAAGTTCTCACCTGAGTTTCAGCAAGCTTTGAACCATGTTCTCTTGACAGTATCACACACTTCTCACAAGTAACACAGAGAGAAGAGGGGGAGAATCTGTTTTATGCAATCCTGTGTTTCCCTGCCCTTAAGAAAAGGGTAGTCAGAAGGATCATTCTGTTACATCAGGAATGTTTAGGACTCAAGAGGTGGTTTCAGGAGTCCATCTCATGCTGGTTTACAGCTGTGGTGCACAGTGCAATGGCAGCAACCAGCTGAAGAGACACAGTGGCAACATGGTATATGTCCTCAAAGAAAGCATCTGCTTCCATCCCGGATGCTGTCATGCAGAGGCAGTTGTAGCTGAACATTTGCCACTGTGAACATCACCTCCACTCCCTACCCCTTTGCCAGGGAGTGAGTTCTCTCCCAAAAGGGAACTCATATGTCAAACCTGAAACCACATAAACCATCACATCCAAGTGATATGATACCACATAGGTGTCACATAATATCAAAATCTCTACAGACCTAAGAGCCAGATTGACTGAGAAGGGATGCGGTCCCAGAGTGAAGAAAATGTCAGTCTTTCTTGGGCATACAACAAAGAAAGTGCACACTTGCTGAATATAGCCCCTTAATACACCTATGGGTCAAATGGTACAGGTTTTGCATGCAGACAAGCCTTTAGGAGCTGACTGCACACAAACACACACCCAAGTTTATGGCAAGATTAGGTGATTCAAGAAAGCGGAAGGTGAAATTATGTATTGAAGTGCTAAGATCAGTTGTTAGATCTCAGCTTTCTGACAGAGTGTAGAGAAAAGTAACAGGAAGTTCATTGCCCTGAGTCCAGGAGCATTTCTCTTTTTGGGGCCTTCAGTACCAACAACTAGGTCTTTATTAGGCCAGGAAACAACTAAACCCTGGTCTTCCGATAGCTCTGTCTTGGCATAATCAAATAGGATGCAAGTACCCACAGGAGTTTCATGTAACGTATGCTGGACAGTGAACCTTTGGCCCTAACAGCAAGTTTTGCGTATGATGACTTTTAAGCAGCTAAAATGTTCATTTCTGGTGTTTTAAATACCCCAATAAAAGCATTTGCCATTTCTGCTTATACAAGCAAATGCTAGGCTAGCGCCCTGCCATGCTACGGACCACAGGGTTTTGTTTGCTGCAAAAACCAAAGCACAGTCATTTGGCTCTCTGCACTTACCCCATCCACAGCACATTCTAACAGCAATGCCTTCAACTTGTGAATCTTTTTGCATGATCTAGGTCCCCTCCTGACAAGTGGCTGACCTAGTCATCCTGGTTTCAAGTGAATATAAGATATGTCCAGGCCTTAGGTAACTATACCAATTCCTATAGTTTAGGTATCTACCTCATAGCCTCCAGATACACATTTTCCACGTTTTCTAGGTAAGAAAAGGTAATGTAGTCAGGTGTGAGAGCAGGAATTAAATTACTCATCCCAAATTACAGAGCAATCAGAGAGAGATCTAGGAGAAAACTGCCTTCATGCAAGCAATTTTGCCTACCAGCATCTAGAGAACTCAAGCATTGTAGAGCTGCCCCATCACATAAGCTACTCAAAGTTTATGGATTGCTTCTTCATCTCCAACCTTCTCCTCTCCCCATAGCCAGAAACTGCAACTGATACCAGGTAAGCGAGGATCATCAGTTGCATGACTGGAGCCTAAAAAGACAAAAACCAAACCTGAAACACTAAAGTGGGGAAAACCCTAAAGGCAAGACAACCCAAGCAGTAGTCAGCAAACATGTAATTGCACCTGTATCTGCAGGCACCAAGGAGATACGGCAGCAGGCTCCATAGCAGTACTGACACAAACATGCTGCAAGCTCTGGGAACAGCTGTCGTCTCAACCCGTACATTTTACGTATACAGTAAAATGTGCTGGAGGGTGGAAAATAAGGCTTTAACCTGAGGGTGTTTATTTGCTTCAATCTTTTTTTTTTACCCTTTTAGGGTAGCAATTGTTCCAGTGCTTTGAACTTAAAAATCACAGTCAGTGAAGTGATATATTTTCATAAGTGCAATTGTGTTGTGTCTCAGTGTCCCCACACCAGTTTCCCAACTCTCTAATTGTTTTATTCAGTGTGCCTAACCATCTACAGTTACTCAGTTTTCTTTTACAATGGCCCAAACACCTTGTAGTTGCTCCTTAGTTTTGCTTAAGTGACAATGCAACAACTCCACAGTCCTTCCTCCTCCCATCCTAAAGGCAAACAGTGCTCAGGGTGGTTAGGGCAGGAGGAATAAAGCTTCATTTTCTACAAACAGTTACTCTCTGCAACAGAACAATACCAAAGCCACACAGGTGGCCAGCCTCAACAGGAATTCAAAACAGAATAGGATCTTTCTCTTCCCCTTCCTCCTCTGTCACTTTTCTTTTTTGTTGATTAGGTTTTTTGGGGTTTTTTTTCAAGTTTTGCAGATAGATGCTTCCCCTCCAAGCAGCAAGGGACCCCTGACACAGTGTAGCTGTGACCACAAGGATCCAAAAGGAAATATTTTCTTGGTCATTCCCTTGCTGCTATTGCCAACTATCACCACCACTGACTCAAAAGCCCAGGCACAGCACTCCACAACAATAAACCCTTTAAGATATATTAAAGGTGGATTTATGCAGTGCTTACTGGGGCACTTCAAACCTTTTGTGGAAGCTCAACAGATGTCAAAGGCACAAAGACTAGAAACAGGCAAAAAGAGACCAGTACATTTCTGCAAAGACCTTAACATTCATTTGTCTATTAACTCACTCATGCACCAACCACCTCGCAACTTTCACCTCTGGTCAAAGAAGCAAGGTCCTGAGAGCGTTATTGTATTTCACATCCTGGAGGACTCGCCCCTCCCTCTCACCCTGTCAGCACAGAAACCTGTGTAGGATTTTGCTACAGAAAGAGCTAAGACTCCATTCAATTTTTGGTTCACAGATGTGCACTGGCAAGTGACAGCGTTAAGCACTCAAGGACAATTCAATTGTCTCTGCACAACTACAGGGCTACTGCAGCCCTCAGGAACACAACAGTAAGAGGACACCTCCAACAGCAACAGAAGAACCCTGAACTAGCCTGGGCTTAACCTCTGTCTGAGGACAACAAACACCTTCAGAAATCTTCCAGAAAATTCCCGTTTTCTTGCAAGTATTAAAACCCTCATGACAGGTTGTCAAAGGGAAGAATGTCACTTGGGCACTTCAATGCTTGCAAATCCTTTAAAAAGTCTTCATTGTTGACATTGAGAACACTTGGAAAGAACAGGTCAATAAAACATGAACTGCAGAGTGACTCCTATTCCCACTCACACGCAGTGCTGCAGGCCTCTTGCAGCTGCTGCATGTAACTGGCTCTGGAGTTGGTCCAGAGATACTGAGACCTTCAATTTGCTCCATACTGCCATGCAGACAGTGGAATCAACCATCGGCACATGAATCACTACCACTTCCTGACAGCAGGTAAGCAGACTGACTGGGATATGGACTGGCACAACAAGCAATGTCTACAGTGCATTACGTATTTGCCATCACATTTTTATTACTCTTAGCCCACTTGAAAACTCCTTCAAACCTCTTAACTCTTGTTAACAAATTTTTTACAGAGTTCCCTGAAATATCCTCCACACCCAACACTTGTTCTCCTTGAAACCCTCCTTTTTTTTTCCCCTCCTAATATAAAAAAATCATAACATGTATTTTGGCTTTCAATGCTTAATGCTTCAGCTATAGTTTAGATGGCTACTGTCTTCTGTTTAAAGCAAAGCACCTTATTAAAGTGCTGTGATTAATCAGGATGATAAATGCTGCAGTGAGGCCCCTGCTATCAATCACATTTCTTGTGCAGAAAGGCACTCACGCCAAAACGGGGAAAAGGCTCATTTACCACTATTGTAGTAAGATTATTTTCTGTTAAGAAAAGTGGCCGCCTCTTTATTCAACAATGAATGCAGACTGACCAGCAGTTTAGAGACCTAGTAAGATATAGTTAAAGATGATAAGACAAAGTTACCGTGTGTGAAATAGGACAGATGGCAGCCACACAACAGCCATCAAGCTTATTTAAACAGATAAGCAGTTTTCCTATGCCCAGCCCAGCTCCAGACATGCTGATTCAAAGGCTGGCTCTTGTCCCACGGAGCCCTCTAACCTGAAACAGGTGCAGAGGTCATGGGGTTTCCTTCCATGCTTTCACTTAACAATTCACCCATTCTCTCCATCAAGCACAACATAAGCAGAGCCTGGGACACATGCTCCTGCCCAGCAGTGATAAGCTACCTCTCTGTGCCTTGCAAACACATGCTTCAGACCCAGGGACAAAACAGCACAGCTCTGAGAAAGGCAGGGGCACACTGCGTTGGAAATGTGGCGGGCAGCCTGGGAAGCCCAGCGTTTCACTGAGGTTCTGAGACAAGCTGCCATGGACAGTAGAGGGCCAAAAAAAAATGCCCATTCCACTTCAGAGATACAGACTTTCTGCACAGACAGAATCAGTGACAGATACAGGGCAAAAGGACCAGAAAATCAGTGTCAGCTGGGGTAGCCAGAGCCAGTGGGCTGCAGTGAATTTTGAATGACATGGATTGGTTAAAGACCTAATTCCGCTAAGCAGCCAAGAGGCTCAGATCCAAGGCCAATTTCTGCTATGGGGGAGCATTTAACCAAAAGCAAAAGCTGATGACGAGCCCGACAAGCCAACAGCCAGAGACAGCCGAAAAACAGCAGCAGACATATTGGAGGGGCTGGTGAGAGACATTCAATCATAGACATCTCAGCAAGTTTCTGTGATGTCTGACGGGCCCTTCCCCTACAGACACTGCAAGACTGAGGCTTTTAATATTGCAAGGCTTACTTCAATTCATAGGCTTAACTCTCCTCCAGCAGACCTGCAGAGACAGAGTGCCACTGTCTTTGTGCTGCCAGGAGGCCCATGCGCCGCAGCTCTACCAGTCAGCATTTCAGGCATGGCCAGCAGCTACAGCTTCCTGAGGGTGCCTGCTTCCCACCTCACTGACATCTTGCACTACTTCATCTTTATAGATAACCAGCTCCTGATGATCTCTGCAAACCGGATTGCCGGGAAATGAAAATTAGTTCAGTTCTCATAAACACTCATGGCTGTAAACCCTCAAAAGCCTTTTCAAGCTTTGTCATAACAGATGACCTTTTCATGACACAGTTTATTATACAACTATTTCTTTCTCTTGTTTTAAGAAGAAAGGAGTAAAATTGCAAGAAAGCATATTAGCACCATAACCTGAATCCAAAGGTGGCAACATATTTTTGACAGAATGCACATGAACACTTTGGGCCTTTCATTACATTTAGTAAACTATTTAAACAGAAATACATGTGGAAAGGAGATGCTCACATCTGGGATCATCCTTCACTCCAAGCTTTGTCTAAGGTTTTTCAAGTCAACAGTCAATTCCATAGTTGCTACACTAGGCCCAGTAAGAGTATTTTTTAAATTATCTTATCAATTTTAGCTCAGTAATAATATTTCAGAACACCTAAATAACCTTTCTGCCCGACAGGATAGAAACAATCATCTCCCCTCTGACAGACATAGAAAGCTAAAAAAAAAAACCACCCTAAAACATCCCAAACACTGGGGTTTTGTAAACTGAGTGAAATTCTGGGTGAGTGAAAGAAGGTACTCTATTTTCTTCCCCTCCTAACACCACAGTTTTATAGTCTACATTTCTGTATTATATTTGATTATGCACACATATACACACAGGACAAATTCATATTCGGTTACAGGAAGAAGCTTATTTGTTCCAGGAATTAGATTGTCCACAGTACTTTATTGCAACAGATCTCATAAAAATATTTCTAACTCCAGCACTCCTTCATTGATATGAGATAGAAGAGTTTGTTTTGGTATTTCTCGTGCCCATTTGGATGCTGCAGAAAGGAATTTTTTACGTCACAACAGTGTTATTACAAGGACTACTTGTAATAAAGAGAGTTCCAGAAAATGCAAACACAAACATTAACAAAATTTAGGTGAACATGCGGACACAGATGCAATGATTTGACTGTATCCCCTTTTGTACATCTCACTGCTTTTTTCCACTGTTAATGACGGGTTGATATTTTCGGGGGAAAATCACAAATATTTTTCAAAGCCATTCCCCATGGCTGAATACTTATGCTTGGCCTGCTGGGCTCAGATTAACCTTTAACATATGAAGAATAATAACAACAAAAAAGTTTTGGGTTGTGCAGACAAGAAGTATTTTGTAGCACAGTCGCAGTCGCATCAAATCACAATCCAAAAGGTAACTGAGGTGGCTTTGGCGCTTGAGACATCTCTGAAGCAGAACCACAACCATCTACCAAGTTCCATAATAAAGGATATTGCAACAGCCCTAAGCCTCCTTGAGCCCTGTTTCAAACATAGCAGCAGAAGTTAGAGGAATTTTTCCTCCACAGATCTCATTGCAACTGAGAGAGGAAAAAATAAACATGATCTTCAGCAAAAGGCACAGATGAGCCCCTCCTGCTTGTGCAGAAGGGCTGGAGTCCCAGTGCCAGCGTGACTTAGCTGACAGCAGGAGTGGTGGCTTTCACCTGCGGTAAAGAACAACATCACCAGCACACACAGAGCAGAAACCAGGAGGCATTTCTTTGGTCATGTGCAGACCCTCCTGCCCAAAGACATCTATGTCCAACTTGTGCAGGCAAACCACAGCAATACAGCTGTGCAGAGCCTTCTGCCTGGAAGGTCCTGACCTGCACCTGGGCTGCCAAGCACAAATGCCCAGGAGCAGGAACTGTTAAGATTCAACACACCCTTCTGCTCTTGTTCCCTCCATTCAATATGCTAAATAAGATTAAATGTTAATCTAATTAAATGTTAATTAAATGTTGCATTTCCTACAGACACACAAAATGAGAAATGACAGCACACATAAAGAGGTAGGCTCTAGGCTTTGCTCAATCCGTAAATATTATTTTGAGGTAGAAGTTACAGGACAACACCACCAAAAATAACAGGACTTCACCACTATAACAATATGCCCACTCAAACACTCCCAAGAATCCAACCTAGCCAGTTCAATGTACTAAGGGCCGTCCCACCACAGTGAAGAGCTTTATGAAGATCAAAATCTCTGACTACTCTGCTCTTACACCCACCCACCCACCCACTCCAAGAGTTGCAAAACGCAACGCTAAGAGGACACAGCAGAATTAATGGGAACCAAGAGATGTGCAACAGTTCAGAATGACAGTGCCAGGCAACCACGGAGAACTCTGCCTTGGTTTTGTTTGTTTGTTTCTTTTCTTTTGATTTTGTTTCTTTGGGAATTTTTATTCTTTAGTGAGTTTTTTCAGGGAGTTATTTATGGTTTGCAAACTATGAGCTTCAGGGATGTGTTACTTGTGTCACGGTTTCCATCTCTTTTGTTCTATAATTAATCACTAAAGTGCTCAAGTTTCCCCTTTGTAACACACACATTAGTATTTAAAGTTTTTACACACACTGGCTAGTATACAATTGTAAAACTACTTTTATTAGTTGTATACATCAGTCTTGAATTTACCTTTCCATAATTACTTCCACAAGTGTTTGCTGAGAGACATTTTTACTAATGGACACTAAATACCATGAACCTAAGAGTAAGCACATTCATTTAGACCCTCAAGGGCATTCTGTGTATGTTGCAGGGAATGTCATTGCAGTTAGTGAGTTCTGCCCATGCCTCACTCTGCCCTTAAAAGTACTGCTGTTCTTATCACTCATTATGTAACACCATCACTACAAATTATGGCACCAATTCTTACTTTAATGATTGTTAATATGCTTAGCTGTACTGCAGCCATACTTCATGGCAACTTTCCAAGAAGAGGACTCAATTCTCCTAGGCACTGCACATCCACCCAAGGAGAAACCAAGCTTCTGCTCAGGGGGACATCAAGAGCAGCTCTGAGTACAGTGAGCCCACAGCACCAGGTGCTGAGAGCACAAACCTCTGTGGACCCCAGTGGGTTTTGGAAACAGGCCCTTTTTGTATATGCCTAGGACTGTGAGATAAGGGGGATCACAGAATTTTGAATCTTAGCCTTCTATCTTCTCTGAGGGCATTCAGCACATTACTGAGGTTGTCAATTTGTAGCTTTAACTTCTATTTTATTATGCCTATTAAAAAAAAATCAATGCCATCTTGACTCATTCTTTGGCTTCTAATGTTCCTTCAGTTTTATCATCATGTTGCTAAACCCAAGAAAAGATTACTCAAATGTTGTCTTATCCTTTAGAGATTCATGTAGGAGCTGCTCACTGGCTCTAGCAGAGTATGTATTGAATGAGGAGCTCATTGCACATTCAACTGCACCTTGTTTCACTTAAAAGCGTGTGTTCACTTAAAAATGTGTGTTTCCAATTTCCTATAAATTTTAAAAAGACGCAGGATCAACAGTCAGACTACACTCGACTTTGCCGGAAGCCCAGGGAAGCCACTGGAGTAGAATGTCATTGGGTCAGGGATCTGTCCTCACTGGATAGCTGACCCTGAGAGTGGCTGAGCACCTCTGTGGGTGGCCAGGATTACACCCAGCTGTAGCTCCAGGATGAGCCCTGGCAACACAGACTTGCTGGCATACACTCGAAACGCAGCAACAACTAAGCCCAGATTTTCTATGCATTTATCAATACAGGTATCAGCCATCTTGATTTATCATACACTTGGTTTACACCCCATTATCAACACAGAGGAGTCTAATGCCAATTCATCCCTCAGGCCACCATAATCCCACTAAAAAGTGCTGAGAAGGGGTTTGGATCAATGCAAGTAAATCCACCCTTAACAGATTTCAGTTAAACTGTTGCAACTATGGAAATCCTAAAGCAGATAGTTCTGTCTCAAATTATGAAATGTTAGTGGGTTTGTCCCTTCTCTAACCCCAGCCAGAGACAACTTCAGGTAGACTATGACTGCAGACAGGGCTTTTATACCTCTGATTGCAGACAGAGACAAAAGCAAGCTGGAGCTAGTAGTGAGCTTGTCTTCTGGTGTGCTCAGGGCTGGATACAAGGGAAGAACAATGCAGTAGTGCTGAATCCCAATAGAGCAGGCTGGTTTCCAGGGCTAGAGTGCCCAAAGGCAGAGCCTGATCAATCTCCATGTTGTTACAGCCCTGTGTTTTCCACTCCTCCTGCCCTTTCTCCATGATACCTCACCCTCAAGTATTTTAAAAAACAGGTGGGGGATGTAGAAAATCCACACTGGCAAGAGAGACTTCTAAGCCTGTGAAACTCCTAATCAATTACTGACATCTTATATTGCAAATTATCAGCTCAGAAATGCCAAGAAAAACCGTCCCAATGCTTACAGTTGCAAGAGAGCAGCAGTCCCTTGCCTGTGCAGTGCTGCCAGAAGCATGAATGGGGCCTGAGAGCACACTGACCAACACTACAGCCCAGCAGCTCAGGGATGTGCGGGCAGGTGAACAGTGCTCCTGGCACTACAGAGCAGGAAGAACTAGGGGCTTTCTCCAGAGCAAAAATGAGACACCAGTTCAGCAGAATCTCCTCTCTGCTGTACTACCTATGCTTGGACTGTGCTGCCCTGTACTTAGAGTTGGCAGTGATTTGTCAAGGAACTTTTCACAGAGATGTGTTGTGACTTTGCTTCCACATCTGCACCTCAAACACCAGAAACAGGTGTTTGAGGTTGTGCAAGTCCCCAGAGCTGTCCCATGTATCTTCTTCTCCTCAGCCAAATTCAGGGCTATGAATTCTACCATAAGATCAAGCTTCTCAGTATCAAATGCTACAATGCTGAGGAGCAGCAGAGTGCTCAGGTCCCTTTGGGCATGTGGAAGGAAGCAGCTTGGGAACCACAGAGACAGACGCAACTGGATGATACAGGGAGTTTTATCCTGTCACTTATTACGCACGTCTGATCTTTCCCCCGCTGCTCTATTCCTGTCTCCAGCAGTCATGAACCCCTTCCCCTTGACAATGAAAAGGCTAGAGAAAGGCACCTCCTTACATGTGACTCATTTTCTTTTAGCCAATCAAGGCATACATTTGCATTTTTAAGGGAAAATATACACATCAAATACGAAAAAGTACAGATAAATGCAGTTTACTAATCATATACAGTAAAAAAATCACCTTATCACAAGAACCGGGATGACTCAGAAAATAAATGTAAATAGCTTCTGTGATTTAGCACCAACTGACACCCAATGTATTAAAATAAATTGCCCATGATTTCTCGCAAACTCCATGCTAATGCACTCCATAAAATGGAGCAAAATGTCAGTGAAAACAGCAGCAGTGCATAACTATCTAGAGACTTCACATGGTGGCAAATTATGGAATGAATTGTCCCCTGACCAGGATGGGGAAAGGAAGTTAATCTGTACCTCCAGCCTTTCGGGGAATGTTCCAGGGTTGTAAAGCATGAGTCAGCAGCATCGCTGCTACAGAGGCATTTTTCCTAGCATGCTACTGGCTACAGAGACTCTGCCTTTCCCAGCTTTGCTATGCCAGCTAAGTGTCCATCAGGAAACAGCCATTCTTTTGTATGAAATGGGACAGATTAATTGATTACTATTTATTCATTAACATCTTAAATGTCATCACTGACCTCTATGACCACAATGTAATTCAATACAGCAAAGAAGAAGAAAGAGTTAAGTTGATGGGTGAAGCTGGGAGAAATCATGTCTTAGTAAATGTATTTTAACCTTTTTATTGTTACTGCTACTGCAATAATGCCACAAACACCTTTTGTTACTGCAGCCAAGACAAAACGCACCATACTAAGCCTCATACTAAGTCTCATGACCAAATTTCGCAGCTCCCTGTAACCAAGGATCTCAATCATTTTGCGAAGCTGATGAATACTCCTCCTGAGAAATACACTGGCATTTCTTTGTCTGTTTTGGAGACAAAGAAAATAAGGAAGAGAAAAAGAACACAAACTTTTGGGAATTAACCCGGCAGTTCACAGCCGTTCACAGGAACCACAGGCCTGCACCTAATCAGGTGCACCTTCCTCCTCCAGTTGAGGCCATGCCAGCCCAGCTCCTGGTCCAGTTCATCCTCCACTGGATTCCTGTGCTTTGATGATTACTTTCTTGACAGGTTACACAAGGTCCTTTCTAACATTACTAAACCAATCTTCTGCTGTCTAACTATCCCTAGCTTTTAATATTTAAATACAGCTTGACAGAGAATTAAGGACAGAAACTTCTTTTCTTCCTAGAAATGAAAAACAAAAATAAAATGAATCCTTCCTTTAAATGAAGAAAGCACTGCCATAACCTCATCACTCACTGCCTCTGACCTTCCAGACAGGAAGCACATGCACACAATGGCCAGTCAGCAGCCAGAGCAGCTCTAGAGCACACCATGTCCTGCCCAGCTGGCAGCACATGGCCACATAGAAACTGGGATAGTGGAAGCTGTGGCAGGGGAGGAGAGGACACAAGATGCAAACTCATCTGAAAGAACTTTCATCAGGCTATATTAGATTAGCTCCAGTCTTAGCCACTGAAAACCAGTTTTATGCAGATTATGTTCTCTGCCACTAGTAACTTTTGAGTCCCTTGACCAATTTCAGCCTGTTTTGTTAAAGAGGTAACTGCCTTCCTACGAGTCCCATGAAAACTGACATTCAAGAAGAAAAGCAGACCCTGCAAGTGACCCTGCTCACATTGCAGCTGAAAGAAAAGTCATCATATAGGACTCTTATTTGCCACCAAATGATTTGCCTAGGAGACAGTCTTTCTAATCAGTAGAAACAGCAGGAAAATCTTCACTGGGATTTGTTCATCAAGCACAAGACATAAATCAAAGTCGGCACCATTCATTCCAATGCTCAAACCACTACTTGTTTCATGTAATCACAGGACAAGACAACATTAATACTGGTGATCTAACCCTAACCCTAGCAAACAAACCAAGGATGTTGAGACCCAGCCTAGAACAGCCATAAAGCGAACGGCCTCCTTACCTCCTCTGTGAGGGTCATTACGAGCGGGGTTAAAAAAGAGATGATGATCTCAGGGCAGGGGCAGACAGGGAGGCCCAAGTTCTCTCCTGAAGCTGCTCTCCCACCGCAGGTGAGCCCTGGGGATGAACTGACACCACGTGTTCCTTCTGGATGCCTTTGGCGCATTTGGTCACCGTGGCATAGGTTTAACTGAAGGTGACTGCCAAACATCACGTCATCCTGGGAGCATGCCTTAGCGCCCACAAACTGCCATCCAGCACACCTCATTGCCACTGCACACTCTGGCTTCTGATGCCTTTTTGTATCAGCTAACAACATGTTTTTCTTTTGATATTCCAAGCCAACTTATGGATGTGTGACCACAGGATTTTTAAGGCCTGTCAATCTAGAATTAATTCTCTTCTTACAGCCTAAGTGCCCCTTACCTCTTCGTCAAGAAAATTACATTGTTTGAAATAATTTCCATTCTTGCCAGTACAACATCTCATTTTCTTCTTTGTAGCCTGAAGGACCGATTTGTAAATGAATCCTAAAAACCGAGATAAAAGGAGGAAGCTAAAATGACTACTAAATCAGATGTATAAGATATGTATATGTATTTTTATATGTAGTAAAAAAATCCAGTCTCCACCAACTCTGACTTAATAACAAAGAGCTGATGCCTTTTCTTTGTTTTTAGGATACCACAGAGGACTGATAAGATGCTGTGGACAGGAGATGAGACATTTCCATAGCAGATGAAAACCTGCTGGGATCTGAAGGGATCACGTTGTCAACAAACTGGACTCTTTATCCACCGATACTATAAAAACCAGGCAGTTCTACTTGTCTGCTAACAATACCATCACTTCTATTTGTGAGAGATCCTTCCTTTCCCCTTCTCCAATGCTGCAGCAAAACCCTGGATTCTGACATCAAGCCCAGCAAGCAATATTAGTCCTTGAGACAGAGTTTGCAAAACATTAATGAAATCAGAATGAGACTGCAGTTTGGCTTGTTGCCTTGGACAACGGAACTGAAATTAAAAGTAGAGGGAAGAGAAGGGACTTGCTCTTAGCTAAAATCAAATCGCTGAATGCATTTCTCACAAATTAAAGCATTTTGTACACTATTTACTACAGGCTTTTCTATTTCAATGAGTCTAGTGACAATTAATACCAGGAGGAAACAGTATGAAAAGCAGCTAAGATAAACTGGAAAGTAAAGAATTCCTTTCAAGAATTTTATTCAGCCCGGAAAATCTATTAGGTAAAAAGCCTTCTGCCAAAGACAGAAAAACTACAAGGGCCAAGAGAATGGAAAGATGTGTAGAAGAGGAAAACAAAGAATAGAATTGTATGTAAGGAAACAGGAGAGAGAATATCTGGAAAAATTCACAATGCTTTCCCTCAGAAAACAGGAAAACAGCATCTATCAACCAGTCCCAGAAATTCATTTCAATGACATTGATTATTCATCACCTTTCTGAGGCATGTTTTGCTGTTACCAGAGGCCCACACCTTTGCCAGTGCCCAGGTTCTGGCTTGGGATTCCTGCCTGTCTGGGGACCCACAATGGCCATTTCAGGAGTCCAGGCTTTCTCACACAGTGAAACATAACTGCCTTTCCAGAAAAATTTCCGTGGTTTTTTTTCAAGTTTTTAAAAGGCCCCCTAAAACTTCAGACTAAAGACACATGCATATTTTGATTGCACACATTCCCTCCAGGCCTAAATGCAGAGTTTGAGAAGTATGATCACCTGTAGGACACCATAACAGAGAAGAACATTAAAGTCTGGTTTGGTAGGTGTTGGGTGAGAACTGGCACCTAAGAAGTTAATTCAAGATGGATATACCTTTCCCTCTCTCCATCAAGGTGAAGGGAGCAGATTTTCAACCCTGCCTAGATTTTTTTTTGGTTTTTTTTTTTTTTTAGCACAGTCCTCACTGCAAATCAATGACATCTGTGTTCCTTAGCTACCTGACACACCTGGAAGTCCAATACAAAGTAACTTCGAGATTTTATTCTGCAACGTTTTATCTCCCTCTTTCCTTTACAGAGGCAAGGGCTTAAAGCAACCACAGCCAAAGGTACTAGGGGAAGAGGACAACAAACTGCTACTCCTGGGAATTAGCAATGACAAAAAAAAAAACCCCAAGCCTGTTTTCCTCCTTTTGATATGCAGATATAATTTCTGAAGCGCCAGTGGTATGCCAAAAAGCCATCAGACAGATGCTCACCCGGCACTGACAGGCTGCTGGAACCATGAGCTGCGTGAGCTGCTTTCCTGTGAGAGATTGTACCGGCTCAGAACAAGCCTGTGAGTTTAACCCTGTCCTTGCTGATGCTAAAATCAGTATTAGGACCCCAAATGTGGTATGAAAGGAGGCAGCTTGCGCCCTCGCTATACTAACACAAGACAATAGACAAGCATTCGGGTTTGTATCTTGCCCTTTGGTAGCTGCAGCCGAAAGGACTAATTAGCTAGCCAAAGCGTATGCTTACACATCAAAAATAACTTCACAGCGCCTGGCACAACAATTTGAAAATCTCTGTAAAGCTAACAAAAACAAAAAACCCCGATTGTTTTTTAAATAAAAAAGGAAAAACAAGATAACAAGGAGCAAACCGCACCCAGTACCACATTCATTCCCACATTTAAAGAGAGGTGTCCTACCTTTCCGATCTTTGAACAAGAAGATTCCAATCAGCGCACTGCGTCCAAGACTATATACTGAAGAATCTGTTAATACAAGACAAAGGAAAGGGCAAAAAAACCCTGAAAACACTTAATTTTTGCTGAAAAACAGTTTTTAGCTATGAGAAAAGTTTTTCTTCTATGATACAAAGACAAAAATGCATAAATATATCCATACAGTCATCTGTGTATGAAGGTGTGTCTGCATATAACACACATTATGCATGCATCAATGTATGTATAAACAAATCCACAGTTTATTACTTATCCATTTGAATTCATCCAGCGTGCACTGCTACAGATTTTAATCTACAGCAGACAAAATCCAAAAAGCTTCAGCACAAAGGTATAACTCTTTCATATTCTCAACAAGCAAATAAAGCTGACATTTTTAAAATAAAATCATTACCAGCTCATACGCTGCCATACCACAGAAGCCTATCCTTAAATAACTGCTGCATAATCATTCTCCCAGAGTGTTGTTATCCATCGGCTCGCTGCCTATCTCCAGACAGACGCAGTCTGCAAGCCACCAGCTTGTATCTACCATGTGTACGTCAGGAAAAGGAAAACTGCAAATTAGAAAAAGTCCCCGCAGTGGTGAAAAGGAAAAGAGGGTGAGTGGGAGAGGAAGAGGGAGTTCACTGGCCACAGAAATTTCGAGAATGATGACAAGCCAGCCAGCTCCGCCATCATCCACTTACAATAGGATGCTGCACCTCGCGGCTGCTGAAGCAGTTTGTCAAGGGGTTGCTGGTATCAAATGCCTGACAGGCATTTTAATTGCATCCAACCAAGTGTGTCCCCAGGAATCGGGCCTTTAATCCTATGAATATCATCAACTGGTTTCTTTTGTGCTGCTGCCAGACATGCACAAGCCTGCACTGCACAAAGGCAGCAGCGCACTCGGGTTCTGCCGTGATGCTGATCCAAATCCCAAGCAGCGTTTATGGACAGTATATGACAAAAATGAGGTCTGGAGGGATTTAGTATTTTCTGCTTTACGGCTCAAGAAGGCAATTCCCTCTCCCCTTTTATTTTTCTATCTAGTGCTTCTGTTCACGTGTTGGAACTAGCTTGACTGTGCTATTATTCAAGCCTTGCATTTGCCTATTCACACCAAGGGGAAATAAAACCAGGGAAAATGCAGAAGTGCTGCAGGACTGCAGGGGCAAGCAGGGACCCTCCAGGACTAATACAAGAGTATAACAGGGCTCACTGCACAGTTCAGCTCAAAAACAAGCTTTTTGTGAAGTGAGGACTTCAGTTTTACTGTCACTATTCAGTTGTTGTGTCTGCTTTGATCTCATCTCCCTATTCCAAGACTTTCTTCAGGACAATATTAATTTCAGTAGTAGGAAAAGGAACTTGTGAATTTGGAAATCACCCAGCGTTCTCTGAGGACCTGGGGAGCTCAACACCTCAGCTGTGGAGGGCTAGCAAAGAAGGGGTAGAGGAACATAAATGAATTTTTAAAAAGAGTATGAGAAAAATTAAAATATTAACTGGTTTGTTTTCAAGCATTTTAAGTTTGTAATGAAACGGCATACACAGCAAAGGAGCAGTCAGGAGTAACCAACGAGCCTGGCACACTCTTAAGGACTGAATACAAGCTTAAATTTCCCTGCACTCAGGACACAGAAGTCAAGTAGGTTCCCCTCCCAGCAGTAAGCTGGTGTTTCTCGGTCCCCGTGACAGCAGAGCACTTGACAGGGAAGGCTATCAACAGGAAAATGAAACATCTCCCTACCGCAAAGTTTGGGAGAGGTCCAACAAACCCCATGTACCTTTGAGTGGGCCAAGGGGCTTACAGGAAGGAATAACAAATTTCCCATTGATTTCCAGGTGTTCTCTCCCAAAACTTTGGGGGTAGAGGGCTGCAAAGGGAATCAATTCCCTTCTGCCTTCCCCCACAACCACAGGATGACTTCACACATCCATCAACCTTTGCATCAAACAGAAATTCCACCCTCACTGCTATAAACAGATCTTAGTAACTTAAGAGCATCTGTCCTGAGCTGACAGATTTTCCCCACTCTCTCAGCCACCACAGCAGTGAGGAGGATGAGGAAATAGAGGAAGGTAGGCTGCATGGGACAAGGATGACAGCGGAGCAAGTACCTCATGGTGGCAAAAAGGCCTTTGGAAGGAACAGAAAAAAATGAGCAAGAGTGGCTGTACTGCAATTCTTAGACCTTTCCTCTGAAAAAGCCTCCTGTGACTCACGGGAAGGGGTGCCTGCTGCTGCCAAACCTCCCACTGCAGAGATCATCCTCTGCAGAAACCAAGGAAACACTAATCCTGCCCTCATTTTCCTCAGCTCCACCATTTACCAGTTGGTGCTTGTTCATAGTATTGCTACGATCTCTCCCTCACTTCTACAGCTCCCCTTCACCAGCCACTCCTTCCCCCAAAACAAGCAGGAGCTCTGGGAGGTCCCAGCAACAATATCATGGAGCTGGGATGGTAGAAGAATAAGCAGTAGTCCTGAAATCTGTCCTGTAATTTCTCTCAGAGGTTCCTAACAGAACTCACGTGGCTCACAAGGGACAGATACATATTCCCAGCCTGTGTTCTACACCCTGGAGCCCAGGGATGAATCTTCAACCAGCCACCCCAATCACCCTCAGTCTTCCCATGCAAGCATTTCCAGAGACACAATCCGCTGAAACAGCCCATGGCAAATGGTTTCATCTTAAGACACTGCAAATAAAAACCATCTTAATCATCAAGTTTGTTCTGGCTGCCCTATGAAATATGTTTCCATACCTATAAAAATACTTCTGACAAGACAAAAGGCATAGGAGGTGACAGGGATGAAGAGCCTAATCCAGATAGATGCTGGAACACAGAGAACACTCAGCCCTGTCTGAGATTTAACCTCCTGTTTACTTGGCTTAGTCACAGAAGCAGGAAATTCTGCACACAAAATCAATGCACCCCAACACAGTGAAAATACAAATGTAAGGAAGTCGACAAGTCAAAGTCCTGGAAATAATTAAATTACATTTTCAGCACTGTACCTCTCAAAGAGGAGTAAAGACATTTACAATCTCAGCAAAGGAGGTGGTAAGACTGTGACTGAGGCCTGATCTAAACTCTTACAATATTTTGCTGTTCAGGTGGGGTTTTTTTCATTATCACATTGACACAAGATAATGAACTCAATTTCATTACTGTCCAGCTGCATACCAGGTCCCCCTGTGCAAGATGCTGGGCAAAACAGAAGACAGCTGCCAGTATAACTTAGAAGAGCCAAAACCCTAAAGACATAATGGTAGTGTTCTCTTCATTTCCAGGATAATGATGGTGGGGGGGGAGAGAACAATCATGGGTTTGGGCTTTCCCAAGGTCACACGTAACCTCTGTTCCCAAACAAAGCAAAGACTGGATGAACATTTTATGCACTGCCTAAAATAGCTTCCAATATCATCAGTGATGTAGATTAAGAGGCATAGGTCTACTGAACAGGAACTGCACCACTCTGGTAAAAATAAGCCTGGAACAGCGAATTTTCTTTTTATTCACTACTGTGTTAGCACTTGAAACAATGCTGGGGATTTCTGCCTTCTGGAGAGCTTGAGAGGAGACGAATGCTTCACCAGACTCTCTAAATATTGTCTGTTCTTCTGCAGTAGTAATAAACATGAGACTACCTATTCCACCATCCATTTGAGGGACAAACTTGCTTTTATTTTTTTTTCCCCTTCTCAAGGGAGGGGAAAAACAAAATAGAAGAGCAGTAATAAATTCCAGAAAAACACATGTAGTTTAGCACACAAGCTCTTTCACCAGGGCTATGTAGTGAGGAAGGCTACAAGGCTGGAGTCACTGTCTTCCTCTCTGTGGTTACCCAAAATAGAGAGGATGGATGTGGAGCAGTTAAGGAAAAGCCACAGGCCCAGTTAGCAGCCTCTGTGGGTAACAAGGTTTTCAAGGCAGGTTAGAAAGTTGCAGGATGCAGGGGGACCCTGGTTTTGTTTTTAGTCTTCTCCTCAAGGTACAAGCATGCAGGAGCTGATCTGTCCACCTCATGCAGCCAGTCCAGGGCCCTTTCAATCATCCTATTTCCTTTACACCAGTGGTGCTTCCAGCTTTGTATCCACAGCAGATTTCAACATCTTTACAGGACTCATCTGTCCTTCCTCCCAGGCTACCAATAAAACAGGCCTGTGCTGGTGACATTACCCTTTCCCAGCATTCGTCCGAAGTCATCCTCTCACGCTGACTAGCGTGGCCAGTTCTCTTGCAGCCACTGACACACCAGCTGACACAACATGGGCTTCTGTGCAGCATGGTTATAAAAATGAGTCTTCAAATCCTAGGTATATTATGGCCTCTCTTTCCCTACTTCAGCTTATTTGTTTTAAACTTGCCAGACAGATACTTTCAGGCGTGATCTCTCTTTTGTGAATCCTAGACGACTCTCCTCAATTAAATAATCGATATGTGGAATATCTAGAAAGAGATTTTCTATTTCTCCCTGTTCCAACATGTCACTAAAATCAAGCTGGAAGATATAGGAAATTCAAGTACTCCCAGGTCTGTTTTTCAGAACAACCAACACTGCACTTAACCCTTTGAAGGGTTCTTAGGCTTTCTGAGAAAATCCTTAGTTTCTAGCTTAGAGACCAGTGACAACAAAAGAATAAGAAGGCAAAATTCATGAAATGTGTTTGTTAGTTCCTAAACCTTATATGTATGTGTGACAGAGATACTAGTAACAGCTGCAACACAAGCTTTTGTATAGTTGCCCCAAAAGAAACCATCCCCTCTGTCCAGGGTACTGCATGTGGAGGGGAATAGCTTGGTCTCACTGCTTGTTCAGCCTGCTGTTTCTGGGGTGCTAGTGTCACTGGCAGCTAGACAAAAACAAACACCCCAACCTCAAAATCCATCCACAAAGGAAAAGCAAAGAGATGAGTGAGTAATCACACCCCAAATTTTGACGTGGCAGAAGCAAACCTCCATCTCAGAGAATCACTGAAACGTTATAAAGACATCCAATGTGTCCCAACTGGTGCAGCCTAAAAGTACCTCGTGACTCCACTGCCCTTGGAAGGCCATCTAAATTTTCAATTGATTCCAGAAGCAGTTGATAGCACCAACCCCCCCTGCAGAAACCAACGCCACCTGAGAGTGCCGTGACTTTCCACCAAACCAGATCATTGCACTGCACACATCCAGGAACACAATGGCTTTGGAGGCTGTGAGACAGGCCTGTGCAGGCAGCACTGCATTACTGGAAGGCTCAAAGATTATATGAGTGAACACACAGCCCTTGTCCTGATGGGTGTCCACGTGACAAGCCGTGCATTAAAGAGAAACACCGTTTCTCCATCCTATTACATGGTTTATGACTAAGAAAATACTGCAGATAGAACCTGTACCACTTGTTCTCACCTTTTCTCTGTCCTAGCCTACCAGTGGGGTGATGAGTAAAGACAAAAACTTGCTCACTGTAAAATATCACAGCTACTGTAATAGAATTTATTAACATATCAGTTTGTACTTCACTTAATCAGGTAACCTAATGCTTTTAAATTGGTGTCATGTTATAACTTGTAACAGAAGCCTTAGCTATTATTCTGTATTAAATTTATAAACAAAATATTCTACACTAATGAATCATTTGTTGACGCAGATTTTGCAAAACTTGCAATTAAAATATAAACACACCTGGCACAGCCTTAAAGACATATAAAGCAGTAACTGCAATGCAAAGTACACAGGTTTATCTGTTTGTCTAATCACAGGTTTTGGATAGTATTTCAATTCAAATACCATTTATATTTAGGAAAACATTTAAGTTTTTTTCAGTCAATAGGACATTGGTATATAGTTAATGCAATATTGAAAATAGAGGTTTGCCTGAAATAGGTTGTTACCCCTTTCATTGAAAAGGTATTTGCTCCTTAGCTTAAAGATCAATCTTTTCTCAGAAATATGCTCTGTAGCAGCTAAGTACTGCCTTCCTAAAAGCTGGCAGGTGATTATTTTCTCCTATGTACATACTTTCCTTCAAGAATTTTTTTTTAAATTTGGTTAGCTCAGCTAACTGCTGTTCCTCGACAGCAAAACCAACCAGACAGGCAATAGAACTTGCAGTAACATGTAGTAACATGTAGCACAATTGGTTTCAACAGCTTCTCACTTAGCAACACTTTACGTAAGGAATGCAATCAGGCAGAAACCCATGGAAGAGCTCCCAGCAGCTGAGCTATGTGGAGGGGAGGCAGCTCTGTCCTCACCTCAGAGGAGAGACAACAAAAGCAGCCTTATGAGAACACTGCTGGCTGTCAGCCTGACCCACATGGGCTCAGATGTGGCACTGCCAGAATGATGCAACAGCTTATCCCCTCTTAACATGGGCAGCCAGGTCCTCTGCATGTAGCTGAGCCTGTCCAATACCTGCCCTTCACAGACGGCAGATTTCCACTAAAACCCACCACAGCTAACAACCACTCTGACCTCTAAGACAAAGCCCTGCTAAAACCACCAGAAGCCCTTCCTTGACTTGAATGCGCCTGGATCAGCATCTGTATTTATGCATACTCTTGTGGCATTTCAGATAAAGGTGAGGGCTGGCAGTGTGCACTGCATGTTACAGATACTATCATTGCAGAGGACCCCCTTGCAAGGGTTTCCTAATGGATTCTGACTATCACATTTACTGTGAAATGAACATAGCAGATACTGTAGGCTAATTCATTAGCTACTTATGATTGATTCTTGTTTTCATCACCATAAAAGCAGATTTCCTGTGGTTAACACAATGATCCCAATTCCCTCTTTGCTTACACACATTTAAGTCAGCCACTGCTTCACTGAATCCACAGCACCTACCACATCAAGACTAAAATGGTTTTAATGACTGGAGACTTGGATTAGATAACTTAAACATAGCCTTCATTCACCCTGGTCTCACAGTTCTGTCCACAATTATTTTTAAACTATTTGTGCATGTAAATTACTTCCCTCATCTGAACCAGGTAGTTGCCCCCAGGGTGAAAGGCAGCAGCTGTTTTGCAGCACTCGCACTGTCCATGAGCTCAGGGTACAAAGCGAAGTGTGCCACATCCAATCACCATCACCAGCAAGACTTTGAGAAGTGTAATGTGATTACAGTCAAATCTGCTTTATCAGAATTGGGTGGAAAACATGAAAGTCACTAGACAAAAGGGATTTTTGGGTAAATGAAGGACCTTGGAACTTATCTCATATACCTCAAGGAACGTGACCTTCTTTTAGATGAAGTAATACTTTGATCAATGACACTTTAGATGACAGGCCCAAACGGCGGTACTGCCAGTAAGTCAAGAAACTTCTCCTGCTGTTTCAATGACTGCCACCTGAATTGTTGCTACTGTAAGCCATCCAGTCACTGGTTTACACTGGTTTCAAAGGATGGTACTGCTTAGCAGAAAAGTGATCCCACAGCAACTCTAGAGCACCAAGGAGTATATGATCTGGATTTGAAAGGGGGAAAGGCAGAAGAGAGGATGGAGAGAGGAGCTGCCACTCCTGGCTCCTGTACTATCCTACCTGAGTTTCTTTGGAAGATTTCCATTCAGTTTGGCAGGCAATAGAAACATGTACAGGTCAAAAGATAAGAGTTTATGCTCTATGCAAGGTTCTAGAGATACACATAATTAAAAAGGAAAGGCAGAATTAAGAGAGTTTAGCAGCTTTAACAACAAACTCTACAAGTACATAGGAAGAATATGCTAAGCTTTTTAAGAGCTTGAATATTCAAATAAAAATCAGACAGAAAACAGAGACAAATCCCATATAAACAAGGAAAAGCAAAACCATTGGAATATAATCAGAGAAGCTAAGGAACAAAGTGAATTATGATTAGCCAGGAACATAAAAGGCAAGAAAAGAAGAATCAATATGATCTAAAAAGCAGACAGGACAAGTCATGGTTCAGCAGAGAGGCATAACAAAGATGATGCACAGAAAGCTCCAACTCAACACACTCAACACTGTTCAATTTTCACAAGACCAACAGCGAGCAAATACTGCATATGATTGTTTTAAAAAGAAGCAGAACTTTAGGTTAGAATAGGAAAGAGCAACTTAAGAGACACTCAAAACAAAGCAGATGCAGCACAGAAAGTTGTGTGGATCCTCCCTGACTCAAGAAGAGTATTTAAGACTTCAGAACAAACCAGACAAGAGTCTGCTTTATCTTCACAAACATCTTCCCAAACACCACACTCTCTCTTAAAAGGTGTCCTAAAAGGAAGCTGTGGAAAATTACAAGCCAATCAGTTAAATGCCATCTTTGCAAAGATTTTGGAAAAATAAACAACCAAGTAGTTTACAAGTACCTAAATACCTACAGGGCAAGAGCACAACTTAAAAAATACTTCTGGCAATATCAGTTCATCACTAACAAATGCCAGCAAACTCATCTCACCGCTCCTGATTTTGCATTTATAAAATTTGGGTTTCACCCCAAGTTAGGACGAGTTTGTCACAGGAAAGCATCTTCCAAAACCAAGATCATTGCAGCATACTGCACAGCGGCTACCAGATCTAAAAGCAGTAAACCAAGGGGAAAAAAAAAAAGGACTGAACAGCATATTGAGAGACAAGGCCTCAAACATATATCTAGACAAATCAGGAGTAAGTAGCTCGGCAGTAGTTTGACAGGAAAAGGCTTACTGTGGGCAAAAAAAGACAAATCACAGTTTTATTTATCCTAATGGGGATGCTATCCCTAAAACACTGGGATAATTATTCCATTTTCTTTGGTGGTGGTGGTGTCTCAGCTGGAGAAATGCCAAAATGTGGGGTTTGCACAGTAAGATAGATACTGGCAAACTGGGAAGAGTCCAGATAAGCAAAAAGGAGTTTGGGAAAACATTCTTCTAATCTTTCCTTGTAAAGCACATGTTTTCAGATAGGTTTCTCTAAAGTACAGAAAACCCAAACAGCAATAAAAATCTTTCAGATAATATAATTTTTGAAGATAAAGCAAGAAAGCAATTACATTCTAAATCAATGCAGGGATGGTGAGGGGGATCAAGGAGGGGGGAATAAAAGAGTAATTCACTCGGCTAATTAGAAGCAAATCTGGGGGGAGGTGTGTTGTGGTAATTAAAACCCCTGCTACTGAGGAAGGTAAACTATTTATTTATGTATTTATTTTTATATAAAGAGCACCAAGAGCAGTGCCTAGATATGCTAGCATCCTCCTTGAAAAGAATAAGGATCCTGTTGTCCTGCAGGCATCTAGTTTCTCTAACTGGGCAGCTGGTACAGCCTCCAGCAAAACTCACCTGGCCACAGGACTGACTTACATTGCCTTCTCTCCATCCTTCCCAAGCCTAATGAGCATTGCTGGTGCACAGTATAGCACTGCTCCCTCCACATCTTTCTAATCTGGGCCAGCTGGAGCGCTGGGAATCTCAGCCCCAATCTGCCATTAAGGTCCAGAGAGCTGTGAAGCCTACAGCTTCAGGGACACTGGGGCTGGAAAAGGAAGCCAAGGGGAGCTCCTATAGGGTTCCCACTACATCAACTCAGTCTCTCACAGGACAAGGCCTGTAGCTCTTCCACGTGAATCCCACCTACTCCTCCCCTCTTTGGTGCTGGAGGACCTCAGTGGGGTGGAGAGGGCACCAAGGCTGGCCCCTGTCTCTCCTCAATGCCACTGAGATTGTACTTTAGAATCCGGAGCCAACAGTTTTACTGGGTCTGTGACCTGCCATCCCCTAGACTTCCACCTGGTCCATAGGGTGTGACTGGTTCAAATAATTGTTTTATTAACACCACAGTAGAGACTGAAAAACACAGATGCTTCCAGCACTTGCAAGAAGGCTCCCTACCTCATTTCAGAAGGTTTCAAAAAAAAAGTTAGTCTTTGGGGCACAACGGCTCCTATATTTGAACAAAAAAACCCCAAGCAATGATGCAGAACCTGTGAGGGAGAAACTAGGAGAGCAGCACTGTTAAGAAAGACCACAGAAGGAACAAAGAGGAGAGAAAAAATGAAGTAACTAATACACAGTTGCTCCAGGGTTCTCTCTGCACCAATTGGCAAAAAGAATACAGCTAAATCATTAATAATTGAAGGAACTTGAAGACAAAGAGATTTTCATCCAACATTAAAGGGATGAAAGACGGCTGTAATGAGAATTCTGATGATGGTATCATTCGTGGAGGGACTGGGAAGGAGGGGGTTATATTTAAAAGAAATGGTTCCTTTGTAAGACAAGAGCAAGCATTCTCATTACTAATGCAGACAGACGCATCTGAAAGACCTTATTCAGCTGGTGGTGTCACCGAACACCCTTCTGGACACAAGCTCTCCACTAACAATACTAAACAAGGATAGGAGACTGCTGCAACAAAATATAAAGTGTCACTTGTTTATTCTTTTTAGCCTCATAAATCATTTAAGGATGAATATTAACAAGCATCCAGTTTTCTGTTCCTTTCTTAACTGATGATTCTCTGCACATAGTTGATGGGAGTTTGAGCTTTCATTGCTTTTGGAAGTCGGCCCTGCAGGCCAAGTCAGGACCAACATCAGTAGCAAAACATAGGGGGTATCCCTTCTTAGGAGCTGAATCTTGCACAGAGGAACTTCCACTGAGACCTTTTAAAGGCCCATCAGCAGTGGAGTCAGGCACACTCATGTCAGCTTCTAGTTCAAGGCCTGGAGTTTTGTACAAGACAGTTTCTGAGCAAACAAACTGTGCTAAGAGACAAACAAAGAGCACGTTAATTTTACTGGCTTGCTGCCATATTTCAGGGGAAAGATGTTCATGAAACTCAGTAAGACTGAAATGCATTGTTCTCCTCATAAAGAATAAAAAGCCGTAATTTCAAAAACAGGAGGAGATCAGACTAGATAAATTTCTTAAGAGGACGAAAAGTCAAAAACAAAGAAACAAAAAGGAAAAAAGTCAAAACCAAACAACCAAAAACCCCATAAAACCAATGCACAACTCTGCACCATTTACAGAAAGCACTACTAGGGTCGTATCATGAACCAAAAGCTCACATTATCAGGGTAGCCAACTCCAAATTAACTACTGATCCCCTAAAAGCTATCCTGGCAAACCTTCCCAAGTCCAAGTGGGGGGCTTGTGGCAGTGCAAACCACAAAGGCATTTTCAGATTTACACTGTAACATCATCACTCACCACACCTAAGTCAGTGAGAAGCAACTAATCCACTGCTCTGCAAGAAGGTATGACAGAAATGCAACAGAGCATGGCTCAACCTGTCTGAAGCCCCACCTGAACAGAAGCCTGAACAGGAGGGCGTCCTCCTGCAACTCTTCAAACAATAGCGGGACTGCTTCCCAGCTCCACACAAAGATTGTATTTTCTGGCCTGCTGGCTTTGCTCAAGTCATCTTCTGCCATCCCCTGAACATCCCCACTGCCATTAGCAGGATGGCTGGAGCTGCAACAGCCACTCACCCAGGTGAGTGCGGCAGAACGGCTCCTGCAGATCCCGTTCTTGGTTGTACTTTGTCTGCAGGTACACCCACGGAGCCACAAAAGCCCAATAAACACAATCTAGTTTATGAGGAAAGTGGGCTTTTTTGTACTATTTTTTAGCCACTGGGGATCTTGTTAGGGACGTTTTCCTCATAAAGTCTTAGTCTCACCTTTGTAAGCCCTGGATTTTGGGCACTATGTTATTTTCTTGAGTCTCCCTGGGACTCTCCCTTTGCAGAACTTGCACTCTGCCTGTGGCTCAGCAGCATTCTAGTGAGCAGAAAGGAAGCTTCAAGGGCCATTCCCCCCACCCACCTCAGTACAGCAAGTCTCTCCCAAAGACACACACACACCTCCTACAAACTGACTTCAGATTATAAAGCAAACCCCAAATCGACTCAAATACAACTAACTTGGGATGCAACTCTCTAAAGAGCAGAAGTTGCAATTTCCTAATATTTTGTACTACTTCTATTAATCATTTTTGCTTTCTAGTCAACACAAACAACAAGTCTCGGAACTTGCAACTGGCAACATCATTCTTCAACATTTCATTGCTTATATTCAGATATATAAATCTTCTGCCTGACAGAGCTTTCACAGGTCAAGAGATTAGTGAAAAAGGAATGGGTTTTCATTATACAATTTATACTCTATCCATTGCATATGTGAGGTTTATAAGAGACTGCGTGTTGATTTGGAAACTACCAATCCTCTCTTTGACTTAATCTCTTATTCTTTCATATTCAGAGACCAAATTTCGAAGAACTGAGAAAGAAATATTTATTGCACTTCTTAATAAAAGGAACCATGAAAAGTCATTAATAACTTGTGAATAGCTTTACTAATAAAAATACACGGGGCCATGCCAAAATAACCAGCTTTCACCAGCTGGTGACAAAGCCTATACCTGCTGCAGAGAGCTGCAGGTGAAGAGTCAGAAAATTCACATCTGTTAAAGCTGCCTGATGCTTTATTAACTCATGATATTACTCCAGGATAGTTCAATTGTTTGCTACAAGTACATCTGTTAAACTATAAGAGCTCTCTTAAAATTCATGCTAAGTGTTTCTCAAAGACCATCCACTGATTACATCTGGGTGCTGAGCTCTAACCACTGCAGTGCTGAGTAACACATTTTCAGCCCTTTTTATTCCCCCAATAGATTGTCTTTGGTGATCCTTGCTGGCTTCCAGCTGCTGCCTCCCCTTAGTCCTTTCTCAGATTTTCCTCTGCCACTGTTCCCCGCTCTTACATGCGCAGATCTCTTCTCCGATCTCTTCTTCAGTCTCTCCTGAGGGCAGGGTTCAACATTAAAGAGGCAAGTCACTTAAAGAGCACATGTCAAGGTTCAGTGAAAGACACTGGCTGGACCAAGCGGCTTTCTTTTCCTTACGTCTTTGGAGAGCCTTAAGAGCATCTTATCAGTAAAAACACACCTCTGCACATATCCCATATACTGACTGTCAAACAGACCAGCTGTTTCCCACTGTGTTGGTTTTGCACAGCCTGGGTTGTTTTTTTTTTTTGGGGGGGTG
>VZTE01003658.1:249311-263232 GCA_013397775.1 Eulacestoma nigropectus | reverse complement strand
CACAGAGATGGCTTCTGTGAGAAGCTGCCAGAAGCTTCCACCATGTCCGGCAGAGCCAATCCCTAGTGGCTCTGAAGATGGACATGCTGCTGGCCAAAGCTGGGCCACTTAGAGAGGTTCGTAACACCTCTGTGATAACATATTTAAGAAGAAAAGCAAAACAAAGTACACACAGCTTCTCGCCAAACAGGAGGAGGTGAGAACATGTGAGGGAAACAACATGGGAGACACCAAGGTCAGTGAAGAAGGTGAGGGAGGAGATGCTTCAGGCGCCAGAGCCGAGAACCCTCTGCAGGCAGTGGTGCAGACCACGGTGAAGCAGCTGTGCCCCTGCAGCCCACCGGGGTCCACGGGGATGCAGAGATCCACCCGCAGCCCGTGAGGGAGGTGCCCGTGCCGGAGCGGGTGGGTGCCTGGAGGAGGCTGTGCTCCAGTGGGAGACCCGGTGGAGAGAGGGGGCCCCTGCTTTCAAGCTGGAGCAGCCTGTCCTTGGAGGACTGCACCCCATGGAAGAGTGACCCATGCCGCAGCAGCTTTGGGAGGACTGCTTGCCCATGGGGGGAACTCACTTTGCAGCAGGTTTGGCAGGACTGCTGCTCGTGAGATTGGACCCACGCTGGAGAAGTTCACAGAGAACTGTCTCCCATGGGAAGGGACCCCACAGTCTCACAGGGGAAGAACTCTTCTCCTTGAGCAGTGGAAGATCTCGGGTGACGAACTGACCAAAACCCCCACGCCCTGTCTCCCTGCGCTGTTGGTGGGAAGGAGAGAGGGGCTGGGGGAAAATACGTATTTTAAAGGCTTATTTTACTTCTCATTACCCTCCTCTGACTCTGCTAGTAATAAACTCACTCTGTACCTTTGAGTATGTTTTGCCCTTGGAGTATTTCCTCCCAGTCCTTATCTGAACTCATGAACCCTTCGTTAATTTTTTCGCTCCTCTGCCCAGCTGTGGCAGGGGAGGATGAGTCAGCGACTTTCGTGAGTGCCTGGCGTTTGGCCAGTGCCAAACCATGACACCCACCTTTCCCCAAATCCAAAATACTCTGTTACTCCGGAGTTTAACAGGATCTATCAACTATTAAACGCAGTTAAACACTGTGAATATTGAGAAGCATTAAAACTTTTTGGCGAAGGGGGAAAAAAAAAAAGGCATGAGGTTAGCTTATCCTCTGATTTCTGCTTCTAGAGGCCTTTCCTAGGGGTCACACATGATGCTTTCAGGTAAGAAAACATTGTCTTCTCTTGAGAGATTTAGGATAATTCTGAAATGTTTCTGTGCTATAAATATAGGAGCAAATGTAAGTAAGTTTAAAATTAGATAAATGTGTAATACACACTCACACCACTAACACTCCATTTTTTCCATCTTTTTTCCCTTGTTCTTCAACATGCTTGCAGTGATTTATAACAGTTCTCTGACTTTGGCTTTCATCCATCTCTTAACGTACCTTAAAGCCTTTTTCTTTGTCTCTTTTCATTCCCTTGAACAAGGGAGAAACCAAGTGTGGGAACATTCTCTATATAAAGCTATATTTTATTAATAAGTATAAACATTGGTTCAGACTGACTCCAACATACAGCCAAGACAGAAATAACTGAAAACTATTTTATTTTTTAATGCCTTGGTAGAAATGATTTTACACTTCAGTAGCTTGTAAAACAAATCACCGTGACCAGAAAATGCTTTCTACCCTGCAACATGTGATCAGCAGATGAACAGAAGGCAGAGTGTAAAGGCAGGTATCACTTGAAGATAAAAAGTCTCCTGACAGTATGTCCCTAATACCCAGGCACTGAGCAGGTGCTTGCCATCTGATAGAGAACACGGAGAATAAGATAAACTAAAGAGCTTAAGGCGCTTTTTTTGTGCCCTCATTTTATTTTTATTCAACTACCACTCTACATGTTGCTATTCAATTCCTGTGGCTCAAGGTTTTGCCCCTTTAAAAGACCAAAAGATTCTCTCATCCTGAACTAATGTTTCATTCTTGAAAAGCACTGGACTGAATCTCCTTATTTCCCCTGGGTATACCGAGGGTAGAGACAGCTGATCCTTGCCTATACTGCCCAGTCAATTATTCTTATTTTCCTTCTGAAGCCCACAAAGACTCTTCCGTACTGAAAGCTCTCCCAGTGTGAGGGCACCTGCTAAGAAATTAATGCATGAGACAAAATAATGGGTGGGAGGAGGAGAGGGGCTGTAAGGCGCCAAGTAGCTCATTGGAACCAGAGGCAACAGCTCAGCCCAGCTCCTGCATCTCTGCCCTGACTTCCAGAAACCGGGTGAGAAGGTATTTCTTCAACCCAGCTTTACTACACATTTGGCCTTTCTTAACCAACAGTAGGCCAAAAGATTATTGTATTGTTTCCATTTTATCTACACAGCAGCAGCTTGATACCTCAGTCCCAAAGCAGCCCCAGAATACGAGGTCCTGCATCCACTTGTACCAACTTACTGCCGGCATGTGTAAATACAGATGGACAATGTCTGCCAGCTGCAGGTGAGGTGATGTCTCAGCTGGGACCTGCTGAGGCACTTTCAGCTGGTATTGCATGACACAGGAATCCTCTGAGGACAGCACAGTGGTTTGGCTGCCACAAGATCCTTCCTCACACCTCCCGATCCATGGAGGGCAGGAAAGAAAGCAAAGAGGATACAGCTTGAAAACTGGGAGCAAGTACTGTATGGACTGGTACTAGAAATAACACAAAAAACCCCAATGAAACAAAATCCCTAGGAGCAAAGAGCCGTTGGGTCCAAATCACTTACAGCTCATGCTGAAATTGGCCAAATATGTCTCCATCAGTCTAAGTGAAAGAAAGCAAAACCCCTGGGTTCAGCCAGGTGTCTTCAAGCTCTTAAAAGCTAAAGACTAACCCAAAGAATTCTTTAAGATAAGAAAAGTAGAAAAGAAAAATGGATTTTGAATAAAAGATTTGTCATATCTGAAGATTCAGAGAAATTACATTACACGAAGTGAAGCACAGCCATACACACAGGTCCTGCTGAAAGCCTGGCTGCTCTCAGGGAAGGGCCGATCTGAGCAAAGGCTGACCTTAGGGACCAGAGTTTGGGGAGATCTTCCATCTTCCCGATGAGATCCCAGCAGGAGCAGAGGCTCCAGTCGAAAAGCCCAGCTTTGGCAAACATGGGATACACATGCAGAGCAAAGCTGACAAACAGGCTGGCTGTTCATTAAGCATGGCACCATCTGCTTTACTCTATCCTTCGAGGGCTGTGGCAGCAAGGAGGACAACAGCCTGTTTGCCACGCTCCTGCTGAGGAGCACAAGGAATGGCAGGCTGCTCTGGGTGGAGAGGAGGCTGCCCCTTCCCCAAAAGCACCTGTGTGAAAGGGGCCGGGGTGGAGGGCAGGCAAGAGGGACAGAACTGAGGGAACAAGACCAGAAAATAGCTGAGGAAAGCAGCCAGGTGACTTGGTGACCCATCACAGACTTGGCACTGATGCTGCCAGCAAAAGGAAGCAAGGAGACTGCAGAGTCAGGACTGAAGTGGGATTACACCATGGTCAGAAGAACACCCATTATCCCAGCTGTAACCAGAGTGCTGCCCAAGCTGGATGGTGCTTACTGGCAGCCTGGCTGCTCCAGCAATCTTAGCAAGAGGAGGGAACCCACATTCCTGCAACTTTGCAGGACATACAACCACTGCTTCCAGGGACAATTCTCCTTCTTCTACAAGTTATTCCCAGACTGAAACTACCCTGATATTAAAGTACTAAGTACGTTTGAGGTCCAGATTCCAGAAAAAATTTGTTTACTGATTTCAGAGCTGTGTGACTTCAAATAAGAAGACACAACAACCTTTGAAAGTGTGTCTTGAGGTTGTCACCAAATGCAACACAGCCGCAAGCTATGGGACTGCTCACTGAACACGTGCACATCTCGTGTGGTTTTGGGGATCCCAATATTAGATCAATCACTCATCCCATCCCACCACTGATGCCATCCTCTCACCCATACACACCCAACCTGTGTGGCTGGTAAAGTCTCAGCACAGCCCTGTGGAATCAAGTGCTAGAGAACTTCATATATATGTGTGTGTGTGTATATATATCCACACACAGAGCACATAACTGTGAAACACCCCATCTGCTCACGTTACAACATTTTAAACACATGCAATTAACTGAACTGAAATGGCATAAGGATCAGTCAGTGTCTTTTTCCCTGACACCCACTATTTCCACCTTCCTCTCACCCTAACATATGGGAATGCCATATGAATTACTGAATGGATCATGCTAAAACCAGAGCCTGTAAAATCTATTTTTAATACAGATTATGGGTGGATATTGTCAGTCCGTGATGCAGCATTGTTTGCCTTACAAGTTTGGTCTGTTACTACTTCTGGCAAGCCCCACTTCCAGCACTGACATTTCCAAACTCTTCCATATTTTCACTTGGTGTTCTGAAATAAAATTCAGTATCCTTGGGAGTTCCTTGGCGGGAACTTTGCAGGAATAGCAGGTCAGGTGAGAGTTAGCACACTACAGTTTTTCCAGCCTGCTGCTGCCCTTCTGAAGTAGCCATGAGATGCTCAGTTTTCCCTGTCAAAGCTACCAAGGTATTTATTAATCAATCATGTAGGGCTGTTACCCTGAGCTTTCAAGAAATGTCATGGAGACAGACAAATCATGTACTGCCCCAGGAAATGGGCAGAGAAGGGTCTGTATGGTTTTTTTGTCCTCTGGTACAAACTGAGAAGGTATACAGCTTTTTCACGCACTCTTGAAGGCCCCTCCATCCTAAGGAGCCAAAACAACAAGGTCAAAGTCTTAGCAGGAGAAATAATTGGAGCAACCTGATATGTGATTAAATCCTGATGCAAAGCTAGGGAGATGTACACTAGAGATCCAACAACAGACAGACACAAAAATACAAAATCTCTTTACAAGGCCACAGCAAGCTCTACTAGGCATTTTAAAGCCAAGTCAGGTCACATCAGCCAGTTATTATTAGCTCTGAGCAGCTCACACATCAGTGTTAGCATACATTACCTGAAATTGCAACGGTTATCAAGAACACCATTTTCTCCTATCCTTGAAAATCAATTAAAACTCATCTTTACAGCCAAATGCACCATCAGCAATGCAGACTCAATCCAAAACCAATGTCATATAAAAACCTTCTGGTGAGATCACAAAGGACTAGAGGGAACATGTGCCAAAAGAAAGTGACTTCTGGACAATAACTACTTCTTTCCTTTTAACCCACACAGGCTCATCAGAATTGTGCTCCACTGGAAGCTTTTTCTTCTATAATGAATTTAACAAGCCAAAGAAAAACAATCCACACATACACAGAGGGTCGTGTGGATCCACAGTTTCTAACTGACTCCAGAAATTATGTTCATAGTTGTATATTAAATTTTACCTCAGAAAACACAGGTGCTGCCTAGGCAAAATGGGATGCTGGGACCTATCCAGCATTTCTAGCTATAGCTGAAGACAAACAAGCCAGGGGTCCACAGAGTTCCCAGTAGTTAAAGAAGGGAAGCTGGGTGCACTGAAGCAGCTTTAAAAATGTTTAGCAAAGCAGAAACTGGAACTGATGTGTCATAAACCACTATCAACTACCATGAAACTGTTACTTCATTTTAATGTGCCACAAATCTAAGCCTGCCTCTTCAGAGTACCACCATCTCACAAGCAGAGGCAGCGCAGAGTCTCACACTTAAAATAGTTTCACATATTTTTTTTTTGCCCTCAATGAAAAAGAAATTCCCGCTCATTCCTTCCTGGCTACTCTCTGCAGGACTGAAACTTCAGAAATGTTCTCATGGTTTCCCCTGTGACACTGAAATTTGTTGGCAAGGCTATGCTTTCTTGTGTATCTACTGCATATCAGGTTTTCACTCTTTACAGGCAAACTCCCTTTCCTCTTCACCACTCAGTACCAGAGATTTTACTTCATTTTTCCTAATGTAACCACATATCAAGGGATCTGAAACATTTTAGAGCATGAGTAGAATCTGTCATGGATTAGGCACCCATGTAAAGGAACAGAGACCCTGTGCTTCACAAAAAAACAGGTTTCTACTCTTCCTTCTTCAGAGGAGATCAGGAAGAAGAAGTGGGCACCTATTTCTTATGGTCAATGTGGCCAAACTCAATTGGGAAGGAAGCTCAAGTTGAGACATAACCTCTAGAAAAAGCCAGTTAGAAATTGAACTTTCAAGAACCAGTAGTGCTGGAGAGAGGCAGCATGCTTGAGATGGAGCCCAAGGGGAGAGACAGTCCAGCCTCAGTGGCCAAGGCACTGCCCTCACATGACAGCCAAGCCCTTGAACTGGTCAGCTGGAGCTCCCCATCCCATATGCTCCTCTGGCTCAGAGTGTGATACACTATGCCTTTCCTTCAGCAGGGGGCAGACAGGGAGTGAGAAGGGGGCAAATTAATTCAGAAGCTCTTGGCAGGCATATAAGTAAAAAAATAAAGACTGAAGTTACGTGGAGCAAGCCCTGTGCTGTCAAAGGAAGTCATGCGTGGCTTAGTTCTGATTTGAGTGTATTTTTTAAATCTTTATTGTTGTTGTTATTATTAGCATTTGGCAAAAGGAGACAGGAAATACCTTGCTGGTGATGTCTGCTCCCAGCACAAGCCAGTTTGGAATGCTGAATAGCTTACACCCTGAAAAAAAGGGAGAACCAACTCTTTTCAAGCCTCAACTTAGACTGTTATTTACTTAAGCAGCATTGCTACAATTTTAGTTTTGTTTCTATTTCATAAGAGGCTATTACATGATGAGAACAAACCTTCTCAAGAATGTTCACTTTCCTCTGCCTCTTAACTGGGCATGGTCTCAGGGGGAAGAGGAGATTTCCACAGATATGCACTTGTGAAAGTTGAGTTCAATTTAACAGGAAAGAGCCTCAGTTCAGTTAAAAGCCTTATAAAGAAATGAATCCTGAAAGAATCCTGCCTTTCAGATATGTAAACACAAAACCAGAATATACTGGTTCATCTGTAAAGTGAAATACATGGCTCCACTGGAGGATTTAAGTAACTCCCAGTCAAGCAAACATAAATGACTTGCTCCCTGCAGCAGGAGAACGTATGGTCTAACAGGGCATCAAATTTGGAAGGAACTTGTTTTCAACTCCTGGGTGAAGAAGTAGTTCAAGCATAAGGAGGCTGTAAAATTATGTTACTTACAAAAGATAGGCTCAGTTTAGCAATATATAGAGCATCAAATTCATAGAACACTAAGCAAGCCACCTACAAATCTCTTGCTTGAAGCGAAAGCCAAAAATACAGCTCTCTTCTCTGACAGAACACATCCCTCCATCTGTTTGCTGCTTCAGGTCAGATTAAATACTGCAGCTTCCTGGAAAGCTAAATAAATTTTACCTAGAGGGACCCTCAAAACACTGACACGTGACTCTGGCTGGCTTTATTCCTTCTCTCCAGAGTTTGTAGCCACAGAGAGTCCTGTACCACTACTGTGAGACTTACCACACTCCTTGAGGCAGCGGCTCCTCACACCAGGCTGTTATGCCAAATAATCGATCTTCATCATGTTATTGAAAAGCAATTGGATGCTCCTCGTGGGTGAACCCCAGGACCAGATTCCTTCATTGTTGCAAGTTAACTTTTTTTCAGAAGCCTGACTGCTGGTAGAAATAAGCTCTACACTTATGTTTCACCCAGACACACCAAGGTCCCATTTGCACAATCACATGCAAAGTAGCACCTCTGTACTCTTGGGAGTACAGAGTGTGTCTAGAGTCAAGCAACTTTTAATCCAACAGCCTGATGCCAATGTTGTGAATCAACACAACAAATATTCAGATAAACAAAATTACTGTGGATGTTTCATTCTCACGCCAGCGGAAAATCAGGACTCCAAGTCCTTTGCTTCAAAGCACAGGACTTCTGTCATCTCAAATGATAGACAGTCTCTACAGCTGCTTCTACTAGTATATCTTTGACCCAGTCGGCACGGGACACCAGCACTCTCCACTCATCATTTTATATAAGCCAACATTCAATTTAACTCACTCGTCTGTGCCTGCCCTAGTTTGTAAAGATGTGTGTTACCTCTTTTCTAACTACTACTGAAAGCTAATGGATGTTTACATCACTGCCTAAAAGTATATTTCATAACATACTGGATTACTAAAAAAACAACCTCCTTCTTCAAGAAGAGCATCAACATAGCCGTAACTTTGAATGCAAAACTAATCTTACTGAAAACTGCCCTTACTTAAGACTTCAGCAGATGAGAGCACTATAACTTGGGCATAAGGAACATGAACTAAACTTGTTGAGGAAGATACCCGAATAGTTTCTTAAACACCCTGTACAAATAGCTGCTTCAGCAGCATCTGTTACGCACGTGTGTTTAAGAAACCAGCGTTATTTCAGAGATCGCATTCTGTGCTTTACAAGGCTACATGTCCAAATTGGCTCTATTCTAATGTTTCACAGACCAAACAAAATTCGTCATTCACTCTTACACCACCAAAAATTCATGACAGAAACACAGGTCTGATAATCAGCCATTTATAAATTGCTCTTTCACATCTTGGCCTCACCTACCTGTTTTCTTATAGCCATGGATGACAGAAAACACAGGTGCATGCTCTGCGTGGAAGCAGGAATCGTTACATTTATAGCCATTATTAAACCAAATGAGAAGCTAGTGAACGGACGAAGGGAATCTGATGTGTCATAATATCGACCATATCACATTTATCTCCTGTGGTTAGGATAAAGATAAAACTTAAAATCACTACAGCTACGCAGTTCGTCAAGAAGAAATAGGGCAAGAGAAGCTGCAACAGAGCAGCAGCCAAGCACACGCTGATTGATGAGACCAGTAACCCTTCAACGTGTATTGTCACGATCTGGTGGCAGCCCACCAAATTACTCAGGAGCACTTGCTAAATAGATGTGAATCCCTTTGTTGCAGCAGCCTTTTTCATTTTACACTTAGGTGTGACAGCTGTGCAGCTGCACCAGCACACAACAGCTCCCACAACTTGCTCAATCCAGGACACACACGCTTCCTTTCACTTACAGAAGATAAGATTTGCTCTCAAAGCCCAGTCTCTCACAAGCTCACAGTGACGCTGCCACAGCCATACAGACCATGCACCAGCAGCCTTCAACCCGTAAGAGTCACCACCACAAGAAGCACACTGAGGTGGCCCTGTGATTCCCTCTGCTGTCTCCCCAGAGCCCTGCATAGGACCATAAGAACTCTGTGTGAAATTCACATACAAAAGGTAAACTACTACAGACTGCAAAGTAGCTTGTTTGCTTGAGTAGTTGCTACATTGTCACACAGCCTACTTCCAGTTAAATTGCTACTCCTGTACCTCTCTAGTAGAGTGAGATATGTCCATCTGTATAAACAAACCATAAATATCTAAAGGATTGCAGCCTGGTGCAAAACTCCTAATGCCCAAGTACAGGTTGGTTTGCTATACTGCAGAAGGGCTGTACTCATATTAGAGAAAGACAAGCTTCTCAATGGTAAACAAGTGCTCGTTCATTTCCATGCCCTCCAAAGCCTGCGCCAGGCTGCAGGACAAGCAGCAGGATCATCACTGCTCACAGCACTCTGGGATGGTGCAAAGTACCACATTTCTTCCTGAAGTGAATGCAGTTCTTCCCTGTTTCAACTCTTCCACCTCTCATTGTCTCTCTAAGCTGAAAAATAAAAACTTCAGTTTGACAGAACCACAGGGAAATACAAGGACACAAACATGTTATTCACAATCCAGAAAATCCGTTTTCTGAATTAGAAGCACTCCAAGGCTGAATTCCCCAAGGCAACTTGCTCAGAGTACTTGATGTGGGCAAGAATAAAGCTGACAGGGCAGAAAAACCCCTCTGATGTAAGCAATCAATTGCTGAGCCACTGAACCAAATACAACCGGGGATGGGACTTCAGACCGTTACTAGACACATCTTAATTTCATTTGTGCTTCAGCAGCATCCCCCTCCTCACCTGTGTCACACAGCTGCAGCTCTGCTCAGCACAGCTGACAAGGCCAGTGCAGCCCTTCCATGATCACCACAGAACAACAGCCATTTCTCTGGGAGGATTATTTGGAGTTCATTCTCTTTGGCTATCCAGTTTGCTGGAGCAATAAAATAACTCCAATAAAGCAAGACCTATGCAGAAAGACTAAATTAACAGAAGTTCAGACAATAGCAGAGACTAAAGTATCATATTCAAAACTTCACAAGATTACTGTGCACAACAGAGAACATGTGCAGTGGACATGAAAAACAGGTCATTAAAGCATTAAAAATCTAGATAGTATTGGAGGAACTTTCTATCAGTAAGGACAATGAATCAAAGGTTAAGCAGCAGTAGCAATGCTCTATGCACTGCATCTCTGAACTACAGTGAAGGGACTGGGGAACAAGCTCTAACTTCTGGCTAACCAACTTCCTTAATCCACCCAAATTATTTTATTTGCAATTTTGACAGCTCCCAACACAGCTGCTTCTCTCCTCCATTGCTGTGGTTTTCAATTTAATACACTATCATTTTGTCCTGCTACATTCCCTTCGAGCTAATATGCTAATGCCAGGGGCAGCAAAGAGTATGTCTGCTGGATGGTAACCTTCCACTTTCCAAGATGTGCAATGCACCACTTTATGCACACTGCAGGAAGTTTTAATCCAGAAGCAATCCCATCAACATGTTCTAGGCACTAGCTGAGTTGTTTGGTGAGAAAAAGCAGCTAGGAGAACATCAGAAAAACACTGTATATGCCATTTCTTCAAGCAGCAGGGTGCTATTAGATAACGAAGTCTTGTCTCCCTTGCATTGCCTGTCTGTAGTAAAAGGGCTGGAGGCACCTCTGTGCCAGTTTCACCCCAGCAGGCAGCAGCAAGGCCACACCAACACGTAGCTCCAAACTGGTGGAGCACAGATGCACTTTGGACGGTGAGGAAGAACCACCACTTTGTTTTCCCAGGGCCAGCACAATCGCTGCACGATCTCCATGACGGATCCCAGCTACGGTCACGTTCAAAGGCGCCGTCTGTCCCCATTCCCTCAGCTCTGCTGCGGTGCAACAGCTCCTTACATAAGGCACTTCCCAAGCCAGACAGAGAAGCCCTTTAACGCACTGGTGTCCTATCCAACCCTTTTCCCACCATAGAGTTTAATGAGGGCTGTTTTCAAGTAAGGTTAGGAGGAAAACAATTATCTTTTTCATTTGTATGAACACAGAAAATAATTGAGCAGAGTACAGAGGGGTGGGCAGGAGGGAGAGAGAATGCATGGCCTTTTTCCTCCACTTGCATATAACTTTGAGCCTTAGAAGTACTGGGGTAAATACTTAAGTTCAAGGGATACACAGTATCTGAACTGGAAAAACATGAAAAGAAAGTGCAAGAATAAAAACATCCACAAACCTTCAGCTTTTTCTTGACTGTTTAGGGGGTTTATTTGGGTTTTGCCACTACTGCCCCTCAATTCAAAGAGAAACTGCAATGAAGCTGAAACTTGTTGTTCATTCACTAACTTTCTTTCCTGAAATGTCTCACAGTGTTTTTCACATTGGCCTGACTGGTTCATTCTTGTAGGGAATGTGGAGTTCTGATTCGCTCAATGAGAAATGACTCAATTTGCCTTCTACACATCAAGGCTTGGCACAGCTTACACGTCTCACCAGCAGCACTAAAAACCCAGCCATACAACCACAAACTCATACTGGTGCTCAACTGCTCTGCAGAAGTGATTGTATCTTAGAATTTTACGTTCTTTATAATCCCTGCACAATTACAGCTTCTCCCATTCTTGCCAGGACCAGGCTTCTCCCCAACACTCCTTTGTGAAAGATTACATCTATTAAGCCAAACCTCATTACTGCTTATTTTGATCACAACAGTGTTTAGGAAACAGCTGAGAATGGGTCTGCCTTGTACCAGGTACTGTACAAACACACAGCAAGATTATTTACATAGATACGTAGGTGTTATACAGGATTGATGTTTTTGTGGAAAATGAGCAGTAAAAGCATATCACAAACAGATTTTCCAGCAACTCCGGGACTTCTTTCATGGTGAGGTAAAAATGCTGTTTTGCCTGAAGCTATATGCACCTATTTTCATTCAGTGGGAACTTGTGTAGCAAAAAAAACCTCAAGATTCTGAAAATGCTGGTATTACTGAAAGACAGTGGAAGATCTCTGTCCCAATGAGTCTGCTATCTCAGTCATCATTAAATATCAAAAGGGGGGGGGGGGACCAAACAAAGTTCTTCAATCACATGGTGTAAACACACAGTTTCTCTAGACAGAGACTACTACGTCAAATACTGCAACTTCTGATGAAAGCAGCAGACTTTTTTATTATTTTAAACAACTTGGGCTAGAGAGCAAAACCCTAGATGTGGTGGACAGTTGACATTTTATACCAGGAATGGTTTTTTTATTGTAAAGTATCTCTCATGTTTAAAACACAAGTAAAACGAAGTGCACAATTCCATTAACACTTGTAAGTAATGTTAGAAGACAAGTACCCCAGTGTGTTTAACATCAGTTTGAAAATTGTTGTAAGGGGTGGATCATAAACATGATTTTGAATGAAATATCAAAATTCCTATTTTAACATTTTTTATAAAACTCTCTGGAAATGAAAAGGGCTATTCACAACCTCAAAAGGATGGACTGTCCGTGGAATTCCGTTCCACTTCCCACCTATAATGGTTTTATAATTAAAATAGGTTTTAATGCTGATTAAATTATCTAAATACTTATCATACAATACATCCTCATTCCACCTCGCACCCCCTCACCCCCCAAAAACCCCTCAAAACCCAAACTAAACCCAGAAGTAATTTTGATTATTTTTTCCATGATAAAATATGCAAGAACATAATAGCAATAAGGTGCTTTCTTTCTTTCATACAGTTTTTGTAGCTGCTGACACTGCACGACTCCTTCATCCTCACTTATTTCAGTGGAAGTTTCTATAGCATCCTTTGGGATAAAGTCCTTAAATACTGAGTTTACAAAGCATTTAAGCATCTGTATAACTTTAGGCACTTGGGCTATCCATCCTCACTTAGAGCACTTAAGTACTTAGAGTAAATCATGCGCTTGGTGGCATCACTGACTTGAGGCTTTAGTGTTACGTCTTTACAGGACTATCCAGTTTCCACAGTGCAACTGAAATACAGAACCAGCAGTTCCAGAAGTTACAGACCAAAATTTGCTTTGCTTTTACAGTATGGTTACCAGATGCAGCATGTATACCCTATTTGCGCAGTACCTAGAAACCCCTGACTGGGATCAGATGTTGGCAGGGGTCAGCAATTTGCCGTTAAATGAAAAATATGTCTGTGTTGCAAGTGACAGGGAGCCTTTGAAAACCAGCAGTAGGTGAACTGTAAGTACTCTTCAGAATGAGGACAGGACTGAGCACAATGAATGTAGTGTTAGGTTCCCCATTATGTACCTGAATCTCTGCAAATAGCAACGCCACTTTGCCTCTCCTGTACTTCTCAATTATAGATTCCTCCCCGGCCTGCTCTAGTTTATTGGCTCATGTCACCATGGCAACACGTATGAGACACTCACCCCTCTCCCTTCCGAAGAACTTGGAAGGCATTCGGCATTTATTGAGAAGTCTCCACACATACACCTCCATATGCTGAGCTACTACAGGTGCTCCAACCAGCAAGGCTCTGTATTTTACCCTCTGCAGGTCCCAAGGTTAACAGTCTATATGATTTACTTCGGCATTGAGCACCGTACAATTTGAGCTGTGTGTCAACTGTTTGACAGTTTTCACGACAAACCCACCAGAGTCATTGGCAGGTTTGCTGGCTGATTTAGTTACTTTTGGTCCCATTCATCTAATCATCAAACAAAATAATCCTTAATTAAAAAAAAAAAACAAAAAACCAAACCAAAACAAAAAAAA
>VZTE01003658.1:204439-249298 GCA_013397775.1 Eulacestoma nigropectus | reverse complement strand
AAAAAAAAAAAAAAAAAAAAAAAAACAAAAAAAAAAAAAAAAAAAAAAAAACAAACAAAAAAAAAAAAAAAAAAAAAAAAAAAAAAAAAAAAAAAAAAAAAACAACAACAAAAAAAAAAACACAAGGCTCTGAATTCCCAGGGATAAACCTTTGGTATATTGACCTTTTATTGCCTAAGTCTGGAAGTTTAATTACAGTCCTAATCAGTAATTTCACCAGTTTTAGTGCTACTTCTTCCCCTGGATGAGCAATAGCAACACCTCTTTTTATTAACTTAAGAACACTGTACACAGGAGAGCAAGATGTTTCTCTTTCAGAGCCACACAGTTTTTGGGTACACAGAAGAAAAAGCTAACCAGGACACAACAGAGCACTTGGTGAAGAGAAAACTGAGCCAGAAAGACACGGAGGCAGGACCAAGCTGTCTCTGGAGTCCCAGAGGAACAGAAGACACTGAGCACATGGCTACACCATCATTGAAGAGCCTGCTGTCAAAACTGGATTTACCCCATCATCCATATTCTAAGTCCCTGGCTGATGCTGAGAGGATGCTTCACCCCAAGCTCTCTGGACGAAGGGATTAGTAATGTTCAGCATCTTAGCCAGGGGCCCAGACTATTAATGGGATCTAGACAGCTTTGGCATGGGAAAGGTAAAGCAAGCTACTGACAGCCCACCACTAGATTGGAGAAGATGGCTCCACCTAAGCACACTTCAGATGCTTTGATCCAGATAGAAAGCCAGGCTCTGGCCTGCCACAGTGAGGCCTGATGTGCTGGAGCCTGCATCTTATTTCACATTGCAAAATCAATCAGAGCTAAGAGAGGTGCAAGAACTACCACAAAAAGGCAACAGTTTCCTAGACCATAGCGATGAAACATCAACATCTGAGATCGAGGCCCAGCAGAGGGAATAAGAAGGCAAGGAGAAATTCAAGATGAGGTAACTTCACAGACTGGAAACGTCTCAAATGAAACACACAGTCAGAAAACTAAGGAGAGCATGAAGCAAGCTACTTCAATAAAAGCATATGTCCTTGCGCATTCCCACAACAGAATCACCAACTAGTTGAGGTTGGCAGGTGCCTCTGGAGATTTGTCTTGTTCCTCCCCTGTGCACAAGCAGGGCTGCATGTGTTCATAGCAGCAACTCTTTGTCCAGAAGACATCTAAATCAACCCTTTGGTTCAGTTTAATTAGAAACACAATTTAAAAGCCCACAGTCCTGCATGTTAATTGGTCAGGTCAGCAGATGTTAGTCCTTTCCCACATGAAAACATTGATTTTCACCTTCATTACAAATCATATGATAACCCCTGGCTTTGCACAGCCCTCAGCTAAACTCATACCTCATCTCAAACTTGGCTCTGCTTGGATACATTCCTCAGGGGTACCCTAAAAGCATTTTCTGCTACACAGAAGACAATGAGCAAATGAGTCAACACCCACTGGGTGTGAAGTTGTGTTGCTCTTCGCTGCCTATTCATTTCTCTTAGTGTAAGTCAGGAACAACCCCACTGCTGTCAACTGAATTATATCAAACAAAGCGCACACAGCCTTCTAAATGAAACAGGCAGTATCAAGTTTCATAGCTTGTATAAAACATGGCATGTCATTAAAGGCTGAGCAAAACATGGGTGTTTCATGTCCTTTTTATTAAACCATACTTGCTGTCCTACTACAAGAACAACACAAAAAGGAGATATAAGTCTCCCATACAAATGTAAACCTACCTGTTTTCTGAAGTACTGCTAAAACTTACACTAATACACATAGCCCTTCCATTAAAGAGATCAGGAAAAAAAGAAACTGGAAGAAAACAGAAAAAAATGGAAAAGTATACAATACAAAGTCTAAGAGATAAGGAAATAAAAAGGACACAGGATTGTGATTTTTAGAAATCCAGGGATAAGCTCTCAACAGAGCACCTGCTTTAACAGAAAAGTCTCCAGCAAATAAATGACCAGCAAAGCCACCCCTTTGCCAAGTGCCCCACACATGCTGGGAAAGCAGGGATGTGACTCACACTGCTGCTGAGAAACTCAGCTCCTCATATAGGTCTCATCACTGCATTCCTTGCTCTGAGCACCAGCTGGAGTGGCCCCCTTGCTGCTGAAACCTTCCCTGCTCTCCTGTCTGGAAAGTGTCTCGAATCCTTTCTTGCTTCGCATGAGTAAAGGACAAGAGAGATACCTTGGTGACTTGAAGGGTAGAAACAAAAGGTATGACTCAGTATTATTAAACTGGAAGGACAGCTGCCTAAATGCCAGAAACTGTGTAGATAAAACCACCCATTTGGGTGAGCCTTTGTGGCATCACTTCCATAATGGTTTTCTGCTTTCAAAAGGAGCTTTGGAGAATGCAATTACTCATGGCCTTTGATATTTTCTCATGAGCTAAACCACCACTAGGACAGCCCTGGAAGCACTGGCACAAACTGGTTTCCACCCACAAAAGCACAAAACCTTTTTACATCCTCTGCTAATTCTCAAGTTTCTAAAGAATCTGCTTTTACTGCCTGGTCCACACCTGCATCCACAGACATCTCCTGGACCGATCCTGTATGCTTCACCTAGAGCGTTTATTCCTCTGCCTCATCGAGAACATTTAAAATCAGAGTGGGGAGCAGGGCAGAATTCTACAGCTCAAATCAGTCTAAAGTCAAACAAGGAATCAGTGTGTTTCCAAAGATGGGGATAATAGCGTGCAGTTCAATTTTGCAAGGAAAAACAAAGTTGCACAGATGAACGTGTACACACACCAAGCATGTTCCACCCAAAGCATCAAGTGTTTCAGCTGCAACTGGAAAGGAATGGTCTCTTTTAGCTGATGTGTTGCTCAACAGCTGTAAACTCCCTTTTCTTGTAGTATAAACATGCTTTTTCTCTAGAGAGATGTAATCTGGGTTACCTGAGAGAGATTTTTTTTTTAAAGTAGCATACTCCTATGCTCTCAATGCACCATGTAGGTGGTATGTGGGATGTAAGCATTACCATGCTGGAATGACCAGTGCTTCCTCCAGTCCTGTACCCCATCCTCAGACACAGTGGACTCCAGAGAATGTAATAGATCATCTCCAGAGAATGTAATAGATCATCTCCATTTTAAATATTTTTTTGCACATTTTGTTCCATTCACTCAGCAGTTTCACTGACCATGAGGCTGATCTTCTTAGGACAGGAGCTGAGTTCACTAACATCTCTTTTGCACAACCAGGAGCCAAGAGAAGAAGGATGTTTAAGCACACAGACAACAAACAGCCACATTGACATCTCAGGCTTCAGGCCACAGCCCAGGAAAAAGCTCTGACGTAAGAGAATAACTTTAATCAAAAACATAATCCTCTATAATCTATTTATGGGCTTGAAAATTAAGACTGTATTTCATTATTTTTCTGGAGGGAAGAAGCCTATCATTTCCTAAAGTGATGGGAAATAGCAGCATTCTAAGACAATTGTATCAACTTTGTCATTTAATGTCCATGTTCCTCAATTTGGCTCTTCAACAACACCATTAAACAGTCTACCTGCAGCACTTCCAACACCACTGATTCCAGGTTTTCCAGTCATTCATGATTATTTAAATGTAAAATGAAAACAGAATAAAAACACAACAGAAGCAAACACCTTTGGAGTGCAAAAATAACAAAAAGCCCCTCCTGTTATTAAAGGTATTTTCCACTCACACCATCATATCTGTTTCTACAATGACGAGAATGAGTCTCTTCAGCCCAATGGCAACTTGCAAAATAGTTCATGGAAGATAACAGATAAAAAGGCATAGGGATTCAGAACAGAAATGTCATCTCGCTAATAACTATTGTTTCTCTATCAAAGAGGTCCATTAGTGAGAATGATTCACAGCAAACATCACTGCCAGTCTACCCAAGAGTATTTAGTTGAAGCAATGTTGCAAGGCCCAGGAATAACACGTAATAACCAGATGATTTCCTGCAACAAAATGTCAGTCCAATGCTATTGCTGTGAAGGCTGCAGCTGTGTCCAATGAAGACCAAAAACACTCTTCCCGCCCCCCAGCACCATTTCAGAGCAATAGTGGCACCTTGTCAAGAGGGCAGAAGTCACACTTCCTCTCAAATCTGCCAACGATGATTTGTTGTCATTGTAGCAGAAAAAATTTGCCATCTCATTTTACAAAAAAAGCCATTTCAGCACATTTTCTGAATACAATCTATTTCTTAAAAATACATGAAAGCATTTGTTCACTGAAAACTAACAAGTGTCACAGTGGCACCAAGAATCAGTATCCAGAAACCACAGGAAAAACCTAAAGACCATTTTTTAAATGCTTCCCATTTCCAAGATCAGAGGACCAGATGAGCTCATCCTAGAGTAACCAGGTTAACGTTTAAAACATAACCAACAACCATTCAACATGTGAATGTAATGGGAGGAAAATCCAACCATTCCTAGATCTGACTTGTACAAACTGTGTTTCAGATTCCAAATGACTCCTGAGGCTAAGTTCTCCATGTCTTTTGTCAACTGTTACTACCTATGGGAAAGCAGGTATACTCATCTTCTTAATTAAATATCTAATTACCTTACTGCAGCTACTAACCAGGGCACCTGTTTGCAAGCACCAACACACACATTCACTGTCCCTGTGTTAGGAAACCCACCCTTTGCCCCATGCGTACATTGCTTCTGGCTTTTTGCTTGCAGAATGCGCAGCTTTCTCGATCCAGTCCAGAAATGAGATTTGCAAAGTTGAGGGGGAAAAAGCACTCCAAAGCTGACACTACAATCTGTGAAACAGTAATTGTCACAGCGTTGCCCTGCCTTTCTCCTTTGGCACTCCTAAGAACCTGGCTATCACAATGCCATTCAAGCCCAGTTTCTATCATCATAAACTCCTATCTCCAACTTATTCTCCTGTTAACTGTTAACTGTTTTTTGAAAGATTCACAGATTCCTAAGTCTTGGGAAGAAAGTTCAAACAGACTGAGATTGGTTTTAAATACACACATGACTTGCAGCATGACATTTCTACAGCTGCAGCCAGGATTTCCATTTACATTAGTGGAAAATGACTGTTCTAAATTACTCCCCTCTCACATCTCTACCCTCCTGTGCTTTTACTTGGATCCCATTTAATTTGCTCACTCTGCCCATACATTCAGACCTCCTTCACTAACAACAGATTGGACAGTGCTGGACTTGCCTTGCACTCTCAGTGTGAGTCTCCTTGACTTTATTCACTAGCCAGGTGAATTATCAGGCCTTCTACTGCAACTACTTATATGCTCCTAGATCCTCATGTGACATCAGCCTAATCAGCAGTGTCAGGAATGAAACATTTCTGGCTACAGTAATACCGAATTACTTGCACCTGGCTTTAGTTCAACGATGACAACCAGCACAGGCAAATGTTCACTCCCTTCTGCTCTCATGCATTGATGCTGACTTTATGATGTGGCTCAAAAGCTTGAATTCAAGGTGATCAGAATACACTTTACCTTCAGTCTTTGTTGGTGCCTTTTGGAACTGTAGCCTGTCTGCACGTAAGAATCATGACAGTAACACTGCCCAACAGACACTTTTTTCTTTTCAAGAAAAAATAAATTAGGGGGGAAGGGAAAAAAAAAAAAAAAGAAGAAAAAGGCAGTACAAATAGATCTGGCTGGAGATCAGAGACCACAAGAACTGGCTTACAGGAAACTGTCCTCATCGTTTACTAGATAGACCTTTTTTTACCATGTATTACATGGATCATGCAGGGACAGGATGGTTTTACGCTCACTCCAAAAGGCATGTTATCACAGGACAACCTAACTTGCAATCTTGTACGGTTGGGAAGAAAGGGAACAGAGAGGCTGTCTCTTTCCAGTCCATACCAGCAAAGCATAAAGGATTCCAGAAGATGCTTTGTCCACTTTGTTCATTTGCATTAGCAAGTTTCAGTCACTGAGTTTTAAAAGAAAAACACTAAAATGTTTCAGTCAACATAAGGCATCAAAACAAAGTCAACAAAACAGTAACAGAAACACCACGAAACAGAGGTGCAGAGGCCCTGACTTCAGTGGCTCTACTCATGTAAGGGAGCATTATTCATAACACCTCATTTATTCAGGTTTTTACATGCTCTTTCCTTGCACAAGTGTTATACCTATTTTCACTGTACCACTCTAATTGAGCTTAATACCATATTACTTAACCAGGTCCACAGCTACAGGCAAAGCCTTTTAATACAAAAATTTCCTAACCTGCCGATATGAGTGCTTTTGTCACAGAATGAGGAAATGTTTGCACAAATGTGGCTGCTATTGCAGGGTGTTGTTGTTGGTCTAAGCCATGAATGAACAAACAGCTAAATCTCCTCCCAAACAGCTTTTGTGATGTGCAATGATAATGACAATTTGGCTGTATCATCTGGCTAGGACTTCAAGCAGCTTTTACTAGTTGCTCCTCGGTGTTCTGCAGGCAGTAAACCATAGGCTTCTCTCAAATTATGCCAACTCTTCTCTGAAAGCTTGTTTTTGTTTATGAAACCAGTTTTCCCAACAGCAACACTACTAATGCACACATAAGGACAGCAGACTTGTTGCATGGTTCTGCAGCATGCTAAATGTATCACTACCTCTGCTATTACATTGCTTGAGGTGACCCAGGAAATCAATAGCAGAACTGGGCTTGGAGCACAGCCTGCCTGAAACCCACTCACCCTTTCTGCTGGCCACAGGACCAAGATTCACAGAGGTATTACACTGTGCTCTGCCATCACAGTGTTCAAAGCCAGTCACGGTCACACATACATGCACACCAAACTTTGGATCAGTCCTGATACCACACTAATAAAGAACAAGAAAACCTAGGACTTTTTTCTACCACTTGCCGAGCTTCCATGAACTCGCTGAGCCAATTTTTCAGGCTGGTTCTACTGTTTCCATTACATGGCTCTAAACTATCATTCCTAGAAAAGCCATTCACCAGCTTTTCTAGGAACTCAGTAACTCCCCCATCCCCAGGACCTTTTTTCTGTATTTGTCAAGGACCATATTCTGCTCCCCACACACATACTAACTAGCACCTTCTTCCCCGAACACTCCTACTGCTGTCCTGCAAATCCAATGCTGCAGCAGTTTGCCTCTCATGAAGCCAGCACAACAGTGAGGGACCTGCAGCAGTGCTAAATTACAGAAGTTTGCTGGGCTGCAGACATGGGTGTGAAGGCCAAAATCTGGACCATAAGAAAGGACTGGTGTGGGGAAGAAGTTCTATGAAACCGCACATTTGAATATGTAACACATAAAACATCCGGTCTAGGAAGCACAGGTAAGTTGGTCGGACTCCCTACCTGAATGTACAGGTATGTGGCGGTGCTGTCACCTCTTGGTGCTTACTCTCAGAAACATGTAATGGTCAAAAACTACAGTAATTCAGAAGTTAGGCTTTAAAGTCATTTTTATGCCTAGTTCAGACCCTTCCTAATACAATCATGCAACAACTGTTCTTATAGTACCCTAACAAGTATCTTGTTCCATTTGTTATTTTAAAAGGAAAACATTTCAAAGAAGTATGCCATAACACGTAGAACTGCGTATTTCCCAAGTACTTGTCATGAAATTGATATTGAAAGCTCAGGAAAAAAACTCAGGTCATATCATGTTTGATAACGGAAATCCATATTCCAACAGCCAGCAAATAGAAAAGGGGATCTGGAAGTTATGTTTACTAGAAGACAAAATGAAGTTCAAGATGTTTAAGACACTATCTCTCCCTTTATTCACCTGTAGCATTTAATACCTGAAATCAATGCTGTTCCCACTACATGAAGACATGCTTTTACAAAATGTGGGGCTGAACATTGTGCCTCTCTCCACTGAAGAGTCTTTAAATCAATTTTGCACCCTGCTCATCAAGAGGCAGGTCAGGAGCTCCTCCAGACCCCCACAAGGCTGCTAGACTCCCCCTCACCTGGGGAGACAAGCCGTCTCCTGTATCACACACAGCTACAAAGTACTGCAAAGTATGAAAACTGTAAAAAAACAATGGTCAGGAGAGAACTCTGAAGTTTTTCACCAACTCTTTACGTGCAGACCATACTGTACTAACTTCATCACAGCAAATTCCTATAAATTTAAACTAGCACAGAAGGCACAGCCAGTCATTGTCAGCCCTGTTCTCCTTGTCAAGGACAACGCCAGAACACGCCACCTCTGGAATCACATCTCCAAGGAGCTCTGGCACCTCCCCTGCCCTGTCCTACAGCATGGCTCATTTACCTGGCTCTGAGCACTGACCTTTTGGCCGTTTTTATTTCCTAGCTGCTGCACTCCCTGCAGCTTACACCATCCCCAATCTAACCTCATCATGGTAGTTACAGCCTGTTCTCTGCACTCAGGCAAAATTTTCATCTGCACCACTTCATTTGGCCTAACTTTCCTAGATTTTGTTATTCCTGCCTGAATAAGCTATTTCTACATCTCTGCATGAATTTTCTTTCCAAGTTCTTATCTCTATGAAATGTCTTTTCCACTCCATCTCCTTCAGCACCTAGGAAGCCTACAAAGACCTCAGCAGCTAACCTGTTACAGATCAAAACATCCCTGCTATTTACCAATTTGTTTCAAAGCAAAACACTACAAGGATCTCTGCTCTGTCCCGATGAGCAGAAGAAAGGTCATGTCTTCTACTGTTTTCCTGCTGAAAATCCAAGAAGTCTTTCCTTTTCAATTTGTAATCAGCACTCAGAAGTCCTGTGGTTTAAAAGCATGACCTAGCACAACGCAGCACAATGACATTACACAGGACCAAGAGGAGATACACAATCACAGGGGCCCTGTGGAGAGACACAATGCCCCATAAAATATACAGGCTGTGTGTCTCCGAAACACAAGATGCGTATGGGGGCAAAAGCAGTGCCCATCTCCTGACAACTCACCAATACACCTTGGTCCACTGCTCACTGGTGGAGAAGAGGGTCTGCAGCAATATTTGCTAATCAAGGGGAAATCAGAAAACACCTCGAGGAGGGCAAGATTTAAACAGGAGAATTAAAGACAGCTTTAAGTTAAAGTGGTGAATGTGACAGTACCCATGCAAAGAGTCTACTGGCACATGTATTGAGACACACTGAATTCACATAAACCTTCAAAACTAAGTAGCATACTTGCAAAGGAAATCAATCAGCTGAAGAAAGTAGCCTTTCTAGAAACGCAAGCACTGACATTTCACAGGCTGTTTCTCGGGATTTCACAGCTAAAATATTTTGTTCAATCTGCCTGGAAAACAGACCCAGAGCAATGTGACCAGACCAGGTCCCAAACACTTTCATTAACACAGCATAATTTTTGCTTATCCCCTGCTCCAAAGAGTCTATTTTCAGATTCATATGGTAGATAACAGCCTTCTGAGATCTGCTGCCCTTGTGAAAGCTGGTATGAAAAACACTCTGTGGGCTTACATCCCCCTTCATTATGTCTGCACCTGCAAATGCAAAACTCAGAGTTTTACTCCATTTCTCTATGTCTTTCTGATTCCACACATGCCATTACTGAACTTACACCCAAATTCCAACTTCCAGCTGCTGTATATAGCTAATCAGGGAGCATATATTTCCTCCTGATGAAGGCAGACACAGTCTAATAGAGGCAGGGCCGTGTCTACTCTGCACCATTACAGAGAAGAATGCACTGACCATCCCCTTAACCTTACAGCAAAGATTCAGCCTACGCTGACCTGGCTGCAGGGCTGGGTCACGTTGCCCACCGATAAAAGGTTCTGCAAAATGCCATCCCCTGCTACCGGCTACAAAGGGCTCTGTGCAAGAGGGAAACACAGGATTTGCAGACAGGCCAGCAATATTTCCAGACCTGTAAAGCTGATCTTAGGCTTTCCTCTCAAAGAGTCTAAACTGACGTTTAACACAGAAAAATACCCCACTGCTTTTTTAAAACTTCTAGAGCAAGTCTCAGTCATTCCACTTAATTTAAATGTCCTTCTCTATTTCTCTCTCCACTTGCAAGAGCAAGTTTTATCCACAAAGTCATGCACTTTAAAAATGCCCTGAAACCACAAATCATAGTTGCTGTGCCCAGACACATGATTCATAACCACAATAAAGTTGTTTGAGGCTTGCCTATTCTCTTCTGCATTGACACTAATTCTAAAGATTAAAAATGAGATGCAGATTGCTTCTCCTGCAAAACTACTCTGTAACCTTGAAGAGACCTGGGTAACCTTCAGCCTCAGTTTCATTCCTTAGCTGTCTAAAGAGATTACAATTTAAAAAAGACTACATCAACTACATCAGTGGCCAGTATCCATGATCCATCCTATGAATACTGCTCCCAAAGAAGAGTGCTTGCATCTTCAAAACTCATCTTCTCCATGAGAAATACAGGAAATGGTTCCATACACAAGAGCAGCCCCTTGTGCCAGTCAGGTCTTTCCACAGCCATGAAGACTCACAGAGGAAGGGTGGGTGAAGTCAGCATAAAAGAAACTGACATCCTGCTCCTGACTTCTGGCATAAAAAAAAAACAGACTTTGACCCTGCCTCGAAAGAAATTACCTATCACACTGCTTGTCCAGGTAACCTGTACAGTCTAAATGGCACATTCTCCATGAAACCCACAGGTCTCCTCCAACTGGGAAGCCTCTCCATGTATGGCTCAGCTGAATTTGAACCTTCTTGCCTCAGCAAACAGGCTGCAAGGCCCACCCATCTTTACACCTGCTGCCTCAATTGCAGCCACACGATACAGAAGAGTTTGACTCTGGGGGTCCCAGACTGTGGTCCTCCCACCAGCATCAGCTGGGTCTGGGCATCTCCCATTTCTCTTTTGACTGCTCTCTGGCCTTTCCAGCCAGGAGTAACACAAGCACTTGGGCAGTTTGAGTTCATCCATCAGGTCCTAGCACGGAACTGGGCAGGACAACTGGCAAGCTGCTTCTGTCTGCACATTTGGTTTTATCATCTTCCTGAACGGATGGTTTTACGTCAGTACAGTAGCCAAGAAAACACAGAGCTGCTTCAGCTGACATGCAGCAGAACACACTTTCCTAACCTCTTTTCTTTCTAATGATTACAGTGAAAAGAACACAGTGAAAGCAATATTTTCCCACAGGCATGAATAGATTACAGCATTTCTCTGAACTGCAAATTATTTTATTCTTAGTTAATTATTAGCAGTGCTGTAGGGACAGACCAAACACTTCAAACTCAGCTCTAGATGCTGTTCTGAAATATCCTTTACATGTTAGGTGCTCTCCCTGGTACTACACTTGTGAAAACAGAATCACTTTTGTCTGTTCACTGAGACATCAGAAAACCATTTTTAAAAAAGGGAGGCAATTGCCCATGATGAGCAGAAACAAAAAAGCCACGTTCTTGCGCTACAGTACTTTCGTGAGACTTGATTCTTCCATCTCACATGGTAACAAATAAACACTGAAAGCAACTTCCCATCTTGCTCTGTCAGCACATGGACACCTAATAAATCCCAGGATGCAGAAGACACCCAAAAGGCTTTTTTCTATTTCTTTTGGTTGTGTAATTACAGGACATAGTTACGACACTCATGCTACTTCCCACTCTGCCTTTGAAGAAATTAAAGGCAAATAATGTAAAAAACACAGATACTGGGGAAAACACAATTGCTACATTCATGTAAATACAGGACATCTTTCAGGTGTCTGGCTGGCTGGTACAGAATCTGGTGATATTCTTTCCAGAATGGCTTGATTTAAGTAATTCATTTTCTTACATGGTTTATTTGCATAAGATTGTGAGACACCTGACAGCAGGCAAAAAGCAGCTGCATGAGCAGGTGCCACACTGATCTCAGGCCTCAATGCTGATTATCACAAGCAGAGATGCTAATCCTGAGGAATACTTAATTGCCTGCTCACAGCCCCCAACTATTTTCCCAGCTCCAGCACCTCCTTTTCTGCTGTGCACAAAAGGCACTTTTTTTCATTCCCAGAAAGGGCCTACCATGGGATGGCAGCCTGGGCCTTCTGCTGCCCACACAGCATGCAACAGCGCTGCCTGGGAGGAAGCATGCCAGACTCTGCTGGCATAGTTTCTAATGGAATCAGGAAGGCCAGACTTGACACAGGGAATAGGTTAATGCCATGGAGAGCAAACAGAAATCATGGAGTCATGCTGCTGTGTGATGTCTTCCCAAACCTTAGCACTGAACCAATGATGAGGTTCCTCAAACCTGAATCCTTGTACCACTACCATATCTGGTTTTTTTAAACTTGGTCAGCATTACACTCCCAGACAGTGTGACTGGCCTGATCGAAAAGAAAGCAAACCCTCCACCATATGCTCACTATTACTGCCAGGGTCTGAGACCAGTTGTAAATGAGAAAGGCATAAAGGCTTTCCTGTTGCTATGCTACAGATGTTGTTCGGTACCTTCATGGTGTATTTCTGAGACTCAAGAGCCTGTTTTTGCTGGCTATAACGGCATGTGGGTGCAAGTCTATCGAAATCAATGGACCTAAGCAATTTCAGAGATAAAAAAGCATCTGGCCCTGATGCTTGAAGCCTTGTAGCACAAATACAACATGCACAACTGCATCTTTAGCTCTAGCTCTTGCTTATTATGAAAATGCATAATTGTCAATACAAAACACTGGCAGGATCAGTCAGAATTGTATTTCAAAGTCCAAGCTTTCTAGCTCAGCTCTCACATATGAAACTTGCCTTTGTGTTTGCCTGAAAAACGCATTAGCTTTTCATCCAAAGCAATAGTTTCCTACTTGATGGGTTGGAGTCCACATTTTCTCCTTCTGAGCACGCTGTAAAGTGTCTCAGAGGCATACACCCCTGCTCTAATTAGAAAGAAAATGCAATTTTATACCCATATCTGCCCATACTATTATTGTTTACACTATGAAGCTATTTCTTCCTGTTAGATCAGGATAAGCTGCTAATTAAGATGTACAGCAGAAAAAGGCACTTTTTCTTTTTTTTTTTGAAAAGAGACAACGAAGCGCTGCATGACGCTCACGAGATTGGAAACTGATCCCAGCTGGGTCACAGACTTGCCTACTTACTGCCCGCAGGTAACATTATTATCCTAACATTCCTCATTTCCTCACATGCAAACTGGAAACAATAACAGAGTCTCCTAATGGAGACACTTCGTACTTCAGGACTGGATCTCCAAGCAGGCTCCTTCTTCACTGCCCCAGCTCTGGAACAAAATACCTGCACAAAAGAGTAACATGGCATTTTTCTGGCTTCTAAACTTGGTGCCCTTGTCACAAGGCAGGCAAAGACACAGAGCTGTACACTGTACACTGCTGGAGAACAGGGGCTTCCCTCTACCCACAGTCTTGGATGAGTTCAAAGTCATTTGTGACTCCTGCACCTTTACATTCACCTCCCATCCCACCTCCATAGCAAGAATTTTTGTGCAGGCACTATTCCCTAACCGGTGGTTTTCCAAACCAGGTCCAAAAGCCTTTCTCAAATGTAAACATTCAACCACACAGAGCCTCACCAGCCACCTGGCTCCTAACCCCGTTACACATATTTACATAATCTTTTCTATAGAAAAGACCATTATTTAGTTCAGCAGGTGCATCAAGGAAAAAAATAATTAACAGAAGCTTATAAAGCTCTGGATTTCAAATGCAGCACCACTGTGACGCACTGAATTTCCCCTATCTCTGAGATTTTCATTAAAATAGTTGGAAAGAGCAGTCTGAGTGAGACAGCCCTGTCAAGAGCACATGAATTGTTTGAATTCTTGCCTACAGTTCCATACCACAACTAAATCTCTCCTAGGAATGCACTTAAAAACTAAGGATTGAGGTTTTCACATTTTCAGCCATACCATTCCCATTGACTCTTATTCAGAATACGGGCCTTTGGAAGCTCAGCTCAAAGTAACCACAACATTAAAGTGTGAGAAAAGTGCATTTATATCAGTGTCTGGCAATGTAAAGCACCACATTTTACAGCATTTGGATTACAAACCTATGTGACGGAGAAACACAGCAAAGCGTAAGCAGCCCCGTGTGCCAGAAGTGGGTAAATATGGACAACAGAGACATGGACATCTAAAGAAGTATTTTTCCCTTTTTTGATCAAAATCAAAACATTATCTGGTCCCCTAGAAGCATAGAGTTAACTTGATTTTATCAGGATTTGAGACACTAGTCTTAATAGCCTAGGAATTATAAACCTGAGAAAGTTATTTCAGCTATGCAAAAGTATCCAGAGATGTAATACAGGATGTATGATTTGTGTATTCTTAAAAGTGTTACATGTTTCATTCATACAACAAAATAACCAGATAATATATTATATTATTTATTTATATATATTTTTCATATATATATACACATACTATATTATAATAGTAAAAAGGAAAATCAGTTCCAAGCAAAACCAGTTGGGTTTCACGTGAAAGTTTTAAAGCCAGTAACTCCTGCCTTTATACATTGCTCAGACAAATAAAGTGAATTCTACAAGCCACCTTTCAAAGCCTGAAAATCAAGAATTTGGTGAATGGCTTCCCATTAATACCATATGCTTCCAAGGTGAGAAGCAACACAAAAGGAAAGAGTGTATTACCTTTAGATGATGAGGCATGTTTATGCCTGCAGCATTTAAGAACTGGAAGAAAAATAACTGATTCTTCCTATGACTGTAATCCCTTTTTCCTTGGGATGTCAACCCTTTTCTCTTGCAGACCTGGCCACACTGGAAAATCTGACATTGCCTTTAGGCAGAGCTGCAGTGAGACACTTCATACGGCCCTATCAGATTGAACAGCTTTAGCCCTGGTTCTGTTGTTACTGGTACCAGTAGAAAAAAAAACTATGAGTGACTTTATGGAAGAAACACTTTTGATATATCACTTGTTAAGTGGTAATGTGTCCAGAAACCTGTGAAGACATAAGAAATGGAGATAAAAATCTATGAACAGGATATGAGTTGGGGCTCTAAGCAACAGAAAAGCTTCTACCTCTGAGTGCTACACACACTGAAATGCTCTCTCCTCACCAATAATAAAAGACACTGGAGATGTAAAGGCATTACAGCCACTATTTTCGAAGGTTGTATGTGAAGCAAATCTTGTAGATAAAGATTGTATCTCCTACACCTGGGGGGCAGGGAGAAAAAAACACACACCAAAAAAGCTTTCAGGAACAGAAACTTTTATCCAGGTCTTCACCATTCACCTGCAAACTTATCTATTTTTCCTGCTGTATCAAATAATCTCATAAAAGATTATTTTTATCTCCAAAGAGATTTGTCTTGCGTAATTTAAACCTTTCAGGTTAGAATTAAAGGACATAACATCTCTTCATCAAGACTGTCTCAAATGATGCCACTGCTGCCCATTACAAAAAAAAGTCTGGCTCCTACTCCCATGGAAGGTGAAACTAAAACTCATACTTTTGGCTCTGGAGGAGGATCTAATCAAAACTACTTATCCTATTGCCTTCCAGTCTCCTAGTACAGTATGCTGGAGGTAATAAGGAATGTGGTGTTGCCCCACGGAATAAAATAAGGTTTAACCTTATTGTAAGTATTGTAAGGGCCTACCAGCTGGTATTGTAATGTATTCCTCATAAACGAATGGCATCTCAGAGTGTTTGAAGACTAAGCATTAAGTAGAAGCAGATGCTTGCAGTTCTACAATATGCAGTTTCCTTTTAAAAAAAAAGTTGTGTGCCACCTGTTCCTTCCATTTTTCCTTTTTTTTTCTGAAGACACTGCTGGCAATGGAATTAGTCATTAAAAACAACCCACACACACTTACTTGGTTAACTAACTAGCACTCAGGAGCTGCTGGCATCAATAAGAACAGCTTCCTCAGATACTCCCTCAATAAATACTTTGCTAGCCTCTGGGTTTCACATCTGGTGTTTGGTAGAATGTTAACCCAGGCATCTGTTATTACTCAGAAACCCGCATCTTTATACATCATACATAATCTCAGAGAATGAAAAGTAAAGTGGCCCTTAAAAGAACATCTATTTCTGTATATTCATCATTTCAGGCTTCAGATTATTTGAGCAAGTGTTCGGACACGTAACGCAAATGCCCAGATGCATCTGAAAGAGAACTAAACCAACAACCCAGTTCTGCTGCTGTGCAATACCAACACACTTGTGATGACTTCAGCAGAGCCATGCCAATGAGAAATCTGGTCTGTTAGACTTTCATACTACAAGCACACCTGGTTCAGAGTCATATGGGTATCAACTGGTTTGTCTGCAAAAATTCTACAGCCACCACCTTCAATCAGCACCTCCTACTTTTTTCCTCCCTGGTACAGCACTCAGGGCTCCCCTCGTCCACATCCTACCCACAAGCTTCTGGGGAAGAAGACATCACACCAACATCTTTCCTGCTTTTCCATCTACAAACACAGGGAGCATCACACGGTTCTGCAGGGCCACAAGCCGGGGCTGGCTCATGCCACAGTTCGATGGCCTCCATCCTGAACTGCTGGATGCAGCCCAGGTCATGTGTTTTTCTAACTCAGCAGCACAGTGGCTGGATCACAGCCCTCCCACTGGCCAGGGCTAACATGATTGCCCACTGAGAATGCAAGACAAGAGTGCTGCACATCCCAGCAAAGCGCTGCTAGAGGCAAACACCAGAGGAGAATGCTACGTGGAGAAACTCTTTCTCCCTCTGCCCCACACCCTGCTGGAGGGCTCCTTCTTATAGGAGGAGAACTTGGAACAAGACAAGGAGCACTTCCAATGAACTGGAATGCTGTTGGATCTTTTTGGGGCAAGCTCAAGTTGCTTATGTTGAAGTGACTTCAACATAAATAGCGAAGGCTTAGTCTAAGTAGTTTCTGCCTCACATGATTCTCTCTCTAAGGTATCTAGCAGCCATCAAACCAAAGGGCGCTGGATGTAATGTCAATGCCTTCAACAGCTAGGTCTGGTTTTCTCTTTTCTTTTTTTTTAATTTTAGCACAAGGAGAATATAATACAGAAAACCTGTGACAGAGAAAGAAGTAGGGCCCAAGGATAACATGCCGATGTTTGACCATGTGGACTGTTCTCACTCCTCTGTACCACACGTGACACTGCCCTCCTCAGGAACCTCCGCTGTGGGAGCAGTGTGAACTGCTGAATCCCTTTACACTTTCTGTTCCTAGCAGTAGAGTAGGAGAGAATGGTAACGGTGTGTGCATGTGAGCACATCTGCAAAACAACTTGAGGTGCATAGTCTTACACCGGGAACTAGAGAACCAGTATACCCTGGTAGAACGGAACTCAGATTTCTCCAAGAGATCAGGTGCCTCATTAGAATTGTTTATTTGCTGGGCTACAGCAGATCACTTGTACAAGAGAAGCAGCCCAAAAGAGCAGCAATTTAAAGATGGAAGCACAAAAGACTCCAGGGTGTAAGTGGTGATGCCAGTTCTTGTATCTTTTAAAAACAAAGGCAAATGTTCAGCTAGCTCTGTCTGTTTACAGGGCTTCTAAGAACTCACTCAGTTCTTTCATTCTATATATTTTATATCCTTTTTCCTGATTCAATAGAAAAAGAGAGGTTCTTCAGAAAACGGCTCCATCATATGTGACCTTCCAAGCTTCCTGAGATGCTCATCTACAGTCTCTGCTCTCTGCAGGAGGAGAGCAGGGTAAGCACACTGCTTGCAAGCAGTAATGACATACAAGAGCCTAATGTCAGGCTAGGCAATGCGGGTCTTCCAGCTTTTGATAAAATTCTCTTCTGTTTTTTGTTCATACCACATGAAAATTCACCATGAATTAGTACAGGCTTTGGTACCGTTACATACACTTGGGTTGTTCCTGTGAAATATTCTGATAAGAAATAAAACCATCTTTTTGTTGCCTTTTTTTTTCCAGGTTCTCAGTAAAACACAATAGTTGTGCTTACATTTAATATTTTCTTTTGAGGATTTGGGTTTTATTGCCCTTCAAGTGCAAAAAATTAGGTAATATTTATGTTCAATACATGCTTGAGCTTGCAGAGACAAGCCTGAGACAAAAAGTCTTGCTTTCATTCCTTTGCACAAGATACACCGCTGTCTGATGAGCAAGAAGGTGCTTTGGGCCGGTTCAGAAAGTGATGCAACAGAGTGAGACCAAAAATGGGTAAAGAGCTTCTCTGTGCCATTATATGGGTCGTGTACAAGCCTAAGAGAGGGTTATAAGGAAGACTATCAAGACAAAAAAGAGAGCTGAGCATGATCTGCATGTCCCTTAGATTCACATGGAGAAGACAGAAAGAGAAGAACAAAATCTAGTAAAATTCAAAAAGTTTGATGTGTTTAAACAGCCTTGGTGCAGGACTGCTCCTCTAGTCTGTACTGTGTGTTCAGCTTAATAAAATGAGATTTAGACAACTGATTATTTAATTACAAGGAGGTCTTTTGCTCTCTGTTTATGCAGGAACACAGCTTCTATTGATAAACTGTGAGTAGCTCAAATGCAGCTGAAAGTACCAATATTCTAGGCACTGGAAGAATTGGATTACTACTCACTTTTAAGAGCAGACAGGAGTTTACCTACCCCTTTCAGCTGACAGTTCACCACCCTGCTCTGAATTTCCTGGTTACATGCATCAACCGTGATAAATCTCTGGTAAGAACAGACAAGCACATTCAAATCCTGCCACAAAGACTACTGAAGCTCAGACTAGCACCGGTGAAGTGAAACGCAGAATGAACTCTCCTCGACTTCCCTGTTGCTCCTTGCAAAGAGTACCCACCAAACAGCTTTGTCTACACTTTCAGCTCAGATCTTCAATCACTTCTTCCTCTTAAAGTTTTCAGATTTGGCCTTATTACAGCTTTGAAAGACCTGTCTCTTCCTGACCATTTAACTTTTTGCCTAATGATTCAAGTTCAATGACATACAGAGGCTGACAAGGAGCAGATAAAAGCAACATCTTGTACTCACTGAAATCAAAGCTAGACCTCTTCTCACCGGATAAGGATTAATACCACGAGCAGGGCTCCAGGCAGTTTCCATTCAAGAATGATGACAACAGGAGCCTTGCTGATAAATTCTCACATCTCACCTGTTTCTCTCACTGCAAGAGAGGAGGCTTACATGACTGTGACAATTTTTTAAAACATCTTGAGAAATCCAAGTGGTACATCTGCACTGCAGCCTATCGCAGCTATAATGCAGTATTTCAGAGCTGGTGACAAGCAACGCACTCTATGAAATACCCAGCAGAGAGATTGCTGCTCTGCACTGAAATACTGCCACTCACTCTTTGGCTGTGGATATGTACTCCAGAAAGACTCATGCCTTCACACAAAGGAAAAAACTATGACCTCCAAGAGAGAAATGTGAGGCTACAGTAAGAGCAGCAATGTTGTGACCAGGAACTGCCCCCAGCGGGCAACACATGTCCCAGTTTTTACTCCATTCTCCCCCCTAGAAAGAAGACAGACAAGCACCAACTACAGAAAAGAAAAAACCAAACCCCAGAAAAAAATGCAACTTCATCATGACTGTGCAGTGTCACCAGATAAATGTGGCGCTTGGAAACTTGAATTTTCTTGGAAGAGGAATGACCAAGTAATTCTTCTTCCATAACCACTGGATAAAGTGAAAATGGTATTTACCAGCTCTCTTTGTACTGTTTTTCACTTGAGTCTTTCAAATAACTAAAAGCTGTTTGCACCCATTACACAAACTCCCCTCCAAACAGATCATACCAGCGGTGCAAGTGGGAAATCCTGAGATCAGCAGCTCTTTGCACCTTGGCTGTGTTGCAAATCTGCATATCCCATAAACAACCTCAATAAAACATTTCAACAAAACAGAGCAACGAATCCTCAGACAAGGTGAGCAAGTGGTGACTGATACACTTGTAATCAGCACATGTTGCAGGGAACATTTTTGCCAACCGTGAACCCTAAATTTGAAGTGTCAGAAGAAAAAAATGTCACATCACAGATTCAACTTGCAGTGCTTGTGCTCAGCAGCACTAGCAGCTTTTGGATAGCTTAACTCACATTAACAAGAGGACATTTCCTACAGAAAACAGACATCTACACAAAAAAGTTGGCAAAAACCCCAATGTGCTTTTATTTTCACTTGTTTCCACCTCTGTGCCATAAACACCTTCACCGTACAGCCCAGAAAATGTACGTATTTTCTTTGTTTAGAACATCATTACAATACATAACTCATGTACATGCAAGCATAGGAGGAGTCCTGTCAAACTATTTGGGTTTGTTTGAACAAGCCCCAGAGATCCATTAGGCAATCCAGCCCAGTAAAGTCAAGATGCACAGCAGTTCCAGAGTCCTGGAATGACTGATATGAGACCAACAAAAACAGAAGACCCACCTTGTGGTGTTGTTGCCACCTTGTCACCTGCAGTAAGAGCACCTTGTCAGTCACAGGATATTCTATTTCAGGTTTCCACAATCTGAAAAAAAAAGCTCTCAGTTAGTGGCAGCCATTAAAGGGAAAAGCTTTAATTTTATTATATGAATTAAAGACTCATGACTTGCAACATGTTAATAACAAAATGCCTTCCTTCTCTGTTTTTAGTAACATGTGCAAAGTTACACCGAATTCTCTTTTCCAGTGACAAGAACCTCTCTTGCCATTACAGTTTACATCCCGTGATTTGCATCAGACCATGTCTTACTGAAGAGCCCAGGCCTTCAGAATGCCTGTTTTCATATAAAGTGAATATCCATGGAAAAGATGATTCCTCTGAAGCACCGGCTACATTACGGTGTCCATTAGGATCAGAGTTTCACAGAAACAATTAAACCCTTTCCTTCTTGACAGAAAGAAGATGATCTGAAGGCAGAAGGCCTTTCATGTATCTAGATTCACTGGGGATGATTTGCCATAAATTAGAAAAGACATTAACAGCAACAGCCATAAGTACAAGGAGTCAGCAAACAAACAACACAGATAATACAACCTTATTTGCCAAAAGCTTCCTTGTTGCCAGGAATCCCACAGTTACACTGCACAGTAACAAATGATGTGCTTACAAGCTGCAGACCAGACTGATGGGACCTATTAATTCAGTATCAGGTAACGTGGTATCATGTACCACAGAAAACCTACAACAGGAAAGTGCTGTTGAGCAGTCGCAGAGGAGAATTCTCTGGTGCTACAGCTGTTTTACTGCAGGACCCTAGGCGTGTCCTTAACTGCTTTGTGCTTGAGTTACTAACCATATCTTACGATGGGTATAATATCATCACAATGGCAAAAACAAGGGCTAATTACTGCTTTGCAAATCCTGGGAATGACTAGGCAAGGGAGAAGCACCTATAAAGTGCAAACTGATGGCATTTACAAATTGCACTGAATTGCCCGAGAAGGAAGAAGTACAGACTTCCCTACCCAGCTTCAAGTCAACAGCCAACAAATGGACCATTTTCCAGCCTATCATCTTCAATCAGCATGCATCCTACCTGCAGAACTAACTTCTGCAAAAATGTGGGTAACAAAACTCACAGCTGGCCAAAGCTATTTAAGGTGCTCATTGCTTCACAGGGGAAAGACAGGGAGAAGATAAAAGTCAGCAGGAATAAAAGCATCTTGTACTTTCAGTGAACTTTGCTATGTCTCACTGTATTCATAAGCATAGGGGTTTTCACTGAAAGCAATGGGACTCTCATCTCTGACTTTACCAAAGCTAGAGAAGAAAGCATTTACTTTCACAGAAAGGTAGAGAAGGACAGATTCAGTGTCTTGCCAAAGTTAACAAGAAGCAGCGGCTGAATCACGAGCAGAAAGCAAAGACCCCATCTCTACCCCCTTCTTTTAAGCATGGGGCAACTTTCTGAAAGCAGAAAATTATTTAAGTCTCTACAGCACACTGCTGTCATAACTGAGGATGAAGGTGAAGGTGTAACCAGGAGAACAGCAGAAGGAAAGTCAAGCTCAACTATTTCTTCTTTTCTCTCAACACCAGCAAATGAGAAGTCATTTCTTACAATATACTGGGCAGGCGTGGGCCTTATTATCTTTGGTTAATTCCATATGTCTGAGAAGAAAATCAGCTGTAAGCCGGTTAGACTTGCTAAATGAGATTTGTCTAAGGTCCCACCCCCAGGTGCACAGTCATGCACCAAAGATTCAGCATTCTTTAGGAAGATGCTACTTGTCCAGACACTTAGTAATGGTCAGCAAAACACAACCATGTAACAACTCATACATAATATTCCCCTCTTGAACAAAACCCCATTCAGCACCCTCCAACCTCTGAGGAGCTCGCAGATCATATCCAAACAAAGAGACAAGGAGGAATGGTACCAGCAGGATCCCTTTTCTCAAGCTTCTAATGAGGAAATGATGGACAAGCACACAACCCTGGCACCTCCAGCAAGCAGAATTTCCAGCATTTTTACAGCTTGGTCCACAATAGAGACTCCAGACTCATCCTACCATCTGTGGTCATAATAAAAGGGAAACACACTTGTTGCTAAAATGGCCACAAAACACCAATCAGACACCTATTTACACTCCTTCTACGGTTACACTCAGTTAACTCCGCTTTGGGAACATCAAGATTTTCCAACTCATAGGCCTGACTCATGCAGCCGGCGGTGAACACTCAGGACACATTCTGGAAAAGACTACTAATAAAATACCATGCCAACTGCATGACTCAGAGAAAACAAGATTAGCACTGCGACACGTTGGCATTTTGACTTCTGAATACTTGCTGGATGATAAAATTAGGAGTTGTCTTTAAAGTCTACACTGAACAAAATTATCTACCCCTTTCCTGTAGCTACAGTGGCATTTGCTAATGCAGTCAGCTTTTATGTGAAGTCACTGTTCCTGCAGGGAGTCACACTGACAGCTCTGGTTACCAAAGTCTTTCACTAACTGCTTTCCAGTAACATCCTGTCTTGGGGTGACTTTCACCCCAAGACACATCCGATAAGAAAATAAAGTTGTCCAGTACTTTCCATCTTTCAGCATACCCCTGCCCCAAGAGAAGGGCAGGTACTATAAAGATAGCTGAGCTTATCCAAAAAATTCACTGGCATAACTGGATACATCTTCCAACACCCTGGGGACGGTTCACTTCAGAAGATGGAGCTGGTTTGCCTAAAAGGGAGAACCTGTTTGGAAATCTGAAGGTGGAAGATGGATTGAGTAATGTTGATCATGAAATGGTAACATCAACTATTCAAATATAAGGAAGGAACAAGTAGAGCAGATTAAGGGCAGTGAACCTCAAAAAAAAAAGATTTTAAGCAACTCCACACAGGTCAGTAAGGCTTCATAGGAGGCCAAAAAAGTGCAGAAAAGTGCTAGAGGTGGAATAAAGATACAGAGAAAAACTATTTTATGGTAAAACAAAGCTGGGACACCAACTGACTACACTGCTGACCGGTGGAATATGTTTAAAGAAGGGACTCATGTAGGTAAGTCAACTTAAGCAGATGAAATCTTACTACAAATTTTTTGTCATTTAAAAAAAACCCTAACCAACAGACTGAAACCAACTACACACTAACAGATGAAACCACTGACACTGTGAACTCACAGGAAATGAGGGAAGACCTAAAGCACTGCCTGAAAGCAAGTGCAGAACCACCAACCACCATAAAAAGGAAAGAGGATGACAACCACACAGGGAATTGGAGACCTGTCAGCCTAACTCAGCCTCCCAAAACAAACTGTGAATTAATTATAAATATCTGAAAGACAGATGGTCCACATCAGCAAACCTACTTCTCTAAAGAACCAACCAAAACAATCTGGCCTGACCTAGTTTACTGCTACAATATAGCATATTTACCGGAAAAGGGCAGCACATACATGCTATACTCTTCAGGGGGGCGTTGAATGAGTGCTCAGGGGGTTAGGGTTAGGGCTAGTGAGCCCAAGGCTCAATTTTTTGCAATGCTTCGTGTGAGCAGCCAGACAAAAACACTGAGCTGAGAGAGTTTACAAGTATTTCATCACATTCAAAATCATCCACAATCAATGCCATGAAACTCACTGATTCAAAGTGCTGCAGCAGTGCTGCTGCAGAGGCAGCAAAAAGGAAATGTTTCCACCTAGAGCTTCATCCATCAACATCATAGTTGAGACGCAACAGGCTGAGCCCAGGTACACAACACTGCTCAGCAGGAGCTGGAGCTCCTCTCTGATGTTCTGACTCAGACAGAGGCAAGTCACACCCCACAGCAATAGCAAAGTGAACAATTGAATATTCAGCTTCCACTGAATAGGTGGTTCCTAACAGGTTTTCCAGAGCTCTTCTGTCAGACCCATCAACCTCATACTGTTAACTGTTGTCTGACACACAGACATGCCTTAGCCCAGGAGATAATCCTCCAAAGTATAAAGCTAGCAGTTGTTCAGCATGTCTGAAAGACTTGCAAAGGCGATTTAGGACAATCTAACTAAATTAGGAACCCTCTGAAGCTGTAAATTGCCTTCACTGGACAGTCAAAAAGAACCAGGTAAACAGGATGGAGATATCTCAGGGAACCTGCTTCCACAACCAAGGTCTCCATTGTACCTCTTGCAACTTCTTCCAGCCTTGGGCATTTACCTTTCTTTGACCTGCTCACTGAAGATAATGGACAGCCCAAGACTTTGGTTGTTCACCTGTCTGCATGTGATGAAGCTGAGCTGCAGGAGCTGTGGCTGCACTCTGAAGGCCTTGGCCCTGAAGGTACACTCAGCTAATTGACATTTTGGACTGGGGTTCACATTTGAAGCCTACTGGTTCAGCAGCCTGCTCACCACAGTCTGTGTGAAGGAAAAACAGAATTAGCTTCCATTTCCTTAAAAAGACAGAAATTTCAATGCTGACTTTCTCTCTAATTGACCTAAGACCCTTCTTCATCTGCTATGGTACTTTTTGATAGCCTCTCTTACCACTTCTAGTGAAATGGAAAGTTGAATGAGTTCTAAAACCCCCAGAATATTTGAGATTGTTTACACATGAGAAATGATCTATGCCTCAGAATTGAAGTGGCAGTAACATAACAGATCTGTAGGGTACCTTCCCTGCTGTGCAAAAAAAGAGCAGATACATATTCAACACTTTTCATGGAAGCCGAGAGCCTAGTTTCCCAGGAGCATGTACCCTTTCAACTTTAATCTGCCAGTTTCAGGGACAGGAATTCACACGAAAAGTATACTGAGCACTGTCGGTATTTCTGCAGTGAAAGAGCCTCAAAGCTTCTGTTTGGTTTTCTAACTGATCCTATTATCCATTTTTTAATGTTTGAACACATTTTCAAAGGTGCAACTCAAAACACTGCAAGGGTACCAATAGTGCAAGAAAATATGCAACAAACAAAAAACCCTGACTTTCAAGAGAGATCAGTGTTGTTACCACTGCTCCTATTCAAGTAATTCCTTTTGATGCCTTCGGTTCTGGCTTTTATATTTTTAAATCCTGTACTGCCTACTGTGTAACTCTGAAGTTTCTTGTAGCCTGTTAGATGCTGCTCTCTTATGCCAGATAGACATAACAAAGCCTCTCCGAGCCTCTACTCATGAAAAGGTACTTCTGTTAGTATGAGCCTGCAAATTTTTAATTGTTCCCCATTCTCATTCCCAGGTGTCTCCCTCATAGCAGTTCTGATTTCCAGGAGTTTATTCAGCTTATCCAGTTGCAAGTAACATTAAACCATATCCTTTTATTATCTGCTCTTACTATTTTTCAGTTTGTTGGCATCAACACTGTAAGAGTTAACATGGTTGGAAGCTTTCTGTGAGGAAAAGAATTGCCTGAAGCTTTTTTCTTCTTCCATCAGATTTCATCCTCGAAGGCCTGACTCCTAGCTAGGACAGATCAGCATAGCTCTACCAAAATGCCAGGAAATGCCACCAGTTCACAGGAGTTAAGGATCCATCTTGGACACTTGTGTCAGGAAACCACAAAGTGACTTATGCTTTTCTCTGTAGTGATGAAAATACGCTTGAAAAGTACCTTTGCTTTCTTCTGCTGAAATCTACATGTTCCCATTCACTCCCTAAACAACTCCTCAAGCGTTTCTCCTATTACTCTCACATGTGGTCCTGAGCCCACAAAGTCAATTGGAGCTTCACCACTGACCACCACTTTCCAACCACATCACCACACTCAGCCCTGCCAACCACAACTTTTCAAGAGGAAGTAATAAATGAATAGTCTCCCTTCTCCTTTATAGGCTCCCACTATTTTAATGTCCAAACACCTCCTATCTATAATCTTCACCTTCCCAATTCTAGTACCAGCAAAGGATTAGTTATCCCAGTACAGAAGGGCTACTGAGGCACAGAGAAATTAAGTTATTTATTTCAAGTTCCCTATAAAATCTTCAGAAGCATTTACAGATCTCAAGTCAGATGACATTCATCAGTCTCAGCTGATGCTAAGAGTTCTCATCAAACAGGCTCATGGCAGCTACACAACTTTGAAAAGTCTGGGAGCAGCACTAGTTAAGGTTTAATAGTTAAACAAACCCTCTTCCAATACCACCATAGGCAGCTTCCTTTCAACAAACAGCAAATCTAAGAATATAATGCAAATCTTCAATAATACAGAGATGAGTGACACCCACTTCTAAAAATCAAGTTTAATTTAAAGCATTAATATCAGAAATCAAGGAGAGTTCTTCTGGAGTTTCTACGTGTCAACATGCACAAAGGATTACTTTGGGAAATTTTATTTTAATTAGATAATGAATCAATTAAATTTGTGGTAACCTAAGCTTTTAACACTCAAATAGGGTGATACATGAATCTTGAATAAAGTAAAAAGACTCTGCCATTCCAGAAAAGAAAAAGTTAAAGAATTAACTTTTCTGAGCAGTTTAAACTCCAGTTTCCTGATCCAGTTTAGATAACTGTTTCTTTCCCTGTCTCTAGCCAGGCTCAGGTAACCAACCCCCTTCTCCATGCCCAAATTACTCACACAGGGCCAGAGCAGAGTGCTGACGACTCCACAGTGACCCCAAGCAGCTTCCACTGGATACCTACATGTAAAGTTACTCGGACTTTAAATTATTTTTTTTCCACTGCTACAGTGGAAGCGCCCAACCATTTCACTGCAGGGCTCTGAAACATGAATTCCTAAACAAGCAGGATAATTTAAGAATGACTGATACAGAAAAGTCAGTATTTTCAGCGCAGTCTTACACAGTTTGCAGAAAACAGAAAGAATTAAGATGTGTTCTGAAAATACAGGAGAAAAGCAAAAGCACCGAGTGGCTGTTCCCAAATAGAGGAACATGCACTTAATGAGGCAGGAGTTCTGCGGAAACAAGTAATAATGTGATTCCATAATTAAAGACTGCTTTGTAATACGTATGCAGAAGGCTGCCACAAAGACTGCACAAACACCCCTTTTTCCAGTGTTTCCTGAAATGAGCCATTTGACTCGACAATGTTAAAAGGTTCCTTTAACAGCTTTTTTTGGTCTGCTACATCATCTAGATGTAACTGAGGTCAAGTGCATTAAGAATCTGTGTAACATTTTGTGCTGCAACATGACAAAAGAAGCACTGTCTGAGCTGCAAGGGCCGACTAGCACTAAATCTATTTCTACAGCCATACTAGAAACACATGTGGAAGTGTACAGAACTTAGAATTCATTTTAAAACTTTTTAAATAAATAGGGTGTTTAAATTCTGAATAAAATGTATAAATACTAAGTCCTTGGTGGCCTCCTAGACCATATATGAATCAGAGTGGCATCACAGAAACAGCAAATTAACAACACTACCCACTCAAAAGGTTAATAGGGGAAGGCAAGGACACACAGTAGGGCTTTCTGTGCGCCTCACCAGAGAGACCTCAGTTACAAGTAACCATGGTAAACTCATTCAAATCTGGCTTAGAAACCTCATTTTTTACAGATTTATTAACTTTTAATTAGTAGGCACAAGCATCACTCTAGTTTTAAATAATCCTTCCTTGGGAAGTGACATTATTGTATTTGTATTTTGGTGAAGGAAGAATGCACTTTTTTTTTATTAAAAGGGCTGACACAATTAATGAGTAGCTTTGAATGTTATCTTCTTTTGAAATACTCTATTCAGGATTGGAACAGTGTAATTATAGGTGCTGAGCAAAGAGCTTGTCTAGGTACATTTCAAAATGCTACATATATAATTCATCTTAAGCTTTTCTTAAAAAAGCTCATTTCTCTCAAAATAGAGAATTTCAAAGGTTCAAGGGGCTTTCAAAATGGGAGGTCTGATTTAATAGCGACTGGTCAATCAAAGCAGATATTCAGAAAACTGCTCCAACAGCCCTAAGCTGACCACTGTGGCAACTATGCTATGAGCAAAAAAGGAAACTGGGCTCTGACACAGCAAGCTGTGATTCTTGAAAGTAGCTCCTCCATCACTCAAACAGCCCTGCTAACCTCAGTGAGTCTCATCACATAACCACTTGTAAAATCAAGACATACCAAGCACAGGGCTGAAGGCATCCCATGCAACATCTCCACTAACACTTTTTGGTTCTGGAATAATTTCTTTGACGGCCTATTTTTTTTCCAAAAGATACAAGGAAAGCACTTGTGAGCAGGCAAATACAGCTGCAGCATTAAATAAATTAGAATACACTTGTCAAAATTGTAGACGTGTTGGTTTAAGAGAGGGAAGGTGTCAGACAGAGCGTGCAATGTTAACATAACCACACGGGCAGAGGCCACTTGAAGTCACTACACTCAGGATCCACATGAATGAGAGCAGAGTGTTTATAAGCTGCACAAGTTCTGGTCATCAGTATTCGGGTGTGCATGGATGGATGGATGTGTCTGCATGTATGTGTCTATATACATATATACACACACATAGAGTAACTATGTAAACTATTTTTTTCAAGAAGATAGGAATGGAAAGCAGGTGGAAAAGGAAAGGTAACCAGGACACAAACATCTAAAGAGCAAATATATTAAAAATTAAACATTCTCTTCAATTATAGTAGGTTCTACAATTTTTTCCTGAACACTGGCTCCTACAAGCACAAGACTGTCACTGAATCAGAATTACCACTTCCACTCTGAGACGAAACCAAGAGCACCACTAATTTGAGCCTTCTGCTGTGTCAAGTGATACCTGCAAGGCATGGAGCCATGGATTTCTTTTTTTTTTAATCCTATAGCATAGTAACTCTGACACGGAGTCCCCCTGCAGTGGCTGAAGTGCACACTATCTAAGGAAAATGCCTTGTGCTGGCTGCCAACGACTGAATCAAGCTAATCAGCAATGTGCCGATGTGTGCTGATGTTGATACTTCAAGGATCACAAAATATTCAGTTCTATTCATTAATCCTTTAATGCTGGTTCCCATCAATCACAGAGCCCACTGTAATTACGGGTTTCAAAAAGCTCCAGTAAGATCATTAACAGAGCAATGCAGAGGACAACACAACAAGAAAAGGACTTCAGATGCCAAATCCTTTCTATGCAAAGCCTCGTGTCTGCAATTTCCTCATAAGCATCAATGTCAAACCACAGGCAGAATTACCTGCATGTGGTTCAGAGAGGTATGGTAAGCCAACAAGCTGCAAGAGCACACTGCAAGCATCAATCATTTCCTAGGTGCAACACTAGTCCCTAGAGTTAGGTACATACACCTCACATTACAAAAGCTGAGTCTGAAAACTCCCCTGTTGACTACCTGGTTGCTGGACATTCACGCCAGGGACACAGTTCTGCTCAGTCTGCCTCCAGCAGCTCCCTCTGATCGTGCTGAATAGAGCCCAGAATGCATGGGAGCTGCAGAAAACATGACGTAATGCCTCTGCAGGCTCAATGCCCCCTTCTACTCTTGCAGCTAATTTTCCTCTGCTATATACAGTGAGCCTGCAGTTCTTCATTAAAAGAATTCACTCTTCTTACTGGCAAGTCCCATGATCCAATTTTCAGTTTCTATCTGCACTATACTGGCTTTATGTTTTAGGTTTTCTCTCCCTTTCAACCCTCCCAGTTTACTGTGCAGCCTTTTGCAATCTCTCAGCAAAAAAGACAAATCAATTCCTATTATCATCCTTTCACCAGTCTTCTTGAGTAACATTAGTGAGACATACAGTGGCTTTGGGTAGTTGGACACTTTTGGTAAACACTAATTGAGACAGAGACTCTCCGAGACATGCAGTCAAGAACCCTTAGGGTGCCAAACTGTTTGAAAACTAAATAGAGCAAATAAATATAGGCTCTTCTGTCCAGGTGTTAGGATTTTTCCCACTTCCTCCCTTCATGTGTTAAGTGTGAGATCTTACCTAGACACATAGACTCCAGGAATACTGTAAAATATATGGCCCCTGAATAAAAACATGGAATGCATCAGGAAGCACATGTGCTGTCAGGTAACCTTGATATGGGTGTTTGCTCCACTTTATGTCAGTGATTAAAATCAGCTGTCTTTAGCTAGGATAGTCAGTGCTCAAGTACTTGTCATCGTCCACCTGGACAAACTACACTATTCCAAGACCTCTCCCTCAGCATTCCCTTCTCAGCAGGTTGCTCTGCACATTTTCCTCTGATTTCCCACTATCTTCTTGCAATCCCCAAGTACCTTCCCTCTACAGCATTTAAATATTAGCAGTGGGCTGGTATAAGGCCAGCTACTTTTGTCCTTGTCAGCACTTTTTTTCTAGCTCTTCCAGAAGTCCCAAGGAAGATGTAAGCCAAGCGCTGTAACAGTCAGATAAGGCACAATTGATGATTTCACAATCCATGATTTCTCTTCTCTGCTTAGCCCCGACATCTCATCTCAACTTTCCACCTTACAAAACTCAAGATATAAGCACTCATAGCTCAACACAAAAATCGCTTTCCCCATCAGCTGACTGCAACTAAGTCCTGCCATCCATGGTCCTTAGGCAGACATAGGATGTGCGCACTAGAGAGGCAAAATGCCTCTGCTAAAGCCCTACATGTAACACTGCATAGCTATAAATACCTCAGAGAGGACTCTTCTGTATTTGACCACGGAAAAAAGAACATCCAGCAGAGCAAATGACCATGCAGCAATCAGCAAAGATCACTCAAGTCAAATGCGCTCACGGTTACAAACAAGGGTACATTGAGTTGATGATGTCTTTAGGGCTAGGGCCTACTTTGCAATGCCCTTGTTCAAAGGCAAATATGCCAGCAGTAATGGTAACTGAACCAAAGAACTGAATAATTCTGCCCTAAGGAGACAACATTTGGTAAAGGCTGAATCAAAAGCCAGAACATCCCCAGTAAGAGAAAGCTTCAGCACCCACTGTTACCTTCAAGTCTCTTGAGCACTGAGGATAGATCTTAAGCACAGAGGAGTTACTTTGCCAAGTCACAGAAGAGGATGCCACCACGATAGCATGGCAGGTGTAACATCGCTGCAGCAGAACAGAGTGGAGCTGCAGGCTAGCACAACAATCAGTAAGATGTTCAGCACACCAGAGCTGGTAGTCTGGCCACAGCCTGTGTGTTTTCTGTCATTCCCATTTACTCAGAAAGTACCTGCCTTAAGGCACAGAACCAAGGCACAACTTCCCACCTGAGACCATAAATAAAATACCAACCAAGGTAAATGAGACAAGCAAAGAAAACACACCTCATCATCCCCATCAGGGAACATTTTCACTAGTCCTTTTCTCAAAGAATAAGAGATGGGTAAATAAAAAACCCCAGTGGTTGCTCAGGGTTTTATTCATTTCCACATGTTTTATCTTTACAAGGAAACCATTTGCATCATCTTATAGAGTGTTAACTCTAATGATATGAACCAACAGCTTTGCTTTCACCATTCACACCTGTCCAGGACACCAGTTCTGGTTACTAACCAACACTTAAAATACTCACCTACATATTCTATTCCTATCTCTGAACCATGTGAATTATTCAGTAAGCTGCTACACCAAGGATTTCTTTAGAGAAGGTCTGCTTAACATGGCATATAGGGAATACATTAAAGGATTTATTTTCCTGACAGATTAGAAAACAAATTGATAAAATTAGACTTGCTTTCCAAAATAATGGTTCAGGTTACACCAATTCTTTAGACTTCTTAGCTTTAGGGGAGGAATTTCTGAAAACACGGTAGCATGTACAGACAACAGAATACAAATTCCTAATCACCTCTCAAAAAAAAGTACACGTTCTAACATTCTGTGCCTTTTCAAGAGGGTAACAGGACTAGACACACATAAAATATGACCCAGAACTGGGTCTTGTAAATCATAATCTTTCATCAAACAAAACATAAGCGATTTCCGCAACCAAAAAGGAGAAAGCTAAAATGTGCTGCTAAATTGTGCGAAGGATCTTTACTTTGCGTGTACCTAGTTTTGATGATCCACTGAGGAGGCAGCACACACACACACGTATGTATACAGACAGAGATACACAGACATACCTCAAAACACAGTACTGGCTGCTCCTCTGAAGAACCACAAGCTAGATATCCTTCCTGCTCCTCTCTTCCCAGATGCCTGGAAAATGCTTGTGAATTTTACAAGAGCAGAGACCGCAACTGTCCAGCTGAACACACAGCAGCAGCTTTTCGATGACTACCAAACACACTGTTACTTTGGCCAGGGAAAACTGTCCTGAACTGTCACTCTTGTACCGGGGATGATGAGAAAACAACATAGATTCAATCCAGGAAGAAATGGAATTATTTATTAATTTACAGACTCATTCATATATCTTAGTTTGCTTGAATGGCATAAGGTTATTGGTTCTTTGACCATGCACCTCTCAGAATGACTGGCTGAACTCTACAACACCCATTTCAAAATATTTCTTCAGTCAGTAACAATAACAATCTTGCACTTGCAAGATAAAGGCATTGGTTTACAAAAACCCCTAACTGTTTTCGGCCAGCATCCGTGTGAAAGCAAGGACTTTCACACAGACGCTGGCAGAAAGCTGGAAAACCTCTCAGCGACCGAGCCTTCAGCACCCACACTGAATCGCAGTGGAGCCCCAAGTTTCCCAATTCCATCACACTGGATAAATGCAGAGCCACTCTGGCACAACGCCACGGGCAGCGGGAGCAGGCCCGGCCTGTGGCCCTGACAGTGCCCTCTTGCCCCTGCACAAAGCACCCAGGAAGGCATCTCCCTCTTGGAGCAACAGCCTCTGAAGGAAAATAAAAGTTAAAAAGTGTTTGTGGCCTGGCTAATCCTGTAATCAAGTAAACTTTTAACAGCTCTCTGGTGGTACGTAATGCTGGTAGACTTATGCAGCTTTTGTGAAAAATCGTAAGTTAAATCTGCTTTTCTTCCACCATTTTGTGGATAATTCTGTTCTTTTCTCCACCTTGCAAGAAAAAGACTTCAGTGTTTCTTTATAATACTTTTACAAATTTTAAAGCAGCAATCTTCCAATTAAAAAATGTTGCACTGCTGTTATTTATCTTACTAAGGTATTTAACACAACAAAAAATGTCATTGGGTTTCATTCTCTCATTGCAAATACCTCACCATGAGCTTCCAGAGCCTTGCCCTTCTACTAAACTTCTACTAGACGTTCCATACCAAGAAATCAGATAATTAGGTAATTTGAAATTACCTAATTTGAAATTACCTAATTTTGCAGGAAAGCATACACACATGAATTATGCTTTATAATGGGAGGAAGAGGAGCCTATAAATTCTACACGCAATTTCCAAAAGACAAATTATATTCAACATTAAACATTTAGACAACAGCTAAGGAAAAATAATCAGAATAACTGAAGTTGCTCACTCAAACTGCATGTTACAAGGGGAAATAAAGAATTTTCATATTATGTTCTGTTTGACAATAACATAACCTTCAATGTTGTTTTCCAGCAAAAAAAGCATAATTCTGTTTATTATTATTTTAAAAACAACATCTGTGCTTGCAAGTATCCTTGTGAAAAAGTGCACAATATACTCCTTTTGCAAAGGCCATGGGAAAAAGAAAATCAAGTATCTCAGTATTTTCCTGCTGTAACAAAGAAGGCTAATTAATGGCGCTGCCTTGGCAGCTGTCATAAAAATATTACTTCTTTTGTGTTCTTCAGAATAGGCTTACTGCATATTTACATATTTAAAACTTTTAAGCAATACAAGAGGATGAATTTTTTGATAAATCTAATTTTATCATGATTAATAAAACAACCATGGGAACACACTATTTTTCAATTATATCTTGCCTGCAGATTAAAACAGGTGAAGTCTTGGAAAAACATATTAGCTAAAAAACAGCAAAAAGCTTTCCATTTTGAGTCGTGTCTCCTTATCCTTCAGGGTTGCTTGGTTTTCTTTGACCAGACAGTGAAACTTTTGGAATTTCAAACTGTTTGCAAACAGTGTGCAAGTAGTTCAGGAAAGCAAAGGAAAAAAAAATTTTAAAAACAATTTCCTCTAAATTACACTAGTGAAAACTCCCCATCCTTTTCAGTCTTTGCTTATATTGACCAATGTTTGCTTATATTCAAGCCATCCTCATTATGGCTTAGGAATAAAATAAAATTAAAATTAGTTTCTGCAACAATGCTATATGGTAACATTTAATGAAGATATTCATTAGTATCTTCTGCCGCAGAAAGGAGAATTTATATTACTAGATAAATTATAAAATACTATTTTTGAAACTTGTCCATCAGACACAAACATTTCAGATTCTTTTCTAAATTATCTCCTATAATAACATGACAAACTCTGAAAACATTCCCAACCATTTTAGTTTTGTGCGATTCAGATGTAGATCTTTTGTCTTCTAGTTTATATTCCATTCCTGGCAATTATTCTGTAGATCTCAAGTTTCCCCAGTGGAAAGCCCTCCCTTTCTTTTTTTAAACATATCACAGTTTTAAAAGGAGATTCTATGTTCAAACCATTACAGGAGTTTCCTTTGCAAACAGTAGCTTTCTGGGGAAAGACATTTCATTCACTCCTTCTGTTCTTCTCACTTTGTTTTGAGGCCACTGAATTCACCATGAAGGAATGTTTGACAACTGCCATGCCCTCCACCCCAAATGAATGCTTTGCAACTATAAAAGATGTCAGTACTTGGGTTGGGATTTTTTTTCCTATGAGAATTTTCAGTATATTATACAGTAGAATAATATAAAGAAAAAGATCTCCATGCAGTCCAGTGGCAACGTGGCAGAGTCTCCTCATAACATAACATCCCCTCAACCTTCTTTTTTATGGCATCTCTGTCAGGTTGGCAATAGATGAGGACAAAGCAGGGCACTCCACCCACACAACACAGCAGAAAGAACCAGATATTCCTCAAAGCAATCACTGAAGAGCTGGAAACCTGATCAGTTTTCCTTTCCATTCTCAAATAAGAAGCAATACAAGGAAAGAAAAGACATCTCCTAGAAGTGTATTTATCTTACATTTTATACATTTAAGTGCTACTTCTTTTATGTTCTGTGCTTTTCTGCAACACATAGAGTTTTTGTCTCTATCATATGCTATAGTCTCAGTGCTTGGGACAACTGGGATATTTTACTTAGTAACCATTTCTTGATCCTTCCATCATTTTCCCATCAGCACAGCCACTCAGCCATTCAGGTAGCCACAATATATTACAGCATCTTATTTCCACCTATCACCAAATCATCAAAATGATACTTCAAAAGGACACAATTAAAATATTTAAAAGGAACAACAGATGCTTGACAATAAACAGAGGTAGTGGCAGAATGCCCCACCACCATTCTACCTCAAGGCCTCAGTGAGAAGTGCATTGTGTGCTGCAAATGCCCTGTTTTCCAGCCACTGTTTACACCTTCAAATGGTCTTGCCAGCACACTACTCTTTATGAAGTTTGATTTCACTTTAGGTGTTATTTCAGAGAAAGCCTCAAAATGTAGCAGTACTAACTGTTTCAACTCTCAGTTCCCAAAAATGACTGACATTGACATTTGTCTGGCTTTCTCCCCATACATGCAGCATACACCTCCAAAACTAAAAGAAGAAAAACAAAGAAAAAGAAAAAAAAGCAGAGCAGTGCTATTGCAACATGATCTATGCTGGCACCTACATGACCTCAAATGTTGGGTCTGAAACGCAACCGAAGTTACTCCCCGGCTTTCAGAGCCCTTACCACAACTGTACCCAGCTACCTCACTGCCACCAAGTCACTCTGGCAGCAGAAAAGACCAGAACAGAGTCCTGTGTGACAGAATCCTAAGGTGGCTGCTCTGACCACAAGGACCAGAAACACATTTGACATCCCAGCAGCTCTACAGCTGCAGTAGTGCAACATTTATTGACAACCTAATTGTCATCACATCTCCATTTATATGCCCACTTCTGGGTCTTGGACTACATCAGGGATCTTTGCATCACAGAGCAAAGTAGGTACACATGATCATCCATGTGGAGGTTATATACAAAACAATGACTAAACCTGTCTTTCCAGTACCCAGGTGCAATTCAGTGTCCTATTTCTTAGAGCAGAGCTCCAAGACTTGGTTTTTATTCTTTCACAAAACTTCAGTCTATCAAAAATACAGTTCTCTCTTAAAGCACACAGACTGTCAATAGCACGTTCTTGTTCAATTTAACTTGCAAAATCCCAAATCCAGTTTTACAACTGATTTTAAATGCATCTGTCATCCAGAGGGCAACATCTGCTGCACATCGCTGAGCTCTGCTTCCACTGTACAGGAAGGGAGTCTGTCACTACCGATGCCAGCTTTGGAACTCAGGTTTTTTTCAATTAGAAGGTGGTCTCGGCCAACACACACCCAAGTGGCATGTGCACAAGTAAAACTAGCTGTGGCAACGTAAAGCAAAGCCCAGCAACAACCCAGTCACGCACACAACTTTTCACTAGCCCTCCCTGCAAACTCATCTTCTCATCTAGCTCCCACTGCCATGAAAACAATGATAAGGGGATTAAATCACAGATGTCTCATGGCCTTTCTCTCCCTACCCTTAAAATGTAACTATCAGGCTGGCCTGATTTACATTTTAAAAAAGCATCCTTGTTTGCCAGCATATACCATGTCTGGTGATGTCAACAGTTTCAGGCAAGTCTGTGATTTAAAGATCAAGGGGAACTCGACGCCGTGTTTGAAGTGGAAAAGTGTTCTCCGTTTCAAATGAATATAAAATAGGAACTGTTTTAGACTGACAAATTTAATTAGACCCTGCAATAGGTTAAAACATCGTAACATCGTAAATGTCCTCTTTGGGTGTCCAGGGTTCTCTGGCATATTTAGGCTACTGTGCATCCTTTATTACTCTTTGACCTCTTTTTTCAGGAGCATCCAGACATGTGCTATGTTTCTCAGCCTGTGGGAATGCCAGGACTATTCAACAGTATGGGACCAAAAAACCAACACAGTGGGAAAGAAGGGACTGGAATAGGGAGACATCGTAGCAAGAAAACCCAACCCAATAAACAGAACAGTCCATAAAGGAAAAGGTGAAAAATTGCAGTGCAGAAGGGAAACAACTACTGCAGGTCCTATGATAAGGAATTATTTCAGTAGAAAGATGCACCACAAGGGTTAATTTGAGAGAATGGGTATGGTACAGTGTAGTGAGCAGCTGGTACATCATACCTCATTACTCACCAAGGCTAACACAAACACCTCACACTTGGTCCTCAGCCATTTCGAGCAGAGTTTACGGTTCTGCTATTAACACTGGAGCTGCTGCAACCCACTTCTTAAAAAGTACCATTAGCCAAAGCCCTACATCTCCAGCCCTTCTGACAGCAAGACCAGCTCAGGGGAGAAGCCAGCTACTGCAGCCCTTGAAAGGCAGATGTCCTCCTTAAAGGGAAATACATGTGCAGGTTGGGGACAACAGAGAGCAGACACTTTACTAACGTGTGGCAACAGCAGGGCATGGCTGTAACTCCGGATGAATCAGGGTTCAGCTCTCCTCCACCCTTGTCCTTCTCTGACGTCCAGAACAACATCTTGTCACAAGTAATTATGCTGCCTAGCCCAGGCAGCCTCCCTTGCAGCATACACACAGTTGCTGCTACAGCACGAATAGTTTTACAGTAAGGACACTTAGTTCCAGCATCCACGTAAGCCACATGAAAACTTAAGTCACAATTTCAAGAATCACAAACATTTCTCAGCCTTGCTGCAACTCCACAGACTCCACTTGACAACTCTCTGCACACACTGAGATTTCCACAGGGCTGAATTAAAAAAGGGGAAGCTCTGCTTTAGGAGCTAAACAACATCTTCAAGTTCAGTAAGAAAAACAGTAAATACCCTGGGACATAACAGAACATACCCTAAATACTGATAAAGTTTGGGGCTTGCTGCCCTCAGCGACATTCTGTCCTGAATTAGCTGCTGAAATCCAAACTGATTTTATTCTCTGTTCTTTTGGCTTACAGACAGTTCTGACAGCCCCATTAATGTTGCTTTGTTTATCTCTTCCTCATGACTTCTCATCTGGACAAATACTAATTTTTGGTTCTTTTTAATTGTGCATGCAGTTTTCATTACCACCAGAAGGCACTTCAGAAGGATTAACAATAATTTCTGTACTCATTTGATGGACACTCTGCTTTGTTCTCCACTCTGTTTAGAAACGAGAAAAAAAGTACTGATTAATGATCATCAACTATCCTTCAGGTTTCTCACAGGATTGTATTATTCTCTCATTTACAACAATATTTATACCCTCAAACCCATCTTGCTTCACAGATTACGGCTCCAAGAAGACCAGAATAATAGAGGCCCAAAGAAAACTACCTATCTTCTTGGACAATGAATCTTCTCACAAACTTGGGATGTGTATTTGGCACAGTTCTGTCAGTCCTAGTCAAGAACACCAAAATCTAAAAATATGTTTATCAGCAGAATGTATGTTCACCTGTGCAGACACACAGCTTATTTAAGGTATCAGTAATATTCTAAAGGACTGTAAATCTAAGCAATCAGTAGTTCTATAGGGCATTCTTGTAAGAAACACCTTAATATTTTCAGACTTTTACCCAGTATGGGGGAAGAAACTTGTCATTCAATCAGCCCTAAGTAACAATTTTTAAACATGTGAGCAGAATGTCTGGCTTTGTAGTGGCAGCAATAATATACTTGGGATTTTAGCCTTTTAGAACATATTTAATTGTGCAAGCAAACACAAAATCCTAAAGCCAATGAGTTCCACTCATTGTTCATTATTTCCTGCATGAACCTCACTTGTAGTACAAAGGCAGTGAAACAAAGCTACCACAGCTGAATTAAGCAATTAATAGCAGGAAAGAAGTAGCAAACCAGAAACAGCAATACAGAAAATGAAGGATTATTTCATGCAAATGCAATTCATTTAGTATCATGACACTAAAAAATCATGTTTTGTTTACCATTCACAGACCACTTCTACTGGCTGTAGTACATTGTTCTTTTTGTATCTTAATATAGCACTAGTATTATATTTAGTATCTTAATATAATATATCAAGGGAAATGTACTTATCAACCTGTTAAGAAAAGGTTACTGGTATGCAACAACTCGCAAAGTATGAAAATAAAATGCTATCAGACAATTTTTTTCATACCAGACATGTCATGGAGCCACAGATGAAATCAGGACCTCATCTGAGTCATGCTGCATCAGAAATACTGTAAGAACTTCTAAAGAGTTTCTGATTTAAAGACAACAAACACACCCTGCTCTCCCAAGGGGAGCAGCACAGCTCCCAGCTGTTCCCGCAAGGAGTATAGAGAGGTGAGGGCTGAGATTCCAGCACACAAGCACCTCCCAAACCTCCCAGCTCCTCCTCCCACACAAGCAAATTACACATCACAGCCGCTGTCTGGGGCAATACCCAAATACTACATATTTAGGAAACTACAAAATAAGTATTTTTGATACTGACCAAAGCAATGTTAGCAGGATAAGAAAGAGACCACAGGGGAGATCTAATTAAACATCTCTACCCAGACACAGATGTTTTGTTCATTTTCTTGTTGTTGGTTTGGCTGGCTTTGGTTTGCTTTTTCAACGTTTCTTTGCCTGTGTGTGATCCACCTACTAAATAAAAATGCAGAAGACGTACCAACCCTCACTGTATAGCAGTAACACTGGGACAGCAGAAACAAACAAACATTTTACTCCCAAAGAACATACTACTACTGAAAAGTAAAGTGGTCCTAGCTCAATTCCAGTAGTTTAAGCAAACAGCCCCTGAGTTGTTAAACAACATACTGCCTTATAGGCAATGGTGCCTGTGAGACCTCGAAAACAAAGTTTCGATTTCCTACTCCATCTCCCTTTCTCATTCACCAAGACAGATAGAAAGCAAACGTATCTAGAGAATTATCACTATGATACTTCTCCAAGACAGCGAAGCAACAAGATTTGTTCAGGAAATACATTACGGTAGATTTTCTCACACTCCATTTTGCACTGCATGTGAAGCTTTCAGCACCAGACAAATTATACTGACTAATTTTGTCTGACCAGAACCTACCAGATAAAATTTTAGGGGTCAGTGAAATTCTGCTGTTTGAGTGATGGTCACACAAATACCATGTTCATATGTTCCCATGCCATATTCATTTGCTAAGGGATACTGTGCGGCGCTCAGAGAGCCCAAGCCCAGTAACCCACTGGAATGAAGAGATCGTTGTGAAAGCAATAAATCTTAATAACAGTCTGATATTAGCCACAAATGATAGGTGCTGTTTATCTCAAACACTTTTTAAGAGCTTCTGAAAGATGTTTTCACTCATTAAAGAAAGACATTTTTTAGTCTAAGCATTTCCATAGCAGATCCCCAAGATGGTACTGAGACACAAACCAGAAGCTGGTATTGCTCCTGTTTTTCTCGCAGGTTCATTCACTTTTCACATTCTACCTCATAAAAGTCAGTCTTAACCAGGCAGAAGACATTTAACCTTGGCACAAGTTATAACAACAGCCAGCAGCTTGATCTCGGTAAAAACATTTGTCACCCACAGACTAGCCAGAGCAGGAAAAAAGCAACCTACAATCAGTGGAGACATTCTGATGCTCAGAGAGAATAGCTGCTGTGCAGAATCAGCTGTTTTGGCCATGAATTGTCCATGGGCCATGTGGTTGTTCAGTAGCTGAATTGTTAAGTGTTGTAAACAAAACTACCCTCTTCCTATCTTTGCTATGATCTTCCGAGGACCTATTTGGGCCTCTGTGCCCTCTCTCTTCAGGAAAAACAATACAGCTCTTTCCCTGGCACTTAAAATGGACTCTTTGCCAGGCCAGGAACATCGCATAGAGGAGTTCCTTTTAATAAGCAGCTAGGGTATACAAATATAGGAGTGGAATAAACCTAGTCTGCTTCAGAAAGCTATTCTGCTAATTTTGTACATCCACTGATGTCCCTTTGCTGTTCTTCACAACTCCACCACATCTACACAAAATTATTGTTCAACAGCTTACAGCAAACCCTCCAAACCAGAACGGCAGCAGAGCATGAGCTGGTATGGGAGGAGGACTTGCATACCTGCTTTACTGTATCTGTAACACCCAAAGTCAATGCTAGAACTCAACCCGTAAGTCACACAGGAGCTGCACAAGCCACACAAAAGCTGACTACTCTGAAGCACATCTGATCCTCATCAGTTTCCATCCAAGAGGCCACAGTCTTCACACAGATCTAGAACTGTAGAATGATACAGGCTGGAGGGGCCTCTTGAGGTCTCTTGTCTATGCACCTATCCCAAGCAGTTCACCCAGACCTCATGCAATTGAGCTTCAAAATACCTCCAGGACTGAAGAGTCTACAACCCCTCAGACTCTCTATTCCAATGTTTGACCACCCTCATGATACAAAAGTTTTTCTTATATCTACTACCTGGAATTTACCTTGTTTCAACTTGTATCCTTTGCCCTGGCTCCTTCATCACGCACTTCAAGAAGAGTTTGGCCACACCTGTTCTATAACCTCTCTACTCACAAGGTACTAAACGCAGCACTGAAACTCCTCCATAACCTCCCCTCTTGGCAGATGGAAGAAAAACATTTCCAGATGGAAGAAAAACATTTCCCTCTGTGTTTCTCCTCAAACCTCGTTGTTCCCTTAATTACCCATTGGACTCATTCCAGTACATATCAATGTTGTTTTTACACTGGAGAACCTCAAACTGGCCATAATATGCCCTACTCATACTTAGCCGTGATTCCAGAGCTCACCTATCTGAAGGGTGGATTGTAGCATATTTCAGCTAAAAACAATGCGCTTGTGTGCAAGTGAGACAGGAAAGCACTACAATTCTGCAGAGTGGCACTCCCAAAGACAGATATAAGATAAGATGCTTACCAGAAATTCTCATTTACTTTGTCAAACCTTTGCTCTTAACTTACTTTGCAGTGAGACCCTTGTTCCCATTGTGAAGCATTTTGGAGATAACATGCTCTGTCTTGAAAGCAAGAAACACCCTGATGCAGTGTATCACATCTGAACAAAAGTATTTTATGGGTATTTTTGAGCTAAATCTTAGTAGGAAATAGCACAGTAGCTCCCAATGACACATTATACCACTGATGCGGCATTTCCCAGAAATGCAGTGGCACATGTGGAGTTCAGGTCTCTCCACACTCCTTGCCGTGACAGACTCTATTTCTCACACAAAAAGGAGCAACCATTTGAACTCTCAGTGATGGGACTCCCTACCAAGAAGAAAACATAATAAAACTTCACTGAGTGAAAGGGAAAACTCTCACTAGCTTCAAAACAAACTTGAAAACAAACTTGAGTCTCTGTGCAGCAAGAGCATCTCAATGGCTGGAGAGATTGGTTTAGTGTCATGCAATCCATTTAGCTAAACAGAAGTCTGCAAAAAGGAATACATTTTAGACATTTATGATCCCTCACCTGAAGTGACTGGAACCTTCTAAAAATAAAGTATGTAATTAAGCAGCCAGAATATCTTTAAGCAAATCACTGTCATCTTTTGGTCAGACAGTGAAACCTAAGAACTCCAGCTAACTATCGACTTTTCAGGACAACCACTCAAACCTGCACACACAAACTACGCCGTTGCTGCCAGCAAGCATTTCATCTCCTGGCATAGGGGCAAGTCAAGGCTAAATCTGCAGAGAAGGCCTAGTAAAAAGAGAGGGTACAAACTACGGGAAAAATTCCTAACCTGCCAGCAAGAAATTAAATGACCCATCCAGTTATGAATTACCACTGGTCTATGGCAGCAGAGAATGCCCTTGACTGTCACATGGCCCATGTAATCCTAGCCAGCAAGGGCAAAGCCCTGAAAGTACTCTGTCTATAAAACAAAGGAACACATCTTCCTGCAATTACAGGTTTGGACCAAACTATTTTGTTTTCAATTCACCCACTCATCCCCACCAGTCTTCCCAAGTCTTTTGATCTCCCTTCCCAAGATGTCCCAAAACTGAAAAGGGACCAAGCATTAGCTAAGGTGTCCAATTGCAGGTGCTGCTAGTGCCTCTGATCACAAGCAGTTCCAAAGGCTCAAATGCAAACACTTGCTCTAAACAGAGAGCTAGTTTTAAACTGCAAGAAAGATTTTAAAAAAATAAACACAAATCTGGCCTTCCCATACTGCCTTCAAAAGAAAATGCATTGGTAGCTCTCCAGTTACTACTCCCTAGTCACCATAAACACACTATCTCCTACTGGGGCTGCCTCCCCACAAGTTGTCAATCCAGCTACTCAGGAATTTGCTGAACCAAGATAAGTTAGCACAGTTACACAGTTCACCAAACTGGGTGAGAGAGCCTGCAGCACAGTTGTCTCAGCCAGGAATGGGCATCAGTGGCTGAAGCAGAAACCTCTGCAACAAGCACAAGTGCTCCAAGAAGTGGACAAACAAAAAAGTATTTTGGGAGGTACCACAGCACTGCCTATCGGCACCAGCTTTCCCCAGGCCTCACTCACTGTGCTGCTCCACCCAACCCTCATGCAAATGGCCTGCATGAAATTCCATGATGGTGCAATCCAGCTGCTGACAGACAGAAAGCCAGGTCACAACATCCATTATCGACACAGCTGGCCCCTTCAGTGGCAGCATCAGCAAAGATGCCAAGGTCTGAATGGTCACACACCTCAAATGGAAACAGATGCTCACCCTCCAGGAATTGACTCAGTTATTGATGGAAAAATATTAGTGCATGAATTCATTAAATGCTATTTCTACATCTTTGAGGCCTGATGAATAATGCAAACAAGGATTCACAACTGACTTATTACAAAAACAGCAAAACAAACACTAAGATCTGTTATTTAGAGAGGATTGTTTCAGCAACTCCACCCCAAAGTCCTAGGCTGGAGTCTCCAGGTCCACCTCTGCACAGGGCAGTATCCAAATGCTGCACTCAAGCTGCATGTTTACTTTTCCTGTTCCTCTGTGCTTCCAGGAGTATTCATCCAGCTTCCAGAACAGGTCAAAAATCCATTTTCAAAACAGAAACATGTAAATTAACTCTTCATAATAAATTCATATTTGTTTTCCCTTCAGGAGACTCTGCATGCAGTATGCCAGACACTACTGCTAATTTGCCAACCAAATTCACTCAAAGAGAGAATTATTGTAAAGCAGACTGGAATGACTTCCTGGAAATCACTTGGGTTTTATGCAAGGCATTGGTTCTCCTCAAGGCAAAGGAAGAACAGGGAATGGAGGGCCCACTCACGTGCAGAGCCACAATAGAGTCACGGCTTCCCAGAGCAATCCGCTCCTTTTCAAAGCACTCCAGTGGAACCCGAATGGCTCTTTCCAGAGCGCACTGCAGGATCAGGATCTGTATCCATAAACATGCATCCATATGGCACTGTCACAGGAGGAAGAAGCTAGCCCTCACTAACAGCCATGGCATGCAGGGACACAACCTTAAACATACCTGTGTCTCTAGAGGGGCAGACAGATGCATGCCAGGACTTACGAACACAACCAAGGAACCTCACTTCCCAGCACTTCCAGCAGAGCTAGAATTTGGAAACACACAGATTGTTTGCAACTACAGGAAGGATAAGCATGCTTTATTAAAAAAAAAAAAA